>CM056554.1:8940000-9382500 GCA_029721515.1 Synanceia verrucosa | reverse complement strand
GTAATTGGCTGCTGACAGCTTCACGTGACCACCTGTGTAAACTGTTTGACATAAGAAACCTGAAGGAGGAGCTGCAGGTGTTCAGGGGACACAAGAAGGAGGCGACAGGTGAGCAGAGACACCTGCTATTTAAGCAAAGTCTTTGACTGAATAAGGGGGACATTGCGTAACACACCATGGAGACACAGGAGACGTGTATAAAATATGCAGTAAATCAGCAGAAAACATGAGTTTTGGCTTCATGGTAAGGTTCATCTCAGGTGAAGTAGACCTGAAGCAAACATCTGTTGTGTGCACTCAAATGATTTAAAATGAATGTGATGATAGAGGTTTAAGTGTTTTACTTTGTGTCTCCAGCTGTGGCCTGGCATCCTGTCCATGAAGGCCTTTTTGCCAGCGGAGGTTCTGATGGTTCTTTGCTCTTCTGGCACACCGGGTAAAGATGATATAACTGTCACACTTGTGCTAAAAAAATGCTGGTGTGTTGCTTGTTTGACTGGTTTCCTGTTGGTCTGTCAGGGTGGAGAAGGAGGTTGGGGGGATGGAGATGGCTCATGAGGGGATGATCTGGAGTCTGGCCTGGCACCCACTGGGTCACATCCTCTGCTCTGGCTCCAACGACCACACCAGGTGCCGACACAACAAATCCAGAAAATATATGAGAAACCAGCAGCAGCTTTGTTGGTGTCTCAACTTCTGTTTCTATTCTATTCCGTTCTGATGTTTCAGTAAATTCTGGACCAGGAACCGACCAGGTGACAAAATGAGAGACCGGTACAACCTGAACCTGTTGCCTGGGATGTCAGAGGACGGCATGGAATATGGTGAGCCATCAGATGGAGGACTGATCTGGGGTGTTCTTGAGATTTTGTTTGATACCAGTGTTTGATCAGATCAGTCAAGGTTTCTGTTTATTTCTCAGATGACTTGGACCTGAACAGCGTGGCCGCCATCCCTGGTATGGGCATCCCAGATCAGCTGAAGGCAGCCATGGAGCAGGAACAGAGCAGTAAGTCAGCTGGATCATCCTGGAACCTCAGACAGGAAGCCTGCATGTTTGTTTGTCCATTACAGTTGTAATTCAGGTGTATCTCCTGTATCCAGGCAAGGAGACTGCTCCTGAGGTGGAGATGTCCATCCCTGGTCTTGACTGGGGCGTGGATGAGGTCATGGGTAAAGACACAAAGAAGGTGCCGCAGAAGAAAGTACCGTACGCCAAACCAATCCCAGCACAGTTCCAACAGGTAAACACCTGGACATTTATCCTGTATTTATCTTCAGTCTGAATATTAAACAAGTCAGTGACTCCTGTGCCTCCTCCTGCGCCTCCTCCTGCAGGCCTGGGCAGAGAATAAAGTACCCATGATGCCACCTGGCGGAGATTTGTCCAAAGACCGGAAGGTGGAGCAGAAACTGGATGGGAAGAAGAAAACTCAGGCAGAGATTGAGCAGGAGATGGCAGCTTTACAGTACACCAACCCCATGCTGCTGGAGGTGAGTACATCACCTGTCTGTAGTCCCTGACAACCACCTAATAACAGTGTATCTAGCCCCTGACAACCATCTGGTAACAGTGTCTGCAGCCTCTAACAACCACCCGGTAACATTTCAACAACCTCTTAAAGAATGAGAATGAAGTAACATTTCTAGTCTGATCTGATTTTAAACTTTTTTTGTTTTACTGCAGCAAATGAAGATGAACCAGATGAACTCAGATGGGAACATGGGGCCCCCACAGGGACAGGGCCCTATGCCCCCCTTCCCTGGTCCCGGGGCTCCAATGCCTCCGGGCCAGCAGGGCTTTCCTCCAAACATGCCTCCTCAGCAGATGCCCAACAACATGGGGCCTCCTATGGGCCCTGGAAACATGCAGCCTCCTTTCATGCCCCCTGGACAGATGGGACCTCCCTCTGGACCTCAACCACACCAGGGGCCCCCTCAGGGCATGATGGGACCACCAGACATGCAAGGACCCCAAGGTATGCAGAGACACCCTGGCCCACCCAGAAATATGGGCCCTCAAGGGCCTCACGGTATGGGGCCCAGGGGGATGCAGGGGCCCCATGGTGGGATGATGGGTCCCCCTCCTCGAGGAATGGGTCCAAGGGATCCTCAGGGGCCCCCACCTCAGGGGGGCATGATGCCACCTCAGGGGAACATGATGGGACCCCAGGGTGGGATGATGGGACCTCCACCAAGGACACACAACAATGTGCAAAACAGCTATGGGATGGGCAACATGCACGGGCCCCCGGGTAACATGCAAGGACCCCATGGAAACATGCAGGGGCCCCCTGGTAACATGCAAGGCCCCCGTGGAAACATGCAAGGACCTCACGGAAATATGCAGGGGCCCTCAGGAAACATGCAAGGGCCCCCATACATGCAGCACCAGGTGAGTTGATATCTGGCTGGTTTTAAAGGTTCTGTCTGAATGAGTCCTGAAATCTGATCTGGTTTTTCGAGGGCCAGAACTCTGGGCCGATGATGCACGGAATGGGGCCGCAGGGGCCCAACAGCAAAGGTAAGACTGACAGGAGAGTGGAGAGTGAAAACTGTCCCACATGTCCTGGTTCACATCAGGACCTGATACCACTGTTGACTCTCCTCAGACCCTCGGGGGCCCCCACCCAACCACCACATGGGCCCTCCTGACAGGCAGGGTCCAGGGGGACCAGACCAGGGCTCGGGTCCTTACTGGGGGGACAACCAGCAGGGTCGACGTGGACCGCCAGATTATGATGGAGGCCAGGACTTCCATGGCAGAGGAGAAGAGGGCTGGAGACCAGGACCAGGGTACCAGGGTGGAGGACACAGGGGGGCAGGACACAGAGGAGGCAACGGCGGGAACTGGGGCCCTGATGAGAGGTTCGCTGGAGGAGACTTCAGAGGACGGAGAGATGACAGGTGAGCAGTCTGATATACCTGCAGACCCTCGGGGAGTCTGAGCATGTCTGAACTGGACTCTGGGTGTTTCAGGTTCAGAGGAGGAGGCCCCGGCCGGCCCGGAGCTCGTGGTTACCCTGAAGAGTACAGTGGCCAGGAGGAGGGCTACGACGATCCGGAGGAGATGGGCCGAGGCTGGGACAATGGGGGCAGAGGGAGGCCTCCTCGAGGAGGAGGTCCACCTAGAGGAGCAGGTGAGACCTCCTGGTTATTCAGGGCCCTCAAATCCATCACAGGAAGCTTCTTTTGGGTCATTCTAGGTTTAGCATCAATTAAAAATTGACATTCAGACATTAAGGCTATGTCCACATGGAAACGGAGCCGACTTTGTTTTAAAAGAGTTTTCTCAGGAAAAACTTTCTCAGGAAACGTTTGTGTCCCCACGAAACCACTGATCCATCAAGCTGCCTGTGGGTGGTGTTCTAACGCAACAGAATAAGGAATAGAGCATGCCTATAAGTGTTGTTGGGGTTAGCGCATGCATGACCTAAGGAGGAGGCGTAATTCAAGAACACGTAGTGTGGGAGGAAGTTTCAGAAATGACTGAATATAGGGGCTCCTGAAATGCCAGTTATGTGAAATTTACTCTTAAACCTGTCTCCGTGTGGACATGAGTGAAGTGTTTCAAAAATGTCTGACAGAGTTCACTTTTCCGAAGTTTCAACATACAGACTACAACTCCGATAAGCCCTTTATCAGTTTAAAAACAGTCTGAGTCAAATCGGATAATTTTAATGAACCTTTTTTTGGATGCCAAACACTCTAACAAAAAAAAAAACCTCTTATTGTGGCGATTGTCACCTTGTCTCCCTGACTGCAGGTCATGATGGTTATCGGGACGGCCAGCAGATGCATGATGGTTCGTCTCTGGCCGGCCGTGAGCGCTCCTCCTCCCTGCAGGGGATGGACATGGCGTCTCTGCCCCCACGGAAGCGTCCCTGGCAGGACGGACCTGGAACTGGAGACCCCAGAGAGCGAGAGTCCCCGGGAGCTGATGGTTTGTGTCGTCACTGCAGTGACAGATCAGCATGAAATAATTCAAAAATAAAGAACATCTCGATATTTTCTAAAATACAATAATCTTTGATTTCCTGGGCTTTTATTTTGAAATGGTTTCTTTATTATTAAGTTGGATTCTTTAGTTTCTCATGGACTCTTCTCTGCAGGTCGCCCCCCTCAGAGGGAGGATGGTTACGGTCCACCTGGACGAGGAGGACGAGGAGGCTGGGGTCCTGGAGGACCGGGCCCCAGGAGAGGAGGACCAGCACCCAGAGGACCACCGAGGGGGGGTGTCCGGGGCCGGTAGTCCTGAAGACCCCCACAGACCCCAGTCCAGATTCTGAGACACAAACTTTTGGTCACATGACACATGTAAAGGACGCTGGTTTCTGATTGGTCCGTAGCGACAGACAGTAAACAGGAAGCAGACGTGTCACATTTTAATGTAAAATACTGTAGAGAATCATCAGCTGTCTCTTTTATTTCAGTCACTTCGTCTTGTTGTTTTTTTTTGTAAAGGATTTCTATGTTTTTGTGGTTTCACTGAGGTGGACAATAAAGCTTCACACTTCAATCAGTTACAATTAGTTTCATCAGAAAAACCAACTTGTATCTAACCAAGTAAATTCATATATCCTTTTCATTTTCTACTCTGTAGCACTCAGAGTGCTACTCAGTACTGCTTACAGTTCAAGCAATATTTTATTTAATTTATTAATGAGTCAAACATGTTATTCATTTACAGAAAACATCTTAAATTATTAGTTGATGTGGACAGCATCGGTCTGTCCTGCAGGTTCTGTTGAGGGTTTAGTGTCCGTTCCCAATCATTAATCAATCCCCGCCCGCCTGCAGCGGATATACTGACTTAAAGCTGGACCCTCATCTGCCCTCATGAGTGTCCATCCCCGCCACGGGTCTTTGAGATCTGCCCGGCCTGAGGCCCCTCAGTCCCGGTCAGATAGGCATGGTTTTTCCGGTGACTGTCCTTTTGATGGCCGACGCCGCCATCCCTCCCATGAAGCGGATCCCGGCGCTGCCTCCGGGCAGCAGTGACACCACGTACCCGACGATGACGGCGACCTGCAGGGCGGCTCCCAGTGCGGTCAGCACGGTGCTGTGGAGACTCAGCGCCGCGTATAGAGTCCCTCCAAGGGCGCACAGGTAGACCGCGGCTCCGGGGGAGGTCGGCAGGCCAGCAGCGAGTCTGCTGGGGCCGCGCAGCACTGCTGCCGCCGCGATGGCGAACAGCGAGCCGAGCGACCAAAGCAGCGCGAACTTGCGGGCATAGAGCAGCAACAGCGGTGCGTAGAGCGCCGACAGCCCAAAGCACAGCGCGGAAAAAGACACGCACACCCCGAAGGCCACCAGGCGCTGCCGACGGCTCATGCCCGGCAGGCAGGGGTCCGGCTCGGCCGACCATGGCCAGGAAAAGCCGCTGTTTCCACCAGAGTTCTGGCCGGACGTAGCGCTGCCGCGGCTACCAGACCATGGGCTTGACCACCGCCCGAACCAGCTCCCTGACACCGGCTCCGGGTCCTCCAGGTCCACCGTGGTGCTGGAGCTGGATTGGGAGATGGTCCGAGCGCCGCCACCTTTGGACTGGGCCAAGTACTCCTGGAGCTGTCTGTTCAGTTCCGCCATACCAGACGAGGCTAATGGGAAGCTAACCGGAAGTTAGTTGAACGCAACAGACTAACTTTTATTTTCCGGTTAGCAGGATGGACTTCCTCTGCTGCTGAACTTCCGGCAGACCTCCACTGCCCCCAGAGGACGTCCAGTGGAACTACACCATGCTGCTGTGTAACCGGAAAAATCCATTTATTATTTTAACATTTAGTGAATGTATCGTTGATAATCATTCATTATGTATTTTGAATTTATATTCTTGGCCAGGGCTCCCTTGGAATATAGATGCAATCTCAAATGGACTCACCTGGTTAAATAAAGGTAAAACAAAGAATATATAACTCTTAAGTTATCAATCACAGTCATGAATTGTAATAAAGCTGAAGGAGAGTGAGACAGCTTCAGTTCTTGGACGTAGTTACAGAGATTCAAGTTGTTTTCTATACACACCAATCAAATAACCAAGTTCTTTATAAAAATAGATCTTTATTTGACAAACTAAACCTGTTAACAGAAAATAACAAGGAGAGATCAATGAATAAATACATTAATGGCATTATTCAATGTGACCAAGTAGATTCAGTGATTGATTTCTATGAACCAAATCAGAAAACAGTCGCATTGCGGTGGAATACATTTAGTTTAGGTCTTGTTCAGCAGTTGAGAGTTAAAGAGGCGTCAGAGAAAATTGTGAAGCAATTAAATATTCTGATCATAAAATTTAGTATTAATCTGTCTTCTACATTAGCCCTAAATTGGTTTAATTAATTTAGAGGTCTAATTATTTAAACTTTTTCACATGTGAAAATGTAAATACATTATTCACCAGGTGTTGCTGAAGAGTGGCGACAGGTTCTGTCTGGACCTCGGCCTTTTGGGTCTGCTGCACCCCAAGGAGGAGCGACTCCATCAGTGGTTCTCTTGGACATCTTTGGAAGTCTTTGGACATGGCACTGACAGGACTTGGCATGAATAGTTTTCTCCATCTCTCGCTCTCTTTTTGGTACAGCGAGTCAGTAGATGGAGGGTCTACCCTACTGGTATCGAAGCAGTTCAGCATGTCTTCTATCGACAGTCAGTCCTTCTCTTGAAGTTTCTTCATGGAGGCTGCAGTCATTTCTGCAGTCTGTGCCTGGGCAGAGGAGCTCACTCACACTTTAGTTCAGGGCCGAGGAGGAGAGACGTTTGGATGAAGGATTCAGAGTCTTTTGTCATATTTGGAGCATGTCCTGGAGAGGCTGTCTCAGTTCAGCATCTCAGAGCTCAGTCTGGCATGAAATGTTGGGTCTGAACAGCAAGTCTCTGTCTTTGTGTCAAGGGGAAGTGAAGAGCAGTGTAGAAAAGTCCTCTGGAGATGTCTGGTTTATGGTCTCTGTTCAGATGGCCACTCCCATCTGAAAACCAAAACACTAATATCCATCCATTATCTACCGCTTATCCTCATAGGGTCGCGGGGGGGCTGGAGCCTATCCCAGCTGTCTTAGGGCGGAAGGCAGGGTACACCCTGGACAAGTCGCCACCTCATCGCAGAGCACATAGAGACAGACAACCATTCACACTCACATTCACACCTACGGTCAATTTAAATTAGCCAATTAACCTAATCCCCATGCATGTTTTTGGATGGTGGGAGGAAGCCGGAGTACCCGGAGAGAACCCACACAGACACGGGGAGAACATACAAACTCCACACAGAAAGGGATTCGAACCTGGTACCTTCTTGCTGTGAGGCGACAGTGCTAACCGCTACACCACCGTGCCGCCCCACAGACAGAATCTTACATTTAAATTCTTTATGAAATTCATGTGTCTTTTGAAATATGTCAGCTTCTCTAGCCTGCTTTTATTGTGTAATAGTAGTTCAGTCAAGGTGTTTTTGTCCATATTTATTGAAATCACATCAAACAGAAACTGACCAGGTGTTTAAATTTTTGAATGTCATTTCTCATGATGTTGAAGTTAAAAAGAAACTGAGATGATTTGTTTCAAGTTTTTTTTTTTGAAGGCCCGGGATTCAAACCCGGTACCTTCTTGCTGTGAGGCTAACCGGTACTTTCTTGCTGTGAGGCTAACCACTACACCACCGTGCCGCCCCAAAACACTAATATAACACTAATACTAATATAAGAATTAAATATACTCAACAACAAAAGAAATGCCAGTTTTATAAAGCAAATTGTAGTTGTTGCCGTTTGTCTCAGCAGCAATGTAAAAATGCTTGTTTGGACAAAAGGCTGCGCAATAAGTACATGTTGTGAAGCCGTATTCCGATGGCCAGATTAACAGAGGTGTGGTTGACCCAGACGACTAGAGCACTGGCATATATGAACATGGGATCAGCACTTTTGTTTGTCTACCCAACCTGCATAAAATGGGAAAAGTTCTTTTCTCTCAGTGCTTTTGTAATGATGCAACGACTGACGTAACATGAACGTGCTATTAGAATGCTGAGTGCCGGCATGAGTGCACAAGATGTTGCAAGGGCAATGAACGTTCATGAATCAACAATTAGCCATCTCAGAACCAGATTCCATGCCACAAACAGCACTTGAGATCGTCCACGCAGCGGCAGACCACGTGCGACAACCAACATTCAGAATCACCATATTCGTCTTCACCATCTCAGACACCGGACACTTCCCACCACAATTACTGTTGCTGAGACACCTGGACGTCACCAACCCCGTATCAGTGGTCAAACAGTGTGCAGGTGGCTCAGAGAGGCTGACCTATGCCCATGCACGCCATACTTTGGTCCATTAACTCCAATATGCCGCCATCGCCGCCACGACTGGGGAAACGTCCATTGTTACTGGACACATCAACAATGGTTGGATGTTCTGTTTTCAGACAAGTCACGTTTCTGTTCCTTTTATAGGTAGTTGGGGCTGCTTAAAAAAATGCATTTCTTCTGTTGCTGAGTATATAATACATAAATGTGCTGCATTCTCTTTTCATTGGTCGACAGGTGAGCTTCTTCTGGACAGGTGAGAAATTATGATTATTATTGTAAAATTAGCTTTATTCATTCATTTTTTTTTTACCAGTTTTATTTTATGAATATTTTAAGAACTTTTTTTTTCTGAATGTTTAAAAATGAAAATTGAATGTAAAACTAACATTTCTAATAACTTTTTGATCAGTTTAATAATTGACAGTAATACTCAGTAATCAATTCTTTGTGTCATTGCTATTAATAAATAAGACATGAAGTGTTTATGGAATTTGTAATTTTGGTTTCAGGGTGTTTGCTGGCTGGTCACATGACTTTCAGCTGCTGGACTAAAATTAACCCTTGAGGTGATTGGATGACTGACCCACAGCCTTCTATGGTGTCATTTGTATGTGTTCATTCAGAGCAGTGATCAGAGGAAGGACCAGGACCAGGATTATCAGGAAGGACCAAACCAGTCAGAAGGTATCACACAGTTTTTTACACTGACTCTCATGAGCACTGTGTTAGCTTAGCTTAGCACAAAGACCTGCTAACATACAATAGTTCCATCAAAACAGTAAAGCTCCACCTCTGTCTGATTATTTCTATTTGTAGGCATCAATAGTTTAGCACATAGGGAACTAAACACAGCTTTTCCTGTAACAGAGTATTCTTTCACAGTGTGTCATTTATGTTGTTACTGTAACAGTATTTTTTTACAGTGTGGTGTTGGTACTTTTACTGTTCCAGAGTATTTCCACAGGTGTCAGCTCTGTTATTGTGTGTTTCTTGGCAGGTCATGTTAGTGTCTCAGATCACACCGACCCTGTTTCTCAGCGGTGCCGATGCCCCCCTCAATGCAGCGCTGGTTTCCCAGAAGGACATCACATTGATTGTCAACGCCACGCTGAGCCACGCCTGCCCCTCCTACCCAGGGGTGGAGTGTGTTCGGGTTCCTGTCCCCGACCTGCCCAGCGCCCGCCTTGGCGACCACTTTGACCGGGTGGCCGAGCGTATCCACAGCAACCGTGGACGAGGCACCCTAGTGCACTGTGCCGTCGGCATGAGCCGCTCGCCGGCGTTGGTGATGGCGTATTTGATGCGTTACCGGGCGGTGACACTCCGCCAGGCACACCGCTGGGTGCAGGAGAGCCGGCCCTCCGTCAGGCTGAATGCCGGCTTCTGGGAGCAGCTGCTGCAGTACGAGAGGAAGCTGTATGGGAAGAACACTGTCAGGGTGGCTGCAGTTCAAGAGACGCCATCGCCGCCGAGAACGCCGCAGAGCTGGCTCATGTTGGCCCCCAGGTCGCCTCTGACAATCCACAAGCCACTGATATCACGACCACAGACTATGACGCCCACAAACAAACGAAGAAAAGGAACCAGATCCAGCAGATTCTGAAGAAAAACTTAACCCAAAATTCAACTGGACCATTGCCAGTGGAGGTGAAAGTGGCAGCAGCCTGTGACCAAACTTACAGCTAGCTAGCTAACCATTAACCAACAGCTAGCTAGCTAACCATTAACCAACAGCTAGCTAGCTAACCACTAACCGCTAACTGACAGCTAGCTAGCTAACCATTAACCAACAGCTAGCTAGCTAACCATTAAACAACAGCTAGCTAGCTAACCATTAACCAACAGCTAGCTAGCTAACCACTAACCGCTAACTGACAGCTAGCTAGCTAACCATTAACCAACAGCTAGCTAGCTAACCATTAACCAACAGCTAGCTAGCTAACCGCTAACTGACAGCTAGCTAGCTAACCATTAACCAACAGCTAGCTAGCTAACCATTAAACAACAGCTTGCTAGCTAACCACTAACTGCTAACTGACAGCTAGCTAGCTAACCATGAACCAACATATAGCTAGCTAATCACTAACCACTAACTGACCGCTAGCTAGCTAACCATTAACCAACAGCTAGCCAGCTAACCACCAATCAACAGCTAGCTAACCATCTGCAAGCTAACCTCTGCTCACCAGGAAGTTGTGAAATAGTCTGAAGTCCAGCAAGTTTGAACATTTTTATGACATATAAACTGCAATGAGGCCATAATGTAAACAATTCTTTGTTTAGACACGGAGAGGTTTGAAGTCTGAAATGTTCCCATCTGGCTAGCTAGCGAGGTAGCTGTTAGCTTGATAGATGAGACACTTCTGCTCAGGCCTCATGGTTGAAGATGTGTTTTCATCAGATGTCCTTTGATTTGTTTCTGCTGTTGCTCAGGCGAATTAGCTCACTTCTCAAATCTGGGCGATATTATTATTATTATCGAATGAATCTGTGTTGTAATAAATGGTTTGTTCTCTGGGATATCCTAATCCAGATTTGAGAACCAGAGTGGTTTCTGATTGGGACCTGGTCTAAAGGTGGTCGAGGACTAGACCTAGATCTAGTTTGAACCAGTTTGTTGACATCTGGGACTAGGACAGATAAATGAAATTTATCTTTGCAAACTAAAATAAAAACATGGCAGACAGAAGAAAACTTTTGTTTCCTTTATTTCTTCTGGAAAATAGAGTCCAGGGATGCATCCGAAATTCCATATTATACACTATATACTCAATGTGTACTATCATTCAACCTACTTTTGAGTGAATAAATGTAGTATGCATCTTTTTCAACACGCTGCTTTGTGCGGAAGTGATGCAACCTCTTGCTGGAGACGCGTAACGTGGTGGTAACCCGTGCCAACCTCACCTCTATCTGAAATCTGCGATATTAATACATCTAATAATAATAATCCCACAGAGTCTATGTGAGTCTCCCATTTCAGGTCCAGATGCAGTCATTGGTTTACGGGGAGAAGAGCATTGGGGAGAGCACATGACCCTGGGGGCGCTGGTGCTGGATGTCTGTCTGTCAGGAAGCTGATGTGACCCTGTTTATAACTTTAACCGCCATGGCTACGAGGAACAGTGCAGGCCCGTAGATCATTGTTTCCCAGATGATCACCTGTAGAGTGTAGTAGAGTAGAGTGACGGTAGAGTGTTACTGTGTATGTATCTCACCTCTTAGTTAAGCTACCCAATGACCTCAGAACCAACTAACAGAGGTTTATATATCCCCATTCCAACACTGATTGCCCTGGCTGAGTGGCTGGAGTTGAGGTGTGTGTACAGGCAGATCGAGGTCAGTATTGTTGCAACTCAAAGAGAAGCAGGCTCCACATGTAATGACTAAAAGCCCTAGAAGACTGTTCTCCGCAAGAAAATAAGGACAAAACAAAGATAGTATTTGATGTTTGTGTATTTGATTGGGGCGGCAGTAGCTCAGTCTGTAGTGACTTGGGCTGGGAATCGGAGGGTCGCCAGTTCAAGTCCAGGTCGGACCAAAAAAAAAATGTGGAGAGTGGACTGGTAGCTGGAGAGGTGCCAGTTCCTCCTCCTGGGCACTGCCGAGGTGCCCTTGAGCAAGGCACCGAACCCCCAACTGCTCGGGGCGCCTGGATAAGGGGCAGCTCCCTCACTCTGACACCTCTCCTCTAATGCATGTGCATGTGTTTGTTTCATGACTTGTGTGTGTAATGTGCAACTGAAAAATATATGTATATATATACTAACAGAGTGAAAAAATGTAATTTCCCTCATTGAGGGATTAATAAAGGAATTCTTCTTCTTCTTCTTCTTCTAACCCAGGAGAAGCCAAATAATTACTGTCCCTTCTGTGATTCTCTGCAACATTATCTTAATCAGTGCAGCAGTTTCAAACTCCTGTCCAATGAGCGAAAGATAGATTGGATAAAATCGAACAAGAGGTGCGGCAGTGAACACTATATGGTAAAGTGCATGAAGTCATCACCAGCCAAACTGCTGTACCACTGGGTAAGCCTAAAGCGACTGAACAAAGCACGATTCATGAGTTCTACTGTGGAGACATTGTGCCTAGACTGACCTCATTGAGTTTGACACTCTGTCGATCCACCTTTTAGTCAACTGGGATGGACTGCTTCGAACCAATGCTTGTCAAGTGGAACGACGATCTGAGAAGAGGTGGGGTATCCTGTACAAGTGTCTCAACACATGAGCAATCCACCTTGAGCCGTTAGCTCATATGGATTCCCTCTCAAGTCGCTCTGACACTTCATATCTCGTAGGGGTAAGCCCTTTGAGCTCTTATCCAATCAAGGCACCGAACTAAGAGAAGCACTCGGTGCCCTGGAGCCCTATCAGAGACTAGTGGGCTGCATCTCCATGCTCCTCATTTTGGGTGGTCTTGGGACAGAGGTGTGATCGGTACAGACATCCTGCTCCACTGTATTAGGATATATTAGAACCTGTATTTGCATGTGTTGCAGTAGTTTATCCCAGCTGTCCTAGGGTGGAAGGTAGGGTACACCCTGGACAAGTCGCCACCTCATCGCAGGGCACATAGAGACAAATAACCACTCACACTCACATTCACACCTACGGACAATTTAAATTAGCCAATTAACCTAATCCCCATGCATGTTTTTAGATGGTGGGAGAAAGCCGGAGTACCCGGAGAGAACCCACACAGACAAGGGGAGAACATGAAAATTCCACACAGAAAGGCCCTGGGTCGGGAATCTAACCCAGTGCCTTCTTGGACTCGAACCCAGAACCTTCTTGCTGTGAGGTGACAGTGCTTCATGCTGCTTTGTCATAGACTGATGAAAGGTTGAAATATATGTCAAATTTATTTATTTATTAATTTTGTTCAGCTTTAGTCACCCTTTAAACGTCCACTGTGTCATTTTTTTCACCCATCTAGTGGTTAAACTTTATTTCGTATGCATTGCAACATGGTTGGAACTACGATAGGTGGAATGGGTTGACTCCTGGGTGGCCAACATCACCGCGGATCCTTGGCCCCTGGCCCAGAGCTCCAGTCATTTTATGGCCTTTTTACGCTTTTTTTGGCGATGAGGATTCCCTCTCCTTTGGCGCAGCATCAGTATGGTCTTGCATTATGACCAAAAGTGCAGTGCAAGTTTTTATTCAGTGCTGGGTAAGTAAGACCGTCATCTCCACGCTGCTTCTCTGTGAAAAGTGAACGTGTTTCATCCTATTGGTACTAGCAGGTAGTGCTTTATGTCCTTCTCAGCTGTTCATAGTTTTTTATAGACCCGAAAGACATGGAAGCCTCCATATGAGCAACCCACTCTACTGGATATAAAGATAGATGACTGATTTTTTGCCCAGAAGGATAAGTCAGATTGTTGGCATAAGTTATTTTTACACCGATGAGGATCTATTTATGAATGAAGACGTTGATTTGAGGTAATAAAATACTTAAAAACCTACACAATGTCCCTTTAAAATGACAATCACACAATAGTTCAGTTGAAAAGCTGTAGAGAAATATAAACAGAAGAATGTTTTCACCTGGATGACTACAGTATGAAAAATAAAGGTCACGTCTCTTCTTTAAACCTGCTAGTTTTCATTTTTAGTCCGTTAGCTAAAAGGACTACTGCACAATATTACCGAATTAATACTAGTTAGCCTATTTGTGTTGTATAATGTATTTTACATTTTAAATAAACGGTTTAAAATACCAAAGACAAAATAACTAATCAATTAGACTTTGAATTTCATTGTTGTAATATGAGGTGCTTTTATTGTGAAATCTCTGAAGGAAATTTCGGTGTTTCCCGGAAGCTTGATGTCGGAGGAGCTCGGGCGCGATCGATTCTGCTCGGATTACGTTCGTTCCGTCCTCCTCCGGAGAGAAGCGAGATGAGCACCGGAACCTGCGGCGTCAGTGTGTTTGCGACGGACAGGTTGGACCGAGCGGACACGGATATCTGCGTTATTTTGAGTCGGTCTCAAAGCTGAGAGGCCCGGGAAGGACGTCGAACGACTCGCTGCAGTGGAGACGGGCTGTGGTGGACTGCTGACGGCTGCAGCTCCAGGCTGCGCTCCGCTGACCGGCGGAGGACGGAGGAGACATGTACCAGGTCCAGGTGAGCTATACCTGCTGCCAGCTCACACCTTTTCTCTATCATGCGTGTAATTTAATTATACAATCCTTCTCAAACTGAATCTTGAGGAAGAAATATTTCACATTAAGCATCACTTCATGTTTCTGAGGTTTCAATCTGTGACACAAAGCTACATATTTTGATTGATTATTGCTTATTCTTTTCAGTTCTTTTTACTATTTCATTTGTTTAGGATATTTATGTTGATGTTCTAGTAATCTATATTTTTCTGCAACTAAAGATTATTTTCGTTTTTGGAAATGTCATGTCGATGTCCCGATCGGTTTATTGCTTAATTCATAAACTGTCAATAAATAAAAGAGCCTGAACAACAATAATCAAAATATTCATATTCTTCAACTGGAAAATCTTTATTAAATGATCAGTTTATCATACCTTCTCTATAAGCTAGATTGTGAAACAGATCAGCTCTACAGTACACTAGATCCAAATACACAGATAATAATATTTTTCCTATTAATTATTACTGATCGATAATGTTGAACTGGACAAACATGAATATTTGAATCACATTTCAGCTTCAATAACAAGGTCCACATAAACAATTTAACACATTTTAAATTGTTCAAATGCTGAGGTCAGTTTTTATTACGTATTGTTTTAGTTTAGATCAGCCGATCTATTCTAATGATTGACTCATTAAAAAATCATCAGCTTCTCCACCTGAATATTATTTTAATTATTTGCTTTATTATTTTGTTACTTATTTAATATGTCCTATAGTTCTAATCATTTTCCTCTTTTAATCTATAAGCTCATAATTTATGATTTACATCAAATATGAATCATTATTCTTAAAGTTGCATTCTGTCTGTCAGTCAGCAGGGGGTGACTCCTCTGGTTCGATATCAGTCTAATAGAAAATTATTTATTCCCTCAGTAAACATTGGAAATATGAGTTTATGGTCTCAATCTCAGTTTCTAGTCTTCATGTTCATTTAGAGTCAAACCACAAAGCAGAGGATGCTTCAGGACATGGTTACGTGCTGACTAACAGGGCGTTACCATGGCAATGTCTGGTCTGGGAGTTGGCCATGTTTTCGTTGTTGAGTGAGTTTTCACTTCAGCAAAGTTGATCATGAAGACGAAGACAAAGAATTCCTTTGTGGGGAAATTTCACTTTTCACTCTGATGATATTTTTCTTAATTGCACACATGCATTAATGGAGAGCTGTCATTATCCAGGCTGCCTGAGCAGCTGGGATTTAAATGTTTTGTGCCAGGGCACCTCTCCAGCTCCAAAACTTGGGCCACTACAGACTGAGCTACTGCCACCATCAACAACAAGATGCCGATAGCAGAAACCAAGATGGTGACAGCGAAAAAACAAGATGCTGATAGCAAAAACCAAGATGGCAACAACTCCAAAAAAAAACAGATGCTGATAGCAGAAACCAAGCTGTTTCAAATTGAATACTTCTGTTATATATTTCCACCAGTAAACTATAATTCAGTTGTGATCCTGGTTTCAATTTTTCAGTGTTTTTTTTTGTCTGTTGTGCCGTCTCTATTTCAAAGGCTCATATCAGGATGCCATTAGCTCTTGATGTATGTGAATAAACTTACTACTAATGAGCTTCGTGAATGCTCTAAAACACTGCTGTCATGGCACTGCTGTCTGTATTGACACTTCATATGCTTCAAATGCAGCTGAGGCTTGAAGAGAAATCAGAGCGGCTTTGATCTGCAGATAAAACGATTTCATCTGTGTAGGGAAAAAGCGACTTGAAAGAAACGGAAAAAGTCTGTCTGTCCAAAGAGCATGTCGTTGTCAGACAGCCTTTCTGATGAAGCCGTTATATCTTCACGGCCACCAGACAAAATTATCCTCTCACCATACTCCTTTCACTAAAGCAGTAATTTAAGCTCTCCTCTCATCAGACTCCTTTCACTAAAGCAGTAATTTAAGCTCTCCTCTCACCAGACTCCATCCACTAAAGCAGTAATTTAAGCTCTCCTCTCATCAGACTCCTTTCACTAAAGCAGTAATTTAAGCTCTCCTCTCACCAGACTCCATTCACTAAAGCAGTATTTTAAGCTCTCCTCTCACCAGACTCCTTTCACTAAAGCAGTAATTTAAGCTCCCCTCTCACCAGACTCCTTTCACTTAAGCAAAGCAGTAATTTAAGCTCTTTTCTCACCAGACTGCATTCACTAAAGCAGTAATTTAAGCTCTCCTCTCATCAGACTCCATTCAGTAAAGCAGTAATTTAGCTGTCCTCTCCTCTGTGTTGCTGGTTAGTACCCCAACTATTAGAATGGGTATATGCGCTGGATATTTAGCAGCACTCACAGTTTGTAGGAAGTGTGTGAATATTCATAAACCTAAAATATCTATAATATACAACAGGATGGAAATACAAAGATGTTCACAGTAGCGATCAGTTGAGGTGATTGCATGTAGATGTAGAAATGTACAGAATAGGATTGAATTGCCTGCAGGGTGTGAACTCTAAACGCTGGGAACATTTTCAGGGTTTTTACCGGTTAACAGTTCTTCTGCTGTTTGTTAGAGGTACACACCAGTACATCACACTCCAGTTTCCAGTCCATTAAGCTGAGCACTGTGTGGTTGTGGTTGTTGTTGTGGTTGTTGTTGTTGCTGTTGTTGCAGGTTTCACCATCTCAAGGTCACTTCTCATGTTTTCCTTAAGTGACTTCACTTCATCATCATCTTCATGTGGAACTGCATCAGAGGGATTGTTTCAGCTAATTATCTCCAGACTCTGTGAGAGACACCTCAGCTCATATCAGCTCATATGTTTGTGTTATTAGCTCCACCGGTTCAGTTCTTGTGGTGGTTTTTCTGTTTTTACCTCTTGTTTTTTCTGCATATCTTTATATATCTCTGGTTATCTCAATTTAGCTCTCGTCAACTCTGTCTATATCTGGTTATCTCCATTTATATCTGGTTATCTCTTTATTGCTGCTAATCTCAAGTTATCTCTGTTTATCTCTCATTATCTCTGTTTATCTCTGTTTGTCTCTGGCTATCTCTATTTCTGGTTATCTGTAGTTATCTGTAGTTACCTCTGGTTATCTATCTCTGGTTATCTCTATTTATCTTTAGTTATCTCCAGTTATCTCTAGTTTTCTTCCAGTTACCTCTAGTTATTTCTGGTTATCTCTGGTTATGTCAAGATAAATCTAGTTAGTCAAAATTACTTTCCTTCCTGTAGTTCTTTCTGTAGTTTTCTTCCTGTAGATTTCTTCCTGTATTTTACTTCCTGTAGATTTCTTCCTGTAGTTTTCTTCCTGTACTTTGCTTCTTGTAGTTTACTTCCTGTAGTTTTCTTTCTGTAGTTTTTTTCCTGTAGATTTCTTCCTGTAGATTTCTTCCTGTAGATTTCTTCCTGTAGTTTACTTCCTGTAGTTTTCTTCCTGTAGATTTCTTCCTGTAGTTTTTTTCCTGTAGATTTGTTGCTGTAGATTTGTTCCTGTAGTTTTTTTCCTGTAGTTTACTTCCTGTAGATTATTTCTGTACATTTTTCCTGTAGTTTTCTTCCTGTAGATTTCTTCCTGTAGTTTACTTCCTGTAGTTTTTTTCCTGTAGATTTGTTCCTGTAGATTTGTTCCTGTAGTTTTCTTCCTGTAGTTTACTTCCTGTAGATTACTTTCTGTACATTTTTCCTGTAGTTTTCTTCCTGTAGTTTACTTCCTGTAGATTTCTTCCTGTAGATTTCTTCCTGCACTGTACTTACAGTGTCGCTGACGGATGCTCTCAGAGCCTCAAGGGGGAAACTGCTTCATACAAGATTAATTAGCAGCAGAGCTGCCGGATCATTGGAGGATATAAATATCTAAACTCTCTGGGGTCAGATATTTCTCTGTCAGCTGACCAGCTGCTGCTGCTGCCGCCGCCCTTGGCTCAGTTTCACCACCTCACCTTCATTTACAGGTTTGATGCACCAACTCCACCTGAACATCTTAACACCTGATCATTTGATCACCTTTACACCCGATCACCTGAACATCTTAAAACCTACACATCTTAACGCCTGATCATCTGAACATCTTAATACCTGAACACCTAAACATCTTAATACCTGAACACCTAAACATCTTAATACCTGAACACCTAAACATCTTAACACCTGAATAGGGCTGCAACTAACAATTATATTACTAGTCAATTAATCGGTCGATTATTTTTTCGGGTAATCAATGAATCAGACAAAGAAAAAAAAAATTTCAATTTCATCCTCTTATTCAAAAACAGGACATTATCTCAAATTGACAGTGCAGAAAAGTACACAAATCACAGGTGGCTGCATGGACATCCCAGAGCTCTTAAAGTAATAAATTATGAACAGAAACAAAAACTAAATTTTTGTTTCTCGTAAAATGGGTCCTTGAGGGAAAAGTGGAACCACATTTAAAGGTGCAGGTCACTATGGTGAAGCCGTCATCTTCAACCACCAATAGAGGTGACGAGCATGTCGAGGATGGCATCTGTCAAGACTACAGCTTGCCGTGTTGTACATGCCGTATTTCCCATCAGCCAAAAACCACAGGCTTTGAGCCATATGAGCCACACTCTGCTCTTCTTCTGTGGTGTTTTACAACAGTGTGCATCGTTCTGTGGTGACCGACATGTCACTCCCGTGAAATAATGAATTGATAATGAAATTTGTTGCCAACACTTAATAATAGAGTTTTATCAATCATTGTTGCAGCCCTACACCTGAATAGCTAAAGACCTGAACACCTTATGCCATGATCTCTGAACACCTGACCATCTTAACAGTCAGTGGTGTGACAGTGAGTTTAGTAACAGTGTTAGATCAGCTGAAGTAGTAGTAGTAATAGTACGGTAGTAATACTGCAGCAGTATCAGTATAACAGTGCTTGCTGAGCTGTAGCAGTAGTACTGCAGTAGTAGCAGTATAACAGTGTTTGCTGAGCTGTACCCATAGTACTGCAGTAGTAGTACTGCAGTAGTAGCGGTATATAACAGCTCAGCTCTGCTGGGACTCTGACTGTTTGCTCAGCATCACAGGAGGTTATTTATAGACAGGAGAGAGCGCGCGAGAGAGAGAGAGCGATACAGAGAGTGAGAGAAAGCGAGAGAGAGATCAGACAGTAGCATGCTATCAAGTACTATAGTGCACTATAGTGTACTGTAGTGTACGACAGAACTGTAGGGCACTATTGAGTACTATGGTATACTATAGAGCACTGTAATATAATGTAGAGTACCATAATGTATTGTAGCGTTGCCTTATCATTATTATTATTATTGTTGTTATTATTATGATAGAGTACTCTAATGTACTGTAGTGTACTATAGAGTACTGTACTGCACTTCTGTCTGTCTAATGTGTTTTCCTATGTAAAGTGTCTGAGTTTTTATCAAAAGTGCTATAGAAAACAGATGCATTATTTTTATAGTAGTATATCTCACTGGAGTGTATTATAGTGTGCTGTAGTGAACTGTATTGTACCGTAGAGTACTGTAGTGTACTGTAGAGAACTGTAGTGTACCGTAGAGTACCATATTGTACCGTAGTGTACTGTAGAGTACTGTAGTGTACTGTAGAGTACCATATTGTACCGTAGTGTACCGTAGTGTACTGTAGAGTACCATATTGTACCGTAGTGTACCGTAGTGTACTGTAGAGTACTGTAGTGTACTGTAGAGAACTGTAGTGTACCGTAGAGTACCATATTGTACCGTAGTGTACCGTAGTGTACTGTAGAGTACTGTAGTGTACTATAGAGTACTGTACTGCACTTCTGTCTGTCTAATGTGTTTTCCTATGTAAAGTGTCTGAGTTTTTATCAAAAGTGCTATAGAAAACAGATGCATTATTTTTATAGTAGTATAGCTCACTGGAGTGTATTATAGTGTGCTGTAGTGAACTGTATTGTACCGTAGAGTACTGTAGTGTACTGTAGAGAACTGTAGTGTACCGTAGAGTACCATATTGTACCGTAGTGTACTGTAGTGTACTGTAGAGTACTGTAGTGTACTGTAGAGTACTGTAGAGTACTGTAGTGTACTGTAGAGTACCATATTGTACCGTAGTGTACCGTAGTGTACTGTAGAGTACTGTAGTGTACTGTAGAGTACCATATTGTACCGTAGTGTACTGTAGAGTACTGTAGTGTACTGTAGTGTACTGTAGAGTACCATATTGTACCGTAGTGTACCGTAGAGTACCGTAGTGTACCGTAGAGTACCGTGGAGTACTGTATTGTACCGTAGAGTACCGTAGTGTACCGTAGAGTACCGTAGAGTACTGTATTGTACTGTAGAGTACCGTAGAGTACCGTAGAGTACTGTATTGTACTGTAGAGTACTGTAGAGTACTGTAGTGTACAGCTCTTCTTACTCTGCCAGCAGATGACAACTCTTGAAGTGATCTTTAGAGCAGGTCTACAGACCCTGATCCAGACTCTGATCTAGATCCGGTTCCCTGATCCACACCTAGACCCAGACCCTGATCCAGACCAGACCAGACCCAGACCAGACCAATACCAGACCAACACCAGACCCTGGCTCACACCCAGGTCCAGACCAGACCTAGACCAGACCCAGAGCCAGACCAGACAAATATCAGACCCTGACCTAGGCCCAGACCCAGACCCTGATCCAGACCCAGACCCTGATCCAGACCAGACCCTGATCCAGATCCAAACCAGATCTAGACCAGAGCCAGACCAATACCAGATCCAGACCAGACCCGGATCCAGATCTAGACCAGACTAGAGCAGACCCAGACCCAGACCAGACCCAGACCAGACCAAAGCCAGACCCAGACCCAGATCAAACCAATACCAGACCAGACCCAGACCAGACCAACACCAGATTCAGACCTAGACCTAAGACCTAGACCCAGACCCAGACTCAGACTCAGACCCAGATTGTGATGCAGTGAAACAAGGTTGATGGCTGTCAGGAAGCTTTTAGTTTAACTGGATTATAAGGAGTCAGAATAGAAGAGAACTAAATGTGATTGTGTTTATCTAATAGAGAGACACTTTGGCCTCATTTCTAAATGCTGCCCTGCAGTGTCTCACCCTGGTACCTAGATCCATGTTTATAGATGCTTTACTGCAGTGTAGCCATCTTTCTAGCGCTTATTCTTGTATCTGTAAATCATATCATTAGATCTAGATCCATCTATTTGGATTGTGTCCTTGTATCAGAGCTTTATCTTATCTTATCCTTGTTTTTAAATGATACACTGATGTCTAAGTATGTATCTGGATTGTATCCTTGTTTCTAGATTGAGGTGGAAATATATTGAGCCTTGCTTCTAGGTTTAAATCTTGTATATAGATCATATCATTGGATCTAAATCACTATATGCATCTTATTCTTGAATGCAGATTGTTTTAATGGCTCTTGTATCTAGATTGTATCACTGGGTCTAGATTCTTGATTTTAGATCTGTGTGAATAGTGTTTAACCTTATGTTTACTGCAGATCTTTCTATCTGGATCACATTCTAGTATTTGAATTGTGCTGTTGAATCTAGATAGAGTGATCTGCTGTATTTTAATGTAGATCCAGGGAGTGCTTGGTCTCAGCTAACTTCTAGTTAACACATTAAAAAATGGCTAAATGCTCTCGCTGACATTTAAATGCCATTATTATCAGTAATCTGATTCCATCTGTATTGACTGTAACTGAATACTGCTACTTTCTAACGCGGGCCCAATTCAAACAGTCAGAACCGCAGAGGTTCTCATTATGGTTCTACTTCATATAAAGACAATGATAGCAGATCTTTTATTGTCTTTATATTCGCTCATTTTATTCCAGGATGAACTTGTCACCATCATCTCTTTCTTTCTGTCTTTCACTAATAATTTACCATTCATACATTTTTAATTTCTCACTGTAATTGTAATCATTTCCAGCGTGCGTCCATTCAGCCCGGTGGCCATGTTGACAGGAAGTGCAGAGCTCGTTGCCTCCAAGATAAAGAGCAATAAGCTAAAATTAAATCTTAAATCTGTCTAAGTGAATGAACCTGTCGATCTGCTGTTATAGGGGAAAGGGCAAAGGGTCGTTGCCATGGCGCTGAAGGAGCTTCCTGCTAAAAAGGCGTCCTCAGAAGGAAACCCCCTCCTCGCCGTGACAACCAAGGTTGGCATGACGACCTCGCTTGTTTGTTATTTGGCACTGCAGATTTATTTTCCTTCTCTTTATGTTGTTTCTTTGCTTTGAGCTCGGCTTCATGTTTAGTTTCATTATGAGCGTTTATTAACCTCCAGCTGAACTTTATTCACCAAAAATCTAAAACAACTGGTCTGAAGGCAGAAGGAATAATCCTCAAACTCTAAATTATTGTTCCTTCATAACAATGAATCAATCTCACAATGTTTTAGGCATTTATATGGAATTTAATCTTTTTAAATCAACTACAGTGATGTCGGCGTTAGAATGGTGCATTTTTACTAAATCAAATGCTGTCAAACTAGCAAACTAATATTAATAATAGTCACTTATAATTATGATCAATAATTATTTGTATACATGAAGGTGATTGTTTTGTTGGCTAGCTGCTTAGCTCGGAGGCTAACAGCACATTAGCAGCAGCATGACATCTGATAACTTGGAGTAAACCAGTTTGTTCATTAACTCATTGAGTGCCAGACCTTTTTTAAAAAACGAAAGTGCCTTGTGCCAGTGTTTTTGGCCATTTTGAGTCTTTTGTGATGCGCAGAATATTTTGTACTGTAACTCTGAAAACACTGATTAGCTGAAATAAGAGACTCTCTATTTCATCATGGAAAAAAATGTTTGTTTTTACCTTGTTCCATTCTTATTTTATCAGAGATAGAGTAGAGGCCAGTCCCACCAAAATCACCACTTTTTGTCCAGATTGTTTGTTTTGCTCTCAAATCGCGATCATCTCCACTTCCTGCTTTGATCTCTGTGGTGTATACCGTCTCTTTATGTCCCGACTACAAATCCCAGAAGCCCCAAAATTACTCACAGGCTGTATGAGAGCGCACTTTTGTCCCTGCTGCAGAATAAAGGAAAGACGTATATATATATATATATATATATATATATATATATATATATATATATATATATATATAAAAACACGTTCATGGCACTCAAGCGTTGTATTTTAAAAGATGTGCATATAGGTCTTTGGCACTCAAAGAGTGAAACTGGGCAGAGACATGCTAACGAGCTAAAAAGCTACACTAGCTCCCTCCATGTTGGACTGTCCAGCCAATCAGAGCTCTCAGGATGGCTCCTCATTGGTCAGCTGAGTGAATCACAGTGACATCACAGTTCTGATGTGGTAATAAATAAGTATAGATCTGACAGTTTATTGGAGTATTAATCGCTGTGATCAGACTGTTTATCGGAGTATTATCAGACTGTTTATCAGAGTATTGATCGTTGTGATCAGACTGTTTATCGGAGTATTATCAGACTGTTTATCGGAGTATTGATCGTTGTGATCAGACTGTGTATCGGAGTATTATCAGACTGTTTATCGGAGTATTGATCGTTGTGATCAGACTGTTTATCGGGGTATTATCAGACTGTTTATCGGAGTATTGATCGCTGTGATCAGACTCTTTATCGGAGTATTATCAGACTGTTTATCAGAGTATTGATCGTTGTGATCAGACTATCGGTGAGATCAGACTGTTTAAGAGAATATTGACTGGTGTGATCAGACTGTTTAAGAGAATATTGATTGGTGAGATCAGACTGTTTAAGAGAATATTGATTGGTGTGATCAGACTGTTTATTGGAGTATTGATCGGTGTGATCAGACAGTTTAAGAGCATATTGATTGGTGTGATCATACTGTTTATTGGAGTATTGATCGGTGTGATCAGACAGTTTAAGAGCATATTGATTGGTGTGATCAGACAGTTTATCGGAGTATTATCAGACTGTTTATCGGAGTATTGATTGTGTGATCAGACTGTTTAAATGGTGTTGTTCAGTGTGATCAGACTGTTAATCATATTATTGATAGGTGTGACAACCTTCTGGTGTTATCGCACATTTTCTTCCTGTCATTTTTACTTGACAGTAGTTTTTTTCATATTCTCTTTTATCTAATCAAACCTCCTAGCTGAAGGGAACATGTTTAGAATTTTCTTCCTGAGGTGAGACTTGAGTCTTTATTGGACGGTGATGCTATTGAGTCTTTCCCAGGATTAAATAGAACAGAATAGAATTACTTTATTGATCCCCACCTGGGAAATTATGTTGCAGCAACGGCAAGAAATTGAAACTCAATATTAAAAAGCAATATTAAAACAGAAACATATTACTGTTTACAATATAAAGTATGAGGTGTAAGGTATAAGAAAGAGGAGCAAAAAAAGTATAAAAAATAAATGAAGATATAAATGATAGAAGCATGTTCCAGTTGACATGAGGACGTACACAGCTGTGTGGATTAGGATTAGAGGGCCAGAGACATAAATATCATTTTTTTTCTTTAAAGGATAGAATTTGTCCTGTATTTCCCAGAATGTCTTTCAGCAGCATCACTCACTGATAGGACGATAATCTGAATGAGACGGTCCATCAAACAGCATATTCTGAATGATTATTCTGAAGAAGAGTTTTTAGATTCCAGACATGATGTGATCTGCTGACATTGTTCAGGTTCGAGGAACATTATTGTACATGAATACAGAGCTGCAACAATTAACCAGTTTTAGGTGTCACTGGTGGTTCTAGTCTCTGGTCTAACTGGTGGTTTTGGTCTCTGGTCTCACATGTGATTCTGGTCTGACTGTTCTAACTGTTGGTTCTGGTCTCTGGTCTAAATGATGGTTCTGATCCGACTGGTGGCACTGGTCTTACCGGTGGTTTTGATCTCTGGTCTAACTGGTGGTTTTGGTCTAACAAGTGGTTCTAGTCTCTGGTCTAACTGGTGGTTCAGGTCTCTGGTCTAACTGGTGGTTCAGGTCTCTGATCTAACTTGTGGTTCTGGTCTCTGGTCTAACTGGTGTTTCTGGTCACTGGTCTAACTGGTGGTTCTCTACTAACTAGTGGTTCTGGTCTCTGATCTAACTCGTGGTTCTGGTCTCTGGTGCCCAGCTGGTTCGGGAGCAGCAGGAGAGTCGCCCCCTGTTGAGTCCCTCAATTGATGACTTCCTGTCAGAGAGCCGGAGCGACGCCTCCTCCAGACCCTCCACCTCCAACCCAGCAGGTACTGATGGACTCCTCTTCTCCTCCTCTCCTCTCTCCTGTTCCTCTCCTCCTCTCTCCTCCTCCTCCTCTTGTCCTCTCCTCCTGCTCCTCTCTCCTCCTCTTGCTCTCTCCTGTCCTTAGTGTCCTCTATGCCCATCTGTCCCCTCAGCAGGTACTCCTCCCATTAATTAACACCCTCTCCTCCTCCTATCCTCTTCTCTCCTCCTGCTCCTCACCTCTTCTCCTTCTCTACTCACGGAGCTGCATTGCATGTACTATGTTATACTGCAAATATGTAAATACTGCAGTACTTTCAGCTCCATCTTGTCCTGCAGTTCTGTCCACGGCTCTGGACCTGGTGGACCTCAGTGAGCCAGGTCAGACCAGTGAGACCAGTGGGACCAGTAACAACAAGGAGCAGAGGAGGAGTCCTCTGAGGAGGAAGGGCAGCTCCAGGAGTCCTCGACGCCGGATGAGACCTGATGAGACGGAGCTGATCCAGGTGGAGGTGGATCACTTGCCCAACAGCCCCAGAACACCTGAGAGGGTCTCTCTGGACTCAGGTACTGCAGAGTAACCACAGGAACCAGACTCCAGATCAGCTGCTGCTTGTTTTAGCCTCATTTTGTTAAAAGCTCTGAACCCAGTAGAGGACGACTCTAATCTGAGCTTTTAATGTGATGAGAATGAACCTCCTGTTTTCAGCAGCTTCTAATAACCAAGTTACATTCATGAATGTTCTCAGATTCTTCTCCTTCTTCCTGTCTTCACAGTCAGCCTGTCCTCTCCTCTGGACAAATGGGACGAGGTGAACCTGGACATGGAGGATGGACGCAGGAGGAGATACGAGAAGAGGTGCACCTCCCATCACTCCTCCAGCGAACTGCTGTGGTAAATATCAATATTATGGATTTACACTGATCAGCCATAACACTGAGACCACTCTCAGGTGAAGTGAATAAGTGATCATCAGTCAGGATATGAGTTTGACAACAAGAACCAAACAGTGAGGTTCTCATGATGGTTTTGATGATGGTCATGATTGGCTCATGGAGGTTCTCGTGGTTCTGATGGTTATGCTGATGGTCATGATGGTCTCATGGAGGTTCTCATGATGGTTATGCTGATGGTCATGATGGTCTCATGGAGGTTCTCATGATGGTTATGCTGATGGTCATGATGGTCTCATGGAGGTTCTCATTATGATTATGATGATAGTCATGATGGTCTCATGGAGGTTCTCATTATGATTATGATGATAGTCATGATGGTCTCATGGAGGTTCTCATGATGGTTATGATGATAGTCATGATGGTCTCATGGAGGTTCTCATGATGGTTATGATGATAGTCATGATGGTCTCATGGAGGTTCTCATGATGGTTATGATGATAGTCATGATGGTCTCATGGAGGTTCTCATGATGGTTATGCTGATAGTCATGATGGTCTCATGGAGGTTCTCATGATGATTATGATGATAGTCATGATGGTCTCATGGAGGTTCTCATGGTTCTGATGGTTATGCTGATGGTCATGATGGTCTCATGGAGGTTCTCATGATGGTTATGCTGATGGTCATGATGGTCTCAAGGAGGTTCTCATGATGGTTATGATGATAGTCATGATGGTCTCATGGAGGTTCTCATGATGGTTATGCTGATGGTCATGATGGTCTCATGGAGGTTCTCATGATGGTTATGCTGATGGTCATGATGGTCTCATGGAGGTTCTCATGGTTCTGATGGTTATGCTGATGGTCATGATGGTCTCATGGAGGTTCTCATGATGGTTATGATGATAGTCATGATGGTCTCATGGAGGTTCTCATGATGGTTATGATGATAGTCATGATGGTCTCATGGAGGTTCTCATGATGGTTATGATGATAGTCATGATGGTCTCATGGAGGTTCTCATGATGGTTATGCTGATGGTCATGATGGTCTCATGGAGGTTCTCATGATGATTATGATGATAGTCATGATGGTCTCATGGAGGTTCTCATGGTTCTGATGGTTATGCTGATGGTCATGCTGATGGTCATGATGGTCTCATGGAGGTTCTCATGATAGTTCTGACCTGTTACAGTAACACTTGTCTGTGTCTTCTTCAGGTCTGCAGAATTTAAAACTGATCCTCTCACCAAGAACTGCTTCGATGATCTGGACTTCATATCCCCAGCACAGGTACTATTACTACTGCTTCTGCTACTTCTGCTGCTGTACTACTACTACTACTACTACTACTACTACTACTGATGATACTACTAATATTACCACTACTGCACCACGACTGATACTGCTGCTCGTGTCCTTCGACTGATACTACTGCTGATACTCATACTGCAATACTACTGCTGATAGTCATACCGCAGTACTACTGATACACTGCTAGTGATGTTCATACTACAGTACTACTACTGATACTGCTACTGCTGTACTTCTGATACTCATACTCATGCCGGTGCTCACGCTGCAGTACTACTGCCGGTGCTCATACCACAACACTACTACTGATACTACTAGTGATGCTCATACCGCAACACTACTGCTGATACTACTGCCGATGCTCATTCCACAGTACTACTACAGATACTACAGTGTTTCCAGATGTTTTTCCAGATGTTTTGACTCTCTAACTAATAAAGCAGAGACTAGTTTAGAGTTTGGCTGTCTCTTTAAATAAAACTCCAGCCAAAGAGTTTTCTGTTGTTGTTGTTGTTGTTGTTGTTTACTCTCCCCCTACATGACCTCTGTGTGTTCAGGAGTGTGCAGCATCCAGGCAGCGCCGCCGGACTCGATCCCTTCTGACCAGAAACGAGTCTCTGGAGGACGAGTTTGTCAAAGCGAAGGCAGCTGTGGAGGTAAAGACCTTCAGAATAAAGTTAATATTCTGGACAAACAAACAAAAATGCGACTAATTCACCAGGAATGAATGAATAAAAAAATCAATGAATAAATAAGATCACATAATCATTTTTTCATCCCACAAACAGGGACAGTGTTCAGACATTACAACAATAATCATACCTAAAAATAAGAACCAGTCAGGTAAGTAAACAAGTAGGATAAGTAGCACAAATAGATTGAATAAATAAATCATAAATATAATGGTAAATCAAGTTAGTACTATTAATCATAGTGATTATTATTATTATTATTATTATTATTATTATGGAAGGAACTGTAAGGTGATGTGGAATGGTTCAGGGTCGAGCAAGGTCTTTGGGAGGTCTCGGTCAGCAGAAGTCAGGTGATATGGAGTAATGAGAGAGCAAGGAGAAGGCAGGGTTGGTTGCAACACCAGCGATATTTTATTTTCTTAGAGATCAAATTAATTTGATTCCTTCTCTGCTCTCTTTGCATTCATGCTGGTGTGCTGCACAAAGGGAGAACAAAGAGATATAAATTAAACAGAGGACAATCAACGCAATTTAAAGAATTATAATGAAACAAATTATACAAATGAATAGAGGACATATTAGTAGACTGCTCATCTGTTAACAAATGCACAGGCTTCAATGAGAATTCAAACAATCAGTCATCAAACAAAGGAATCTGGTCAGCAGCATCTCAGGAAAACATGTCTGCAGGACTAATAACTAATAGATCAATGTCAATGTGTAAATAAGCAAACCTGGGTCAGGAAATAATAATAACATAAACAAAATGGACCAAGTGATGGAATAAAGAGCAGAGTGAGCAGAGATATTCCACATTAATGCATGAAGTTTTGTACATGATGAAAGAGAATCCTTGACTTTCCTCTCTGTCCTGTCTCACTGTCAGATATCAGATATCAGCTGATCCTCAGAAACTGATATCACAACTGCTGAGACTGCTGACCTGAAAACAGTTCAGCTGCTCAGCCAATCACATTCAGGCAGGTGGACATGATGAAGACGAGCTGCTGAAGGTCAAAGTGATTCCAGACTTTTTATTGTCTTTCTTCTGCTGCAGACACCAACACAACAAGTTCCCTGAGATTTAAATATGAACTAATACAATATGACAAAATCTACACAGTGATAGAAGAAAATTGTGAAATAAATACATAAATTGTGCAAATTAAACAAAAGTGTAGTAAGAAAGTAAAAGTGTTGTGCAACTAAAGAGCATTAGAGCAAGGAAGAACAGTTCTGATGGTCTGAGTGTTTCAGACACTGACAGATATTGTGGTTTCCACAGAGTTAGAGGTCAACGGGAGCCTCATCAGTCTACCTGAGTGCTGCTGCTGGTCTCATGTTGTGCTGAAAGTCATGATGTGAGCTGTTGTCTGTTGTGTTTCAGTCGGACACAGAGTTCTGGGATAAGATGCAGGCTGAGTGGGAGGAACTGGCTCGGAGGAACTGGCTGGAGGACTCTGAGGGTCCGGTCCCGCCCACTATCTCACCTGTGGAGAAGGTGAGTCCAGTTCAGGTCACTCCACTGAGGGTTAGGGTTCAGTTTCAGGTTTTAGGTTCAGGGTTTAGGGTTAAGGGGTCAAGATTGGGGGTCAAGGGGTCAAAGTTTAAGATTCAGGGAGCCCTGAGACGTCTTTCATTCGTTGACTATGTAGTGACTTAACTTTGCATTTCTTTGTCAGCTCTCATCATCTGGAGATATTAGTAATGGTAGATTATTTCTGAGATGGATGTTTGTCGGCATTAATCTAGAGTTTTAATCCCCTGAACTGAACACCAAGCACCAGTAATCCCACAGTAATCCCTCGTCTGCTCAGCTGTTACATCACTATGGCGACAGAAGTGATGTCGGTGACACAATATCAAACCGCCGCTCACATCCCAGATCAGCACTTCTTCATGTTTATCATTTCTCCTTCTGTTGTTTGAGTTTTTAGATGTTGATGCATTAAAAATATACACATATATAATGGAAATCAACACAAAGATAATATATATTTATGTATAAATGTATATGTTGTTAAATTATTGGATTGTCTTTTTTTTTCGTCAGTCGTCTGTACTAATACAGTTTGAGTGTTTTGATCTGATGTCTTGGTCTTGTTCAGGGTTACTACTTCAGCAGCAGCAACCCGTTCAGGGACTGGCCCAGTGCCTTCGCCGAGGGTCAGGAAAAAGCCCGGGAGGGAGACCTGAACTCTGCCGTCCTGCTGCTGGAGGCCGCCATCCTGCAGGACCCCCAGGACTCTGAGGTGAGCCAGGCCAGAACTCTATGAATTTTTGTTCTGATAGTGAACTTTAAAGTTCAACTCCTCTTGTTGTCTTGGTGTGTTTTCAGGCCTGGCAGGTTTTAGGAATGACTCAGGCCGAGAACGAGAACGAACAGGCCGCGATTGTGTCGCTGCAGAGGTTCGACTTCCTGTTGACTTCCCGTCGTCTTCCTGTTGTCTGTCACTGAGCTACAGTTGCACCCCCTGCAGGACACAGAATCCATCCATCCATCCATCATCTACCGCTTATCCTCATAGGGTCGCTGGGGGGCTGGAGCCTATCCCAGCTGTCTTAGGGCGGAAGGACAAGTCGCCACCTCATTGCAGGGCACATAGAGACAGACAACCATTCACACTCACATTCACACCTACGGTCAATTTAAATTAGCCAATTTATCCCCATGCATGTTTTTGGATGGTGGGAGGAAGCTGGAGTACCCGGAGAGAACCCACGCAGACACGGGGAGAACATACAAACTCCACACAGAAAGGGATTCGAACCTGGTACCTTCTTGCTGTGAGGCGACAGTGCTAACCGCTACACCACCGTGCCGCCCCACAGACAGAATCTTACATTTAAATTCTTTATGAAATTCATGCGTCTTTTGAAATATGTCAGCTTCTCTAGCCTGCTTTTATTGTGTAATAGTAGTTCAGTCAAGGTGTTTTTGTCCATATTTATTGAAATCACATCAAACAGAAACTGACCAGGTGTTTAAATTTTTGAATGTCATTTCTCATGATGTTGAAGTTAGAAAGAAACTGAGATGATTTGTTTCAAGTTTTTTTTTGTTGCTCCAAACAAAAATAAACAGAACAGGAACTGGACATCAGCAGTTTTATATTTTCAGATATGAACAATCTTAAATTAAACTAAAACATTGTAGTTGTAACAGCTCTATTTGTTTTTCGTTTTGGCTTTTTAGTGTTGTAAATATCGTCTGTCAGCTCTGATGAGTGATGCTGATGATTTTTACTTGTTTTGTGTTTGTTCTTTGAAAACATAATTAGAGTTAAAGGAGCAGTCTGCAGGATTTAGTGACAACTAGTGGTGAGTTTGCAGATCACAACCCAGACTGAGTTAATGTTACCCTCAGGATGCTAAACCAGACATCCATCTTATGATAACACTACTCTAGGAGCAACAGGAAGTGAGACGGCAGCTGGTGGTAGCACGGTTTAGCACTCTGTGGCTAATGTTAGAACTACAATGGCCTGCAGGTAAAAACCTGTTTGGTTTGTCCTTCCTGGGCTATCGTACTAACATGGAGGACAGGCCATTCTTAGTTTCAGCTCATAATAAGAACATAGTTATTATGATTATATAATACACTGTTCCTTTAAATATTGGGCCAAAACTGGTTAGGCATGAGTGAGACAAGTGTTATTTGTTGAGGTAAAGTGACACCTGAGTGAGCAGATGCTAAGCTAATTTGTCATCACTGCAGGTGTCTGGAGCTCCGCCCTAACAACCTGCCAGCTCTCATGGCGCTCGCTGTCAGCTTCACCAACAGTGGCATGCAGCGGGAGGCCTGTGACGCCCTGCGCCGCTGGATCAGCCACCATCCCCGATACAAACACATGGTCCAGGATCTCAGGAGCCCACTGTGGGGCTCTCCAGCCACGCCTCGCAGGGGCATCCACACCTCCACGCTGGCCAGGTAAGAACACCGGATGGATGTTGGAATAGATGGAAGCATGTACCATTAAAGGAACAGCCCCCCCCCAAAAAAAAACCCCAACATCCTGCTTCTGTTTGTGTGTGTACAGGTGTGAGCTGCAGGACATCCTGCATCTCTTCCAGGATGCGGCTTTGTTGAATCTGGACTGTGTGGATCCAGACCTGCAAACTGGACTGGGGGTCCTCTTTAACCTCAGTTCAGACTTCAACCGAGCTGTGGAGGCCTTCACTGCAGCACTGTCTGTGAGACCACAGGTAACATGCACCTGAGCAAAATCATGTCATGAAAATCAGAGTATAATATGTCGTAAAATGTCAAGAAAATTCAACAAAACAGCATATTATCCATCCATTTTCTACCGCATACCCTAACATAGGGTTGCGTGGGGCTGGAGCCTATCCCAGCTGTCTTAGAGTGAAAGGCAGGGTACACCCTGGACAAGTAACTGTATAATAAAACTTTGTTTTGAATTAATTCATACTATAATATGTTGAAAAAAGTTTTTTTAGTATTAAGTAGTTACACTATTATTTAGTAAAAATTTCATAAAAAAGTCATAGTATAGTATATCACAAAATGTTGAAAAAAAGTCACATCGTAAAATGTCAAGAAGAGTAATAAATAGTAATGAAAACTAATTAATTCATACTATGATATGTGGATAAACTTTATGAAAGTTATAGTTTAGTATTTTGAAAAATTGTGTAAAAAAAGTTCTAGTTTAGTATTTTGAAAAATGTTATAAACAAATCATAGTATGTCCAAAAAAGTATCAGCAAAACAACATACTATTGTGTTTCATTAACGCATACTATGATATCTTAAACCTTGTAAAAGACATATTTTAGTACTTTGAAAAATTGAGTAAATAATTCAGTGTAGTATGTTGAAAAAGTCACGTTGTAAAATGTCCAGAAAAGTCAACAAAACAAGTTTTTAATGAATTTATGTTATAATATATTCAAAGTTTGTAAAAAAAAATATTGTATTTTGAAAAATTTTGTAAAAAAAAGTCATAGTATAGTACGTCAAAAAATTCACTTCGCAAATTGTCAAGAAAAAAATAAAAGTCGTAGTATAATATGTCATAAAATGTTGAAAAAAAAGGTCATGGCGGAAAATGTCATCAAAATGACATATAGTGTTTTTAATTAATTCATACTATAATATGTTGATAAACTTTGGATAATTTTTTTAGTATTTTGCAATTTCATTAAAAAAAGTCATATGTGTTGAAAATTTTAGAAAAAAAAAATTATGTAGTCAAAAATGTCAAAAGTCAATAAAAGTCAACAAAACACATTACAGTGTTTTTAAATCAATTTGTACTATAATATGTTGTAAAAGTGTGCCACTCACTAAGCTTTTAGTCCAATGATGTCATGGCAGCTCTAACTTCATGGTCTTCCCTCATCAGGACTACCTCCTTTGGAACCGCCTAGGGGCAACGTTGGCCAATGGAGACCGCAGTGAGGAGGCGGTCGAGGCCTACACCAGAGCTCTGGAGCTGCAGCCTGGATTCATCCGGTCCAGATACAACCTGGGGATCAGCTGCATCCACCTGGGAGCTCACAGGTAACCAGCTGCTCTGCCTGTCTGAACATCCAGCCAGTTCCACCCAGTGTCAGGTGTTTACCACCACTGCCCTAAATTAATAGTACCGTTGATTATCAAAATATTTATAATGTTTCTGGAATGGTTAATCCATTAGCATGTGCAAGCACTTTAATCAATACAATTATTGTTGTTATCCAGGTATTTTAAAATGTAGTGTTTTACTACAGCTGAAAAAACATCAAAGCACATTATTATTATTTTTTTGACTGAGATGTTAAATTCCAGTTATTTCCTGTCGTTCCTGAACAAAAAAAAAAAGTGTTTTAGTGGTTGTTTGTTATTCTGGATTCATTTCTGTCTTCTCAGTGAATTCCAGTGTTCTGGATCAAATTTAGGTCTAAAAATGTGAATTCAGGTCTGCGCTCTCAGAGTGCTTTTCTAGTTGTGTTTGTTTTTAAATCTGAGTGTCCAGTGTGATCACAGTGGATGTTATGTTGTCCTGCTCTGACCTGGTTCTGGTCCTGTTCTGATCCTGGTCCTGCAGGGAGGCGGTCAGTAACTTCCTTACGGCTCTGAACCAGCAGAGGCGGAGTCAGCGCTGCAGCCATCAGCAGATGTCGGCAAACATCTGGGCCGCTCTGAGGATCGCCATCTCCATGATGGACCGACCCGAGCTGTTCCAGGCAGCCAAAGTGGAAGACCTGGACCTGCTGATGAGGGCCTTTGACGTGGGGGAAGTCTGATAGTGCACTGAAGGAGATCTGTTGGTGGTCTTCTGGTGGTATGCAGGGTCGGTCCAGAGGACAAGAGGACAGTCTGGGTTGAAACCAAAGAGACGACCGCTGCAGGAAAACCCTTGGCAATATAACAGCACAACCCTTTAGCTTTCTGTCAGAGCGCTGCCCATGTGTCCAGCTTTAATAATTAATCATCAATCTGTCCTTGATATGAGTTAATGAAGTGACCAGTGAAGTCACAGTGCTTGACATCACTTCCTCTTTAACTGCCTCTTTTAATTTGCTGCTGATACAAACTCAGCTCCATGTTCACCCATCTCACCTGTTGTCTTCAGAGTTGCGTCACACTTTTTAATGATGTCCTGCACAGATGTTCCAGAGTAGATCAGTCCCAGGGCTTTTATTGTGAAATGTGCAGGATGTATTAAGTTATTTGACCAGGAAGCTGCTGCTTCATCAGGAGCTGAAAGATGAGTTATTAATAATCTGACCATATGTCTGAGAACAATACAGTAACACTAAGTTTAATCTTTTCATGATCTAAGTTTGGGAAATAAAAACACTTTTTTTTCCCCCAATTTATTTAAAGCAATATCTCCAAATGATTATTAAAATATACTTTAATATTGGAAGTCCCAGATTTGAATTTGATCAAAAAAACAATTGTAATTATCGAATATGAACATTTGATGCCAATTAATTGATTATTCAATTATTTTATATACAGATTCATACTTAATTAATTGTTGATTAAAACTGATTTATTTTTAATTGAATAATATTTGATACATAATTTAACTGTTCAGTTTTAAATCCCCCATGTTAAGTGTTGAAACTTAAATTTAACCTTTCCACTCTTAGTTTTAATGTTACTGTTTGACCTCTCATTAATAATGGAAGCTTTGACAGTAAATGACATGAACTTAGTTATTGACATTAAACTCTGAAACAAATACTTTGGATGAAGAGCTCAGGGAGGTCAGTGATGAAGAGGAGGAAGAATTAAAGTGACGCCAGTTGTGCTTCCATTTACACCTCTTTTTCAAGTGAAGCTTTAAATAATAATAGAAACATTTCTGAATAAATTCTGAATTAAAAGTTGTAAATCACGACTCATCAGCTGATCTGACGGTTCTGTCTCTAGCGCCCCCTACTGACCAAACAATAAGTCATTATGATTATATCAATCAATCGTTCAGAACTATGTAGTAGTAATATTAAATAATATTCAATCCATCAATTAATTGTTAATTAAATATTATTATTAAATAATATCATGGAAAGGTCTTTTTTGTGATCTTTAACATTTTGCTTAAAATCTCCTGAACCCATGAATGGAAACACGACTGGTGACAGGAAATATAAAGTCTTCCCTTTAAATGATTAAAGCCATAAAGCATCTGCAGAATGTAAAAATGTCCTTTTCCACTAACACAGAATTATTATTATTATTATTGTTATTCACATTCCTCCTCACCTCCATCCTGTTGTGGCTCTCAGGTCAATTTTCTGGCTTCAGTTCAAACTAGCAGCAGTTTCTAGTCAAGCTGACATTAAAGTAGTAAAATATATTTATACTACATTAAAATATTAACCGTAATATCAACTATAATATATTCATGTAGTCAGGCTCATTTAAACATTGCCTAGCTCATTTCATTTCTAGCTGCTGCAACTGGATAAAGAAGAAAAAAAAGATGAAGAACACCTGGAAACACATCTGGTAGGAAACATCTGGACAGCGTTTCTTTAACTCTTTATTCAGCATTTAAAAGGAAACATTAATCTAGTTTCAGACTTAAACAATGAGCACAGAGGAAGTAGAAACAGAGCAAACACAGAGCTCATGTATGCAGGTTCTGTTGTTTATTTGTTTATTTATTTAGATGTTCCTCATGTAAAGGACTGTACAGACAATAATCATGTTACTGAGTAAACCACTGATCCAAAACCTGAACAGCTCTGTCATCATCTGTTTTTACCAGGCTTTGTTTACACGTTGGTTTGCAAAACAACTCAAAAAGTTATGGACGGTTTTTAATGAAATTTTCCGGATTGGTCAGAAGTGGCCTAACTTAAAACTGAGTAATTTTTTGGTGATGATCGGCTCTGATTCAAGGTCATCAAGGTCAAATGAAAGCTCACGCCATAGTAATGTATGGGAGATTTAATATATTTCTGAACGATCCAGGGTGTACCATTTTCAGCCAGTCGTCACCTAATTTGGTTTATAAACTAATAAAGGAATCCAGAAGTCACTGATTCAGTTTGGTCAAGATCAGCAAAAGGTCAAGATCAGCAAAAGGTCAAGGTCACCAAGGTCAAATATGTGTTTTTAACCATAACTTCATGTAGGAAGGAGCTGGAGCAATGCAACTGGTCTCAAAATATCCAGAAAAGAGTTTTCAAATTGTATTTGCAAAGTTTTTACTGGTATTTTGGTCTTTTTCAAAATTAAAATTCAAATGTGACAAAATATGAAATAGAGAGAAAATAAATAAAAAGTACATGATATTAATGTGAATACAACGTTAAATGTGAGTTTCTAGGTGCGTCAAAGTCAACACATTCACTCTTAGGTGCTTGCAGGAGTATACGCTCTCTCAGAATGCTGCCTTGGTGGAGGTCTGTGCTCTCTGAGGGCTTTTCTTGTTTCATTTGGTCTAAAACTCTGCTGAATTTAGCCTGACGAGGACCTGAAACCAGCTATAAAGAACCACTTAAATCCCAGGGACCAGGACCCTTCTGAGGACCGGTTCTGGAACATTCAGGCAGGATTTGTAAGATGACTGACACTGGTCAAACAGAAATAGTACCAAATACTACACTCTGTGGCTACTAGCTCTGTGGGAGGATCAAAGCCCTGATGGAAACCAGATCAGGATTCAGGTCCTGGTCTCAGTGTGACTGATTCTGCAGGTGTGACTCACCTGGAGCATATGGAAAGAGCCAAGTCATCGATCTTCACAGTTGAGTCAGCAAGTTTTTACCTTAAAGGAAGAAGGATGTTTGAGAGGCTGAACAGAGATGAACTTCAGATTCTGAGGAGGAAGAATAAATATACACAAAATATATAGTCAGGATGTGCTTATAGTTATATAATCTGTAAATTAGCTGATTCAGTGTGCTGTGACTTTTGGTCTACATTAATAACTCTAGGTACACAATTGTCCGGGAGCCTCGGTCATGCCATCAGACTCATCTCCAAACTTCATGTGACCTTCAGATTAGCTCAAGAACAGTACACAGAGAGCTTCATGGAATGGGTTTCCATGGCCGAGCAGCTGCATCCAAGCCATACATCACCAAGTGCAATGCAAAGCATCGGATGCAGTGGTGTAAAGCACGCCGCCACTGGACTCTAGAGCAGTGGAGACGTGTTCTCTGGAGTGATGAATCACGCTTCTCCATCTGGCAGTCTGATGGATGAGTCTGGGTTTGGCAGTTGCCAGGAGAACGATACTTGTCGGACTGCATTGTGCCAAGTGTAAAGTTTGGTGGAGGGGGGATTATGGTGTGGGGTTGTTTTTCAGGAGCTGGGCTTGGTCCCTTAGTTCCAGTGAAAGGAACTCTGAATGCTTCAGCATCGCAAGACATTTTGTACAATTCCATGCTCCCAACTTTGTGGGAACAGTTTGGAGCTGGCCCCTTCCTCTTCCAACATGACTGTGCACCAGTGCACAAAGCAAGGTCCATAAAGACATGGATGAAAGAGTCTGGTGTGGATGAACTTGACTGGCCTTTACAGAGTCCTGACTTCAACCTGATAGAACACCTTTGGGATGAATTAGAGCAGAGACTGAGAGCCAGGCCTTCTCATCCAACATCAGTGTGCGACCTAACAAATACGCTTCTGGAAGAATGGTCAAAAATTCCCATAAACACACTCCTAAACCTTGTGGACAGCCTTCCCAGAAGAGTTGAAGCTGTTATAGCTGCAAAGGGTGGACCGACGTCATATTGAACTCTATGGATTAGCAAATCCATTCAACACACCAAAATAAGGCATATTCATCACTTTTCAGACATTTTAATTTTTTGAGATTTTTTTGACAAACTATAGTATGACTTTTTTATGGTTTTTTCTTGACATACTAAAATATGGACTTTTGCATCATTTTACAACAAATTATGCTATAAATCCATTCAACATACCATAATAAGGCACATTTATCACTTTTTAGACGTTTTAATTTTTTGACATTTTTTGACTTTTTCAACATACTATAGCATGATTTTTTTCGAGTAGATATTTTTGACGTACTATAATTTGGCTTTTTTACAACATTTAACAACAAATTATGCTGTAAATCAATTCAACATACTAAAATAAGGCATATTTATCACTTTTTAGACATTTTAATTTTTTTACTTTTTTTTTTTTTTACTTTTTGACATACTACAGTATGACTTTTTTTAGCAGATATTTTTGTGAAATACCATATTTTTTTTTTACATCATTTAACAACAAATTATGCTGTAAATCCATTCAACATACCATAATAAGGCATATTTATCAGTTTTTAGACGTTTTAATTTTTTTGACATTTTTTGACTTTTTCGAAATACTATAGCATGACTTTTTTATTGCCTTCTCTTGACATACTAAACTATAGCCATTTACAACATTTAACAACAAATGATGCTATAGATGCATTCGACATACCAAAATAAGGCATATTTATCACTTTTTAGACATTTCAATTTTTTTATATTTTTTTGACTTTTTCGACATGCTATAGTATGACTTTTTTAATGGCTTTTTCTTGACATAAAAAATATGGCCTTTTCATCATTTTACAACAAATTATGCTGTAAATCAATTCAACATACTAAAATAAGGCATATTTATCACTTTTCAGAAATTTTAATTTTTTTGAATTTTTTTTACTTTTTCGACATACTGTAGTATGACTTTTTTATGGCTTGGTTCTTGACATACTAATATATAGCTTTCTGCATGATTTTGCAAAAAATTATGCTGTAAATCCATTCAACATACCACAATAAGGCATATTCATCACTTTTTAGACATTTTCATTTTTTGACATTTTTGAATTTTTCAACATACTATAGTATGACTTTTTTATCGCCTTTTCTTGACATACTAAAATATGGCCTTTTACAACATTTAACAACAAATTATGCTGTCAATCCATTCAACATACCATAATAAGGCATATTCATCACTTTTTAGACATTTTAATTTTTTGACTTTTTTTTGACTTTTTTGTCATACCATAGTATGACTTTTTTAGCAGATATTTTTCTGACATACCATAATTTTTTTTTTTTTTTTACATCATTTAACAACAAATCATGCTATAAATCCATTCAACATACCATAATAAGGCATATTCATCACTTTTCAGACATTTAAATTTTTTTACATTTTTTGACTTTTTCGACATACTATAGTATGACTTTTTTTCAAGTAGATATTTTTGACGTACTATAATTTGGCTTTTTTTTTTACAACATTTAACAACAAGTTATGCTGTAAATCCATTCAACATACCATAACAAGGCATATTTATCACTTTTTAGACATTTTAGTTTTTTGACATTTTTGACTTTTTCGACATACTATAGCATGATTTTTTTCAAGTAGATATTTTTGTCGTACTATAATTTGGCTTTTTTACAACATTTAACAACAAATTATGCTATAAATCCATTAAACATACCATAATAAGGCATATTCATCACTTTCTAGACATTTTAGTTTTTTGACATTTTTGACTTTTTCGACATACTATAGCATGACTTTTTTATCGCCTTTTCTTGACATACTAAAATATGGCCTTTTACAACATTTAACAACAAATTATGCTATAAATCCATTCAACATACCATAATAAGGCATATTCATCACTTTTTAGACATTTTAATTTTTTGACATTTTTTGACTTTTTCGACATACTATAGTATGATTTATTTCAAGTAGATATTTTTGTTGTACTATAATTTGGCTTTTTTACAACATTTAACAACAAATTATGCTATAAATCCATTCAACATACCATAACAAGGCATATTTATCACTTTTTAGACATTTTAATTTTTTGATATTTTTTTACTTTTTCGACATACTATAATATGACTTTTTTAATAGCTTTTTCTTGACATAAAAATATGGCCTTTTATCATTTTACAACAAATTATGCTGTTAATCCATTCAACATACTAAAATAAGGCATATTTATCACTTTTCAGAAATTTTAATTTTTTTGAATTTTTTTTACTTTTTCGACATACTGTAGTATGACTTTTTTATGGCTTGGTTCTTGACATACTAATATATAGCTTTCTGCATGATTCTGCAAAAAATTATGCTGTAAATCCATTCAACATACCACAATAAGGTATATTCATCACTTTTTAGACATTTTCATTTTTTTGACATTTTTGAATTTTTCGACATACTATAGTATGACTTTTTTATCGCCTTTTCTTGACATGCTAAAATATGGCCTTTCACAACATTTAACAACAAATTATGCTGTCAATCCATTCAACATACCATAATAAGGCATATTCATCACTTTTTAGACATTTTAATTTTTTGACTTTTTTTTTACTTTTTTGTCATACCATAGTATGACTTTTTTTTAGCAGATATTTTTCTGACATACCATATTTTTTTTTTTTTTTTACATCATTTAACAACAAATCATGCTATAAATCCATTCAACATACCATAATAAGGCATATTCATCACTTTTCAGACATTTAAATTTTTTTTACATTTTTAGACTTTTTCGACATACTATAGTATGACTTTTTTTCAAGTAGATATTTTTGACGTACTATAATTTGGCTTTTTTTTTTACAACATTTAACAACAAATTATGCTGTAAATCCATTCAACATACCATAACAAGGCATATTTATCAATTTTTAGACATTTTATTTTATTTTTTATTTTTGACTTTTTCGACATACTATATTATGACTTTTTAATAGCTTTTTCTTGACGTAAAAATATGGACTTTTGCATCATTTTACAACAAATTATGTTGTAAATCCATTCAACTTACTAAAATAAGGCATATTTATCACTTTTCAGACATTTTAATTTTTTTAAACTTTTTTGACTTTTTCGACATACTTTAGTATGACTTTTTAGCAGATATTTTTCTGACATACCATATTTTTTTCTTATATCATTTAACAACAAATTATGCTATAAACCCATTTAACATACCAAAATAGGGCATATTTATCACTTTTTAAACATTTTAATTTTTTGACATTTTTTGACTTTTTCGACATACTATAGCATGATTTTTTTCGAGTAGATAATTTTTGACATACCATAATTTGGCATTTTTACATCATTTAACAACAAATTATGCTATAAACCCATTCAACATACCAAAACAAGGCATATTTATCACTTTTTAGACATTTTAATTTTTTTGACATTTTTTGACTTTTTCGACATATTATAGCATGACTTTTTTATCGCCTTTTCTTGACATCCTAAAATATGGCCATTTACAACATTTAACAACAAATTATGCTATGAATCCATTCAACATACCATAATAAGGCATATTCATCACTTTTTAGACATTTTCATTTTTTTACATTTTTTGACTTTTTCAACATGCTGTAGTTTGACTTTTTTTGGCAGATATTTTTCTGACATACCATAATTTTTTTTTTTTTTTTACATCATTTAACAACAAATCATGCTATAAATCCATTCAACATACCATAATAAGGCATATTCATCACTTTTCAGACATTTAAATTTTTTTACATTTTTTGACTTTTTCGACATACTATAGTATGACTTTTTTTCAAGTAGATATTTTTGACGTACTATAATTTGGCTTTTTTTTTTACAACATTTAACAACAAATTATGCTGTAAATCCATTCAACATACCATAACAAGGCATATTTATCACTTTTTAGACATTTTATTTTATTTTTTTATTTTTTGACTTTTTCGACATACTATATTATGACTTTTTAATAGCTTTTTCTTGACGTAAAAAATATGGACTTTTGCATCATTTTACAACAAATTATGTTGTAAATCCATTCAACTTACTAAAATAAGGCATATTTATCACTTTTTAGACATTTTAATTTTTTTTAAACTTTTTTGACTTTTTCGACATACTTTAGTATGACTTTTTTTAGCAGATATTTTTCTGACATACCATATTTTTTTCTTACATCATTTAACAACAAATTATGCTATAAACCCATTTAACATACCAAAATAGGGCATATTTATCACTTTTTAAACATTTTAATTTTTTGACATTTTTTGACTTTTTCGACATACTATAGCATGATTTTTTTCGAGTAGATATTTTTGACGTACTATAATTTGGCTTTTTTACAACATTTAACAACAAATTATGCTATAAATCCATTCAACATACCATAATAAGGCATATTCATCACTTTCTAGACATTTTAGTTTTTTGACATTTTTGACTTTTTCGACATACTATAGCATGACTTTTTTATCGCCTTTTCTTGACATACTAAAATATGGCCTTTTACAACATTTAACAACAAATTATGCTATAAATCCATTCAACATACCATAATAAGGCATATTCATCACTTTTTAGACATTTTCATTTTTTTTTTACATTTTTTGACTTTTTCAACATACTATAGTATGACTTTTTTTTGGCAGATATTTTTCTGACATACCATAATTTTTTTTTTTTACATCATTTAACAACAAATCATGCTATAAATCCATTCAACATACCATAATAAGGCATATTCATCACTTTTTAGACATTTTAATTTTTTGACATTTTTTGACTTTTTCGACATACTATAGTATGATTTTTTTCAAGTAGATATTTTTGTCGTACTATAATTTGGCTTTTTTACAACATTTAACAACAAATTATGCTGTAAATCCATTCAACATACCATAACAAGGCATATTTATCACTTTTTAGACATTTTAATTTTTTGATATTTTTTTACTTTTTCGACATACTATAGTATGACTTTTTTAATAGCTTTTTCTTGACATAAAAATATGGCCTTTTCATCATTTTACAACAAATTATGCTGTTAATCCATTCAACATACTAAAATAAGGCATATTTATCACTTTTTAGACATTTTAATTTTTTTTTAACTTTTTTGACTTTTTCGACATACTTTAGTGTGACTTTTTTTTAGCAGATATTTTTCTGACATACCATTTTTTTTTTTTTTTTTTTCATCATTTAACAACAAATCATGCTATAAATCCATTCAACATACCATAATAAGGCATATTCATCATTTTTTAGACATCTTAATTTTTTGACATTTTTTGACTTTTTCGACATACTATAGTATGATTTATTTCAAGTAGATATTTTTGTCGTACTATAATTTGGCTTTTTTTACAACATTTAACAACAAATTATGCTGTAAATCCATTCAACATACCATAACAAGGCATATTTATCACTTTTTAGACATTTTAATTTTTTTTAATATTTTTTGACTTTTTCGACATACTATAGTATGACTTTTTTAATAGCTTTTTCTTGACGTAAAAAATATGGACTTTTGTATCATTTTACAACAAATTATGCTGTAAATCCATTCATCATACTAAAATAAGGCATATTTATCACTTTTTAGACATTTAAATTTTTTTGAACTTTTTTGACTTTTTTGACATACTTTAGTATGACTTTTTTTAGCAGATATTTTTCTGACATACCATTTTTTTTTTTTTTTTTTTTTACATCATTTAACAACAAATTATGCTATAAACCCATTTAACATACCAAAATAGGGCATATTTATCACTTTTTAGACATTTTAATTTTTTGACATTTTTTGACTTTTTTGACATACTATAGCATGATTTTTTTCAAGTAGATATTTTTGACGTACCATAATTTGGCTTTTTACGACATTTAACAACAAATTATGCTATAAATCCATTCAACATACCATAATAAGGCATATTCATCACTTTTTAGACGTTTTAATTTTTTTGACTTTTTTGGACTTTTTCGACATGCTATAGTATGACTTTTTTTAGCAGATATTTTTGTGACATACCATAATTTTTTATTTATTTTTTTTACATCATTTAACAACAAATTATGCTGTAAATCCATTCAACATACCATAATAAGGCCTATTCATCACTTTTTAGATATTTTAATTTTTTTACATTTTTTGACTTTTTCGACATACTATAGTATGACTTTTTTATCGTCTTCTCTTGACATACTAAAATATGGCCATTTACAACATTTAACAACAAATTATGCTTTAAATCCATTCAACATACTATAATAAGGCATATTCATCACTTTTTAGACATTTTGATTTTTTTTACATTTTTTGACTTTTTCGACATACTATAGTATGGTTTTTTTTAAGTAGATTTTTTTGACGTACTATAATTTGGCTTTTTTACAACATTTAACAATAAATGATGCTATAAATGCATTCGACATTTTCTTGACGTAAAAATATGGCCTTTTCATCACTTTTTCATGACTTTTTCGACATACTATAGTATGACTTTTTTATCGTCTTCTCTTGACATACTAAAATATGGCCATTTACAACATTTAACAACAAATTATGCTGTAAATCAATTCAACATACTAAAATAAGGCGTATTTATCACTTCAGAAATTTTAATTTTTTTGAAATTTTTTTACTTTTTCGACATACTGTGGTATGACTTTTTTATGGCTTGGTTCTTGACATACTAATATATAGCTTTCTGCATGATTTTGCAACAAATTATGCTGTAAATCCATTCAACATACCAAAATAAGGCATATTTATCACTTTTTAGACATTTTAATTTTTTGACTTTTTTGACTTTTTTGTCATACCATAGTATTACTTTTTTTAGCAGATATTTTTCTGACATACCATAATATTTTTTTTTACATCATTTAACAACAAATTATGCTATAAATCCATTCAACATACCATAACAAGGCATATTTATCACTTTTTAGACATTTTAATTTTTTTATATTTTTTGACTTTTTCAACATACTATAGTATGACTTTTTTAATAGCTTTTTCTTCACATAAAAAATGGACTTTTGCATCATTTCACAACAAATTATGCTGTAAATCCATTCAACATCCTAAAATAAGGCATATTTATCACTTTTTTGACATTTTAATTTTTTTTAACTTTTTTGACTTTTTCGACTTACTTTTGTATGACTTTTATTAGCAGATATTTTTCTGACATACTATAATTTTTTTTTTTTTTTTTTTACATCATTTAACAACAAATTATGCTATAAACCCATTTAACATACCAAAATAGGGCATATTTATCACTTTTTAGACATTTTAATTTTTTGACATTTTTTGACTTTTTCGACATACTATAGCATTACTTTTTTCAAGTAGATATTTTTGACGTACCATAATTTGGCTTTTTTACAACATTTAACAACAAATTATGCTATAATTCCATTCAACATACCATAATAAGGCATATTCATCACTTTTTCGACATTTTAATTTTTTTAACGTTTTTTTTTTACTTTTTTGACATACTATAGTATAACTATTTTATGGCTTGTTTCTTGACACACTAATATATAGCTTTTTGCATGATTTTACAACAAATTATGCTGTGAATCCATTCAACATACCAAAATAAGGCATATTTATCACTTTTTAGACATTTTCATTTTTTTTGATATTTTTTGACTTTTTCGACATACTATAGTGTGACTTTTTTAATGGCTATTTCTTGACATACTAAAATATGGCTATTTGCATCATTTTACAACAAATTATGCTGTAAATCCACTCAAAATACTAAAATAAGGCATATTTATCACTTTTTAGACATTTTAATTTTTTTTACATTTTTTTACATTTTTTTGACGTACTATGTTATGACTTTTTTAAGCAGATAATTTTTGACATACCATAATTTGGCATTTTTACATCATTTAACAAAAAATATGCTATAAACCCATTCAACATACCAAAAAAAGGCATATTTATCACTTTTTAGACATTTTAATTTTTTTTGATATTTTTTGACTTTTTCGACATACTATCGTATGACCTTTTTATGCCTTCGTTCTTGACATACTAATATATAGCTTTTTGCATCAGTTTACAACAAATTATGCTGTAAATCCATTCAACATACCATAAAAAGGCATATTTATCACTTTTTAGACATTTTAATTTTTTGACATTTTTTTACTTTTTCGACATACTATAGTATAACTTTTTTATGGCTTGTTTCGTGACATACTAATATATAGCTTTTTGCATAATTTTACAACAAATTATGCTGTAAATCCATTCAACATACCATAATGAGGCATATTTATCACTTTTTAGACAGTTTAATTTTTTGACTTTTTTTGACTTTTTGACATACTATGGTATGGTTTTTCAAGCTGATTTTTTTGACCTACAATAATTTGGCTTTTGTGCATCATTTTACAACAAATTATGCTATAATTGCATTCAGCATACAAAATAAGGCATATTTATCACTTTGTAGACATTTTAATTTTTTTGACTTTTTTGACTTTTTCGACATACTAGAGTATGACTTTTTTAAGCAGATATTTTTCTGACATACCATAATTTGTTTTTTTTACATCATTTAACAACAAATTATGCTACAAACCCATTCAACATACCAACATAAGGCATATTTATCACTTTAAATGTTTTTACATTTTTTGACTTTGACATACTATAATATGACTTTTTTATGGCTTTTTCTTGACATACTAAATTATGGCCTTTTGCATTATTTTACAACAAATTATGCTATAAATTCATTCAACATACCATAATAAGGCATATATATATCAATATCAATATCAATATATATATATATATATATATATACGTATATATACGTATATATACGTATATCGTATATATATACACGTATATATACGTATATATACATGTATATATATATATATATCACTTTTTAGACAATTTAATTTTTTAATTTAACTTTTAGACTTTTTTTGACTTTTTCGACATAATATAGTGGAAAAGTTTGCATTTAGAGAGCAAAACAAAGTTTGCCGATTTTGGTGAAAGTGGACTCAACTCTTCTCCAGATAAAACAATAATGGAACAAGATAAAAACAAACTTTTTGTTCATGATGAAATAGCACATCTCTTCTTTCATTTGAGCTCCTCTGTGTTTTCAGAGACATAGTACAAAATATTCTGTGGGTCTAAAAACATGACTGAAAATGGACAAAAAACACTGGCACAAGGTAATTTCGATTTTTAAAAAAACGGCTGGCACTCAAAGAGTTAATTGTTTTATATTTAGAGGAAACTTCACTGGTCCAACAGAGACCTCATGAGCTCTTTTCTTTTGGTTTCGAGGATGTTCTCACAGCGTCATCCCTACGTACCCTACGTACTATTTTTAGAAAAATGGTTTAGGGTGAGAGAGCAGGGTGGGGGATGTAAAAAAGTGGGGAAGGGAGGTTGGGGTAGAAAAGCTGGGTGGGGGATAGCCGTTGAGTGAGAAGGGTCCTATGTTCCCCAGTCTCATACAAAGAGGGGAACATAAGACCTGGGGAACATCGACACACTCCCATTTTCACCCTCCCTGAGGTCACATGACTGAAATCCTTTTTCAAGAGCCATCATCCCCAGAACTTTCTGACACTAAAATGATTTTTTCTCAACATATTTCTATTCTTTATTGTACCAGACAATTATCTTCAAACACAACATGGACAAACATTAATTCATTAACTTGGCGGTGGTTTGACTGACAGTCTTCCAGCTCTTTAAATGATCATTGATTGGTGGTTAAAGGAGCATTGTGTAAGATTTAGCCTTCAGGTTCATCAGAAAACAGGAAAGTGGGGTGTCACTCCTCAAACGTGGAGGGACAATGTTTGTCCTCTTTGGTTTCACTTCTTTGACGGAGAAGACAAATACTCACTTTAAATTTCTTGTGCTAAATAATAAACATGATCCTCTATTTGTCAACATTTGGGTCCTCAAACTTCTCACAACACAAACTGGGTTAGCCAGGAGCTTTCATCCTCTTCTTTTTTCTTCTATCATCTTGTAATTTATGCTGCAACATGAAAATGTCTCTTTCTCTACTGGAGAGGACCAGCTCCCGCTGTAGATATGAAGCTAAGCTAAGCTAAGCTAGTGGAGACACACTGATGAGAACACAGTTATTAATGTGATATTTATAATAATAGACCCATCTGATAATGCTGCACCCTGTTCCTTCAGGAGATGGCCTTGGCAGACCTCTGTCACAGTGTGGTGCTGCAGTCTGCCAGCAGGGGGTGCTGCTTCAGTTTCCCTGCAGGTACTGAATGGAGAAGGCCTCGAGCTGTGTCTCCAGCTGTGTGGCTCTGTTCCTGAGGAAAGGACAGGAAGTACATCCAAGTATTGTTTAGTTACATATCATCAGTTCTGGGCGTAGTGAGTTACTGTGATCTGTGTGCAACTCAGTACTGTAATGTGTTACTGTTGTTTACGTAGTAATGGCATTACAGTTAATCATCAATAAAGGATGAAAAGACGAACAAAGATGGCTTTACTTTGAAATTATCTGGCAGCTCAGTGATGTTACAAAGTAATTCAAAAGTAACTGGTAAGTGTTTAATTTCAGCAATGAGTAATTTATTAAAGTAAATAAATCCATCACCTTTTGGGAAAAAACTTCCCCCACATTGTCTATTATATATCTTACTGTTGGTCCGAGCTGCTGTAACAGTGGCTGTCAACACTCTGTGATATAACTTCATACAGTACTCTGTGATATAACTTCATACAGTACTCTGTCATATAACTCCATACAGTACTCTGGAGTATAACTTCATACAGTTCTCTGTGATATAACTTCATACAGTACTCTGTCATATAACTTCATACAGTACTCTGTCATATAACTTCATACAGTTCTCTGTGATATAACTTCATACAGTACTCTGTCATATAACTTCATACAGTTCTCTGTGATATAACTTCATACAGTACTCTGTGATATAACTTCATACAGTACTCTGTCATATAACTTCATACAGTACTCTGTCATATAACTTCATACAGTACTCTGTCATATAACTTCATACAGTGCTCTGGAGTATAACTTCATACAGTACTCTGTCATATAACTTCATACAGTACTTTGTGATATAACTTCATACAGTGCTCTGGAGTATAACTTCATACAGTACTCTGGAGTATAACTTCATACAGTACTCTGTGATATAACTTCATACAGTACTCTGTCATATAACTCCATACAGTTCTCTGTGATATAACTTCATACAGTACTCTGTCATATAACTCCATACAGTTCTCTGTGATATAACTTCATACAGTACTCTGGAGTATAACTTCATACAGTACTCTGTCATATAACTTCATACAGTACTCTGTCATATAACTCCATACAGTTCTCTGTGATATAACTTCATACAGTACTCTGGAGTATAACTTCATACAGTACTCTGTCATATAACTTCATACAGTACTCTGTCATATAACTTCATACAGTACTCTGGAGTATAACTTCATACAGTACTCTGTGATATAACTTCATACAGTACTCTGTCATATAACTTCATACAGTACTCTGTGATATAACTTCATACAGTACTCTGTCATATAACTCCATACAGTTCTCTGTGATATAACTTCATACAGTACTCTGTGATATAACTTCATACAGTACTCTGTCATATAACTCCATACAGTACTCTGTCATATAACTTCATACAGTACTCTGGAGTATAACTTCATACAGTACTCTGTCATATAACTTCATACAGTACTCTGTCATATAACTCCATACAGTTCTCTGTGATATAACTTCATACAGTACTCTGGAGTATAACTTCATACAGTACTCTGTCATATAACTCCATACAGTTCTCTGTGATATAACTTCATACAGTGCTCTGGAGTATAACTTCATACAGTACTCTGTCATATAACTTCATACAGTACTCTGTGATATAACTTCATACAGTACTCTGTCATATAACTTCATACAGTACTCTGTGATATAACTTCATACAGTACTCTGTCATATAACTTCATACAGTACTCTGGAGTATAACTTCATACAGTACTCTGGAGTATAACTTCATACAGTACTCTGGAGTATAACTTTATAATATGACCTCTGACCTGAAGGCCTTGGACCTCCTCTGGATGTTCTCCAGTCTCTGGATCCTGAAGCTCAGCTGCCGGATGTTTCCTTCCAGCTCAGCATCACTCAGGTCCACCCTCTGAGTCAGACGGCTGAAGGTGGACGTCAGCTCCCTCAAACACAAACACAGCAACAGGTGAGTTAAAGCGCCAACCTGCCACCAGCTGTCAGGAAGAGGGGGCGGGGTCTTACTTGTAGACCTGCTGGCTGCAGGCAGAGCTGGTGATGGGGACAATGGCTCTCAGGCAGCGGGCGGCGTGCTCCACGACCTGCTGCTTCAGAGCTCGCTCTCTGCTGGCGTCCGTCCAAGTGAGTTTCTCATACAGGTAGAGGAGACCGTACAGAGAGAGAGAGAGGGCAATGAGACGCCAGCCCACTGAGCGCCACACCTGCAGGAGACAGACACACCTGAGACACACCTGCAGGAGACAGACACACCTGAAACACACCTGCAGGAGACAGACACACCTGAGACACACCTGTAGCACACCTTCCTGACTTGACAGGAAGCTTGTTATAATTTTTGTGATAATCAAGCAGATACGATTCTCTTTTTTTACTTTAGTAATTTTCTATTTTTACATCTTGAAACCTGAGGTAGGAACCAACAAAGAAAATATTATAATTTTTTTAGTTTTCAATAAATTACAGACACACAACTTAGAATGAGGGTTAGTCACTGACAGACTGAAGAATCAGTAAAGAAAAGACGCACCACTCCACCGATAACCAGCACTGTCATAGACGCCCGGGAGGTGACGGATACCAAACCTGTTGCTATGGAAACCATCATCTCATCCTTGAAGGTGTAGTTTTCCTGCAGAGAGAAATAAAGTTGATGAGCTGAAACCAATAAAGGAAATAATAATAATATGTAACAGACAGAGCGCTGGATGTGATGCAAAAAACACCTGCAGCTGTGAGTTGGAGTTGCCCAGCGCCCGCTTTGCATTGGTGGCTCCGATGAAGCGAGCTACCAGCGCCGTCCAGCCCAGAGAAAACTGGAACTCAATGTTCTCACGAAAGTCTGCACAGAGGGCGACGAGGCCGAGGTCAAAGGTCAAGTCGAAGGAGGAGGAGGGAGCAGACGGCTGCTCAATGGACAGAGACAGTAGAGGACGGACGCTGTCTGAGGACAGAGGATATAGCATCACAGCACCTGCAGCTGAGAAACAACACCTGAGCAGAGTGAGACGTCGTACCGATCATCTGTCTCTGGGCATCTCTGATGTCTCGAAGGACGCCTGCTGAACAGCGATGAGACAAAGCACTGACCAGCCTTTCCTCCACATGCTGAAGAAGCTTCTGGAAACACCAGACAAGCAGATAAACAACAGGGGTAGGCTGGGATCAATCAATCAACCAGTCAATCAATCAACAGATCAGTAGATCAATAGATTGATCAGCTGGTGACTCCTAACTGTCCTGATTGTGTGTTTTCTTAATGTTTAGATTAAGACCACATAGTGAGACAGGCTTCATGCTAAGCTAGGCTACATGCTAAGCTAAATGAGAAGCTAGGCTCCTCACTGACTTCCCACTACATGTTCCTCATTGACTCCTCCAGACTTAGATTAACATTTTTGAACCTTATACTTGTATTAGTAGTACTGCAGTACTCACAGTTTTGTAGCGCTCCAGAGTTTCTGGTGTGGGGCTGAAATCTGCTCTGAACTCCTCCACCAGGACAGGAAGTGAGCGAACCTGATCCAACAGTGCTGCCGCCACCTGACGAACCAACAGCAGGCTGCTGTTACTGAACCACATCTGTGCAAAATCTGTACAATGTCTGAATAACACTTGTACAACATCTGCACAATGTTTACACAACATCTGTTCAACATCTACATAACATCTGCACAACATCTGCACAACGTCTACACAATGAACAACATCAGTTTTCAGATCATCGCAGTTATTATCCTGTTGCCACATTGCTGTTATTCTTATTCATATTTTTATTATTATTATTAGTAGTAGTAGTATTGTCATTATTTCTGTAATTGTTTTATTATTATTATATTGTTATCAGTATTGGGAGCGGCACTTGGTCAGTCTTTAGTGACTTGGGTTGGCAGCTGGAGAGATGCTAGTTCCTCCTCCTGTGCCGTTGAGCAAGGCACCTTAACCCCCAGCTGCTCGGGGTGCCTGGATACAGGGCAGTCCCCTCTGACACCTCTTCTCTGATGCATGTGCATGTGTGTTTCATAACTTGTGAGTGCAACAGAAAAATAATAATCCTCATCGAGGGATCAATAAAGTAATTGTTCTTATTCTTATATTATCTTTAGTCATGTCTGTGTATTGTTTATGTATTGTGTGTCTCACCTTGGCAGTGACATCATCAGTCAGAGTCCTGATCCTCTCCTTGATGCTGTCTGTCAGACGGTTAATCTGTCCTCGGACGAAGTCCAGCCGGTCCCTCTGATCCTCACGCTCCTCCAGGCAGAAGATCCTGCCAGAGGTCAGAGGTCAGAGGTCAGACACTCCAGAAGAAAAACAGCAAAACTCTTTTGCTTGTTAAAGAGGAAGTGAGTGTTTCTGACTTCCTGTCGGCGGAGGCGATGTTGATGGCATCCATCACTGCTTTGATGGCCTCTGTGATCTGCCACGCCCTCACTGTGTGCTGTTCAAACTTGGTCTTTACTGCAGACTGAGAGATGAACTCCTGTAGGGTCAAAGGTCACGTCCTGTTACTTCCTGTCACATGTTATGCTTCCCTCTAATCTGCATCACAATATAAAACTGAAATGTCTTTTTGTACCTCAAATGTCCTCTCGAACATCTGGAACTCCCTTAGTCTCTCATGGAAACCTTCAGCCAGAGCACCACCTGCAGGACTCCACATATTTAATAATTAGAATTGTAACACCATGACTCATACATATAAATATAGACATTAAGATGTCTTTTCGATCTTCATCTCTGGACACTTTGAGACATCAGATTGGAGCATTGGTTGTCTCTGCAGCGTCCTCACCAGTCTCACCTGTCTCAGGCATGCCCTGCGCTCGCTGCATCCTGGAGTTTAGGACCTCTTTGGCCGAGACGAAGAAGATCCTCCCTGGAGCCTCGTCCAGTCCAACCACCTTCAGCTCCTCAGCCAGGAAGTTCACACAGCGGTCCAGGTGCTGCTTCCTCACCTGGACAGCAGGGGGGATGTCAGGTTTAAACTGAGGTTAAACTGAGGATAACCTGAGATTAGGCAGAGGTTAGGCTAAAATTAGACTGGTCTATTTAACCAGGTTTAAACTGAAGTTAAACTGAGATTAGTCTGAGGTTAGGCTTAAATAAGGCTGATCTCAATCCCACACTGACCTCGTCGATGTACTCAGGCTCAGTCACGGAGGCGTCCCATCTGTTGTGGAGGATGAAAATGTTTGGTTTGGAGATTCTCTCGCTGACTTTGTGGAAGAAAAGTTTCTCCTGCCGACAGAAAAAATCAGAAAGACAGAAACGCCACAAACTGCTGAGTCATTATTATCTTCTTTAGCTTCCCTTACTGTGTTCATTAGCGTTGACTCAGCGTTTCCCACCAGGACGAAGACATCTGCATCCAAACAGAACTTATCGATCCAGCTGTCCAGCTCCAGAGTGACATCAGTGCCAGGGCTGGTCAGAGGTCAGAGGTCAGAGGTGGTACTATGACTCACCAAACTGATCCAGGTGATTTTAGAATCTTACCTGTCCATCAGCACTAGGTCGTCTCTCAGCAGAGCACAGCGACTTTTAGGCCACATCACCTTCACCAGACTGCCTGAGTCCAGACTGGGATCCATGTGGAGAGCATGAGCCAGCTGGTTCACCGTCTGGGGAGAGGACAGGCAGGATGTCATGACCCCACTTTATTGGTCCCTTTTTAATGGTCCTGTTTTAATGGTCCCTCTTTAAAGGTATAGTTGGTAATCCTGTTCAGAGGCACTTTTTTGTTATACTGGGTGAGATTGTCCTTCCATCCTGAGAGCAGTTAATACATGACAGTATGTGTTCAGAAAAAGGAAGGAAAAGAAAAGAATCGGACCTCTGTGATGGCTGCAGGCCTCTGAAACCTCTGACCAATCCCTGCCATTTGGTCCGAATGGAAAGAACCAATCAAATGCCAGAGATGGGAAGTCACAATATAGAGATTCTTAAGTAGATTTTTCAGGTATCTGTACTTTAATTGATTACTTGATTAGTTTATTTTCCTGAAAACTTTTTACTTTTACTCTCTACATTCTCAAAACTGGCTCGTTACTTCTTTCAACCTCTACGGAAGCGGGGCTCGCTAAGCCCAGTACCACTGAGCCTGGTGCCCAAAGCCCTTTCTGTCCAGTTCAGTTTTTATTATCCATCCATTTTCTACTGCTTATCCTCACATAGGGTCGTGGGGGGGGCTGGAGCTTATCCTAGCTGTCTTAGGGCAGAAGGCAGGGTACATCCTGGACAAGTTGCCCAGATTTTATCATTCTGAAGAAAATTTGTTCTGCAGCAAAACTAGACGTGTCTAGTGTTTTTTTCTCTGTAACAACACTGTGCAGGTTGTTAATAAAAGAGGAAAACTAGGCTATCTTGTTTTTCAAATTTTGATGAGTTATTAAAAGAAGCATCCTGTTATTAAAAGAAGCATCATGTATCATTAAAGTTAAAAAATCATTTTTAATTTGGTACTTAAGTAAATTTCAGAACCTGTAGCCTACTTTCTTATGTTTACTTAAGGAGTTGAATCAGTACTTCTACTTTTACTTGAGTCTCTTTTTACACAAGTATCTGTACTTCTACTTAAGTAAAGAACGTAAGTAGTTTTGACACCTCTGTCAGATACCTTCATGTCCCTCCCTCCTCCTCACTGTTGCTGGAAATATCCAGCACACTCCTCTGCAGAAATACAGAGTTAGCAGGAGAATATATTCTGTAGGGAACAATGGCAGAGAAAATGCAGCCAAAAATATCACTTCCAGTGGTGGAGACAACTGGTGGAGGTGGTGGTGAAGTTGAGAGGAGGCTTAGAGGAGGTGCCATTTTCAAATCTAGCTAGCTCTCTTACGAGTCCTCCAAGACTACCAACGATACCTTTAATGGTACCACTTTAATGATCCCAGTTTGTGTAATTGCTCTACTTTAATGATCCCACAGTTGAAGGGACAGAATAAAGGTCCAGTTAAAGGGACAGAATAACGGTCCAGTTAAAGGTACAGACTAATTCCTGTTAAAGAGACAGGCCAATAAGTTATTAAACCCTCAGATCAGTTTCATCTGACTCTGTAGGTGTTTCCAACACATTGCACCGTCCCTTCAAGAACTATGTTGGTCGTACAGTGACGCTTCTCCTCTCATTGGACGCCTCGGTGGTGAGAAACGCCTCCTCTCCATCTGTCCCTTCGACCCTCAGGAAACAGTTGGTGGTGTGTCCGATGCCACTGGGTAGTACTCTGTCCCTCAGCATAGCATTGATCACTGTACTCTTCCCATTACTGGTCCTGAAACACACAGTACACAGTGTACTCATACTGTACTGCTCTATACTGTTATACACTGTTATGTGCTATTACATACTGTTATTTTCTGTTCTATACTGTTATATACTACTATATACTGTTTTACACTGTTATATACTATTATATACTGTTATACATTGTTACAAACTGTTATATACCACTATATACTACATATTACTATATTATATATGCTATATTATTGCATCATAACATATGATATCATATTGTAGAATATTGTATCATGTAGTATTGCAACATGTGATATCATACGATTGTTTGCATTTATAGAGTATCGCTACATATGATATTTTATTTCATATGTTATTGTATTGTATGATATAGAATCATATCATATGACATTATATAATATCATTTTATATTGTTTGATATTGTATAATATATCATATCAGGCCAGATTGTATTATATTGTGTCCTATTGCATCATATTTTATTGTATTGATTTTATATCATATCATATCATTATTTGATGTAATTTTGTATTTTGTTCATTATTATATGATAAACAACAGAGAGCAGAAGTCCTTTAACTGTGCAGAAGTGTTTTTTTAATTTTATTAATATGATGTGGTGCTGGTCCTCAAACCAACACAAACAAACACATGCCACAGAAATTGATTTCATTAACATGAAACTTATTACATCATCATTTCTATGGAAACAGACTGTTACCACCCCCCCATCTCATATTGTGAATGACAGATAACAGTTTATCTGAACTGACAGTTCAACTGACCTAGAATCAGTCTGTTACTGAGTACTGTGTACTCCTCTGTGATGTGATACTGAGTACTAAGTACTGAGTACTTCTCATACCTCCCGAAGAAGGCCACCTTCATGTGTCTCCGGACCAGAACCTCCCTGATAGTCCACAGTTTAGTGGCACAGCTCTGCATCTCCAGACTCTGCTCCTCCATGGCCACCTGACCCGAGCTGTCACCTCGCCACACCTCTGACATCACAGACAGGATGATGTCACAGAAACGCCACAGTGTGGTAGCAGCTATACATCATGCTAGCATGTTGAGATGAGCACTAAATAACGCTAGGAGCAACATGATGAAAAAACATAGACATTTTCACAGGGGCCGACCTTGACCTCTGACATCCAGTGGTTTGTGACATGACCCACTCAGTTAAAGTGTCTGTGTGTGGTCTGCCTTATGTCCACATTGGGGTCACACACTTGAGTTAATACCAGTTGATTGGAGACTGCATGTGCAACTGGTCCATGTCCCCAATTGTCCGGTTAGGGTTAGGTTGAGGTTAGGGTTAGGGGGTTAGTTAGGCTTAGAGTAAGTTTTTAGGAAATCAAAGTTTGTCCCTAAAGGGGGGTTACAGATGCCTAAATACCCCCAAGGTGACTTAAACCAACGTGTGTGTGTGTGTGTTTTTCTGACCATCCACAAAGGCCGAGCCATCCTTCACAAAGTCCAGCAGCTGATCAAAGATGGAGGTGATGGAACGCTTCGCCACAACAAAATGCCGCAGAGGAGACGGATCCACGGCGTCCATGACACCCGATAAACACACGCATTAACACACACTCTGCGTTACCTGTTCTGAGGTCTGTCCTGTTCTGAAATCAGTCCTGTTCTGAGGTCTGTCCTGTATTGAGGTTCGAGTCGCCGTCAGCTCCCATCATTCTCTCTGTTAAACACAGTGACCACACCAGACTCACAGCTAGCCAACAGATCCTCATAGCTCAGCTTAGAGAGTGTGATCCTCTTAGCAGGACTTAGACTTGTCTCACCTGTCTCACCTGCTCTTATTAACGTTTGTTATAGCTTTCAAATTATTTTCTCTCAGTTGAGTTGTTTTACTGTAGTCACCTGTGCACCCTGCTGTGCACACCTCAAATACACTGAAGAAATAACAACAAAATACACTGAAAAATAAACAAACAAATAAATACATTGATAAATAAATAATATAATAAAATTAAATGAATAGTGAAATGAAATATTATCAATTAATTGAAAAATGCATAAAGAAATCCAATACATTAATAAATACATGATAGAAAAATAAAGAAACAGGTGAATAAATAAACAGATTAACAAATAAATAAACAAACAGACTGACAGACAGAGAGATAGATGAAAGAATAAATAAATAAATAAATAAATAAATAAATACATAAATAAATACATAAATAAATAAAATATTAAGGCCCTCATTAAAAGTTTAAGTTCAATCCATTCAAACATAAGTGCTTCATATTTTCTGTGGGCACTTTTCGACAGATTTGTATTAAAGAATAAATACAACATAAATACTCTATAAATACTATATAAATAATGCATACATAATACATAAATACTGCATACATACTACATCAAATACTGCATAAATAATTAATACTACATAAATACTGCATAAATATTACATACATACTACATAAATGCTGCATAAATAAAACATAAAACTACATACATACTACATAAATGCTGCATAAATAAAACATAAAACTACATACATACTACATAAATGCTGCATAAATAAAACATAAAACTACATACATACTACATAAATGCTGCATAAATAAAAAAATAAAACTACATACATACTACATAAATACTGCATAAATAAAAAAATAAAACTACATACATACTACATAAATACTACATACTACATAAATGCTGCATAAATAAAACATAAAACTACATACATACTACATAAATACTACATACTACATAAATGCTGCATAAATATTACATACATACTACATAAATACTACATACTACATAAATGCTGCATGAATAAAACATAAAACTACATACATACTACATAAATACTGCATAAATACTACATAAATACTACATAATGCTAGACAGCATTACAGTGAGTTTCAGGGTTCTGTAACTGAGGTCAGTTTTTCCTTCTGTCCAGCAGGAGGAGCACAGCGTTACTGAGACGTTCATTCATTCATTGAGCTGCAGTCAGTCGCTGCTGTTTCATCAACATCCAGACAAACTTTCATCATCCTGTCAAAGTGAAGACACCTCCCCCCACCTCCTTATCAGAAAGGGAGGTGCTGAGAGACTAAAGATGGGAGAAGAGATAAATCATAGAGAGAGAAGAAGAGGAGTGGAGGAGGGGAGAGGAGAGGAGAAAAGGAGAGAAGATAAGGATGAGGAGAGGAGAGGAGAGGAAGGGAGGGGAGGGGAGGAGGAGAGGAGGAGTCACGGAGGATAAAAACAGACTCAGCACAGCTGAGACGTCCAAACTGAGGATCAGAGACGAAAAAAGGAGAAAAGCTGTCAGTTGTCTGCAATGTGAAAAGAGGAGGAAAAAAGAGAAGTGAAAGAGGAAAAGAAAGAGTAGAAAGAGGGATCAAACCACGACAGAGAAATTTTCCTAATTTTTCAGCAGCCGAACTCAGAGACAAGAGAAACCACTGGCATCATGGGGACACGTGGCATCCACTGACACACCTAAACACTTCCTCATCTGGTGAACCTCCACCTGAACGCCTCCTCCTCTGGTGCAGCTCCACCTGAACGCCTCTTCCTTTGTTGCACCACCACCTGAACGCCTCCTCCTCTGGTGCACCACCACCTGAACGCCTCCTCCTCTGGTGCATCTCCACCACACCCACCCAGCATGAGGGCCAGGCCGCCCCAGGGAAGGAGCTCTGTGGCTGTGGCAGGAAGACCGCTGCTGCTCCCGTTGCTGCTGAGCCTGGTGATGATGATGTTGATGATGGTGGTGGAGGTAATGGAGGCAACGAGCGTCGATGAGCTAGAGAGCGAGGAGAGCGAGGAGATCCTGGAAGAGGATGATGCCATTAGCACTGAGATCCTGGTCAGAAATTATTACAGAGTATTATACTGTGTGTGTTATGTTTACTCCAGAGTCTGGTGAGAGGAGAGCTTAAATGACTGCCTTAGTGAATGGAGTTTGGTGAGAGGAGAGCTTAAATTACCCCTTTAGTGAATGGAGTCTGGTGAGAGGAAATCTTAAATTACCTCTTTAGTGAATGGAGTCTGGTGAGAGAAGAGCTTAAATGACCGCTTTAGTGGATGGAGTCTGGTGAGAAGAGAGGATAAAATACCGCTTTGGTGAATGGAGTCTGGTGAGAGGAGAGCTTAAATGACTGCTTTAGTGAATGCAGTCTGGTGAGAGGAGAGCTTAAATTACCCCTTTAGTGAATGGAGTCTGGTGAGAGGAAATCTTAAATTACCTCTTTAGTGAATGGAGTCTGGTGAGAGGAGAGCTTAAATTACTGCTTTAATGAATCAAGTCTGGTGAGGGGAGATTTTAAATTACTGCTTTAGTGAATGGAGTCTGGTGAGAGGAGAGCTTAAATTACTGCTTTAGTTAATGGAGTCTGGTGAGAGGAGAGCTTAAATTACTGCTTTAGTGAATGGAGTCTGGTGAGAGGAGAGCTTAAATTACTGCTTTAGTGAATGGAGTCTGGTGAGAGGAGATCTTAAATTGCTGCTTTGCTAAATGACATTGTTATATAACTGTATACGCATCCTGGTTCAGGACTGATGTTTCGGCTAACTTATGAACCTACCTTGTTGTGGTCGGTGTCCTCCAGGAGCCGCCATCCTCTGATCTCTCCAGACTGTCTCCTCTCAGCTCCTGGCTCATCTTCAGAAGAAACTCCAACAAGGGGGACAACCGGAGAACCAAAGGGCCCAGGAGAACCTCCAAGGTCTGATCTGTAAAAAAAAAAACATAGATGTAATATGATGAATTGAGAAGAAACTCCACAAATATAAAAGTATTATGACAGAATATGTCAGATCAGACTGCACAGGTCTACTGGTTTCCTGATCTATCACAGACTAAAATAATAAACATCAGACTGATCAGATGTCGGTCTTGATTGATATTCAGTGTTGCTGCCCTCCTGGGATGATATACAATAGATGTCTTTAAGTGTCTTTGGGTCTTTACAGCATGGTCTTCCTGGTCCTCCAGGACCTCCAGGACCCCAGGGGCCTCCGGGTCCCCCTGCTCCCCTCCTGCCTCAACAACAGGAGCTCATCCAAGAGCTGCAGCTAAAACTGAGAGGTGAGGACTCGCTGATGGAGCTAGGCTTCCAGTGTTTGTGTTAAGCTAGGCTAAGGTGAACAACATAAACATGAAATCAGAGAACACGTTTGGCTCAGATCTCAGTAACTAACTGCTCACTTTCAGTTTCACATCATTGTCCTGCTCAGTTCTTCACTTTCCCTCACCGTTGTCTGTATGTAGGTTATATAAACAGTGCCGGTGAGTGTGGAGGCAGGCTGTCTGAGTCCTTAATAGGGGTAATTTTGTGGAGCGTGGATGTGACTTGGCTCAGCAGCAGGATTCCTGACATTCCTGCTGACTGATGGTGGGTCTTTGTTACTGTGTGTGTGCTTGTATGGCTTCTTCATCTGTATGAGGACCAGCTTAGGGTTTAGACTTTCAGAGCAAGGACATGGTGGGACAGGCCTTTGAAGGCCTGTTCAGGGTTCAGACTTTAAGGTTCAGCTTAGAATATGGTTGCTTCAGGCATTTGGTTGTGATGGTTAAAGAGAAAGTTCAGGTGTTTGTCTGCCCTGGAGTTCAATCAATCAATCAATCAAACTTTATTTGTATGGCACTTTTCGTACATTACACAGTTCAAAGTGCCTCACAGAAGCTAAAACAACAACAGAAAATGTGGAAAAAACCCCCGCCCCAACTCTGGACGGACACACACACACACAAACACACACGCACACGCACGCACACACACACGCACAGGCATGGCATGGCACTATATGCTTTAAGTTTTGAAGGAACGTTATATTTATGCTAGTATTTTAACTGCTTTACCTCAATATAGCCTGTTTACAGTCTGTTTACACTATATCTAGTGTTTACTGTACAGTCTTTTTACAATATAGTCTGTTTACAGTTAATTCACATTATATATAATCTGTTTAAAATATATACTACAATATATACAGTCACTTTACAGTATAGTCTGTTTACAGCGATTAAACAGATGTACAGTCATGGAAAAAATTATTAGACCACCCTTGTTTTCTTCAATTTCTTGTTCATTCTAATATCTGGTACCACTAAACGTATAATACAATGAACACAACAAAAAATGCAGCTGGTCACATAATACTTTATGTCCTATTTGACATTCTTAAGCTTAATTGATTCCCAGGGTATATAAGAGGCCATTTCATGTCACAAGCAGCACTGCACATGCAAAGGCCTAGAGTGGTTTCCTGCTTACATTCAAGCCGTAGCACAACTCAGAAGTTGTCAGCTCTCACATAATGCCTAAAACAAAAGAATTATGTGAAGCAACAAAGGCAGCCATCTTGGCACTGCTGGAAATTGGCATGAGTGAGAGACAGGTAGCGAAAAAACTGAAGATCTCCAAGACAGCCGTTCATTCCAACAAAAACAAGCTGAACATGGCACTACCAAATTGCTACCTGGCCGTGGCAGGAAGCGTCTTTCTACCCCACGAGATGACCGTGCACTCATCCGTTCCTGTGTCAGGAATCGTCGTCAGACCTCCAGGGACCTTAAAAATGAGTGGGCACTGTCGAGAAATGTGACTTGCTCGGCAAGGACAGTTCGAAACCGACTTGTTGAAGCTGGTTTGAAGTCACACAGAGCACGCAAGAAGCCCTTCATCAATGAAAGGCAGAGGAAGGCCCGGTTACTCTTTGCTCGAGACCACAAGGATTGGACTGTTGATGATTGGGCTAAGGTTCTCTTCAGTGATGAATCCAATTTTGAATTGATGCCCACTCCAGCCAACTTACTGGTTAGGAGGAAGCCTGGAGAAGCTTACAACCCAGACTGTCTTGCCCCTACAGTAAAACATGGGGTGGATCAGTCATGATCTGGGGTTGTTTCAGTCTGAGTGGAACAGGGCAAATGCAATTGTGTGAAGGCCGAATGAACCAGGTCAAGTACAGGACTACCCTTGAAAACAGTCTTCTTCCATCAGCTGGAAAACTCTTTCCTGCCTCGAATGACTTGATTTTCCAACAAGACAATGCCCCTTGCCACACGGCAAGGTCAGTTAAAGCCTGGATGGAGAACCACAACATTCGCACCATGCCTTGGCCTGCTCAATCACCAGATCTTAATCCAATTGAAAACCTGTGGAAAATCATCAAACTCAAAATGGAGAACCACAAGCCCAAAAACAAAGAAAATTTGTTTGAATTTGTCCAACAGGAATGGGCTGCTGTGACAGCAGAACAATGTCAGAAGCTGGTGGAGAGCATGCCAAGACGCATGGCTGCAGTCATCAAAAACAATGGTTATGCAATCAAGTATTAACTCTTGTGTGTATCATGTGTTTAAAGCAAACAGAAAAGAAAACATGGAATGCTTAAAAGTAGTGTTTTTGGCGGTACAATGCCATAGCTATTGATGTAAGAATTTAAGTCATTTTGGTTATTATCAAGAAAACCATGGAAAATGACTAATCCTTAGTTCTTAAATTAAACTCTCATGAGCTATTTTTGTTGTTATCATTATAATTGTCCAAACAAATGTACCTTTAGTTGAGCCAGGCATTAAAATTAACAAGAAATTGAAGAAAACAAGGGTGGTCTAATAATTTTTTCCATGACTGTATGTATAGTCTGTTTACAGTCAGTCTACAACCTGTCGACAGTATATATAGACATTTACAGCACATAGATAGTATGTTTACAGTATATATAGCTTGTTTACAGTATATATAGTCCATTTACAGTATATATATCATCTATTTACAGTGAATATAGCCTCATTACGGTGGTCTGTTAATAGTCAGTTTACAGTCTCTTTTACAGCATATTCAGCCTGTTCAGTCTATTTATAGTCAATTTACAGTATACACAGTTTACAGTATATACAGTCTGTTTACAGTCAGTTTACAGTATGTATAGTCTGTTTGTAGTCTGTTTATAGAATATATAGTGTGGTATAGTATAGTCAGTTTACAGTATTTTTAGAGTATATATAGTCTGCTTACAGTATATACAGTATGTTTACAGTATATATAGTCTGTTTACAACCTGTTTTCAGTTTGTTTACTATATATAGCATGTTTACAGTCAGTTAACTGTATATATAGTCTGTTTACAACCTGTTTTCAGTCTGTTTACAATATATATATAGACTATTAACAGTCTATTTACAGAAAATATAGTCTGTTTACAGTCTGTTTACAGTATATATCTTCTGTTTAGTGAGTTTACAGTATTTTTACAGTATATATTGTATATTTACAACCTGTTTTCAGTCTGTTTACTATATATAGTCTATTTACAGTCTGTTTACAGTACATATAGTCTGTTTACAGTCAGTTTAGGATATATACTATATATATAGTTTACAGTATATATAGTCTGTTTACAATGTATATAGTCTGTTTACAGTATATACAGTCTGTTTACAATGTATATAGTCTGTTTACAGTATATATAGTCTGTTTGTAGTCAGTTTACAGTCTACTTACAGTATATATAGTCTGTTGACAGTACAGTCTGTCCACAGCATTAATCTCAGTTTTTCTGCTGTGGTTAAAGTGACCTAATTTACCCAGAATATCCTCCTCTCACTGACTCCCACACAGACACTGAATAAAAACATTACTTAATGCTGTTAATTTGTTTCTCCCTTCTCCTTCTTTTATGTCCGTCCTCCTCGCAGACATGACAGGAGGAGTGTGTTTTCCATGTGATCGACCTCCTCGTGTCTCCACCTCCTTCTTCAGTCGCCTCCTACAGGCCATTATTGTTCCACGTCGCAGTCTTCTGGAGCTGCAGCCATTCAGCCAGGTGAGACACACATACAGGTGAGATGAGAGGATATATCTGCAACCTTGTGTTTCAACTTTGACCCCTGTAGCCATCAGACTCAGAGCAGAGCCTCCAGAGGGGTCAGAGCTTCAACTGCAGCACTGGCCGATATGCGGCACCTGTCTCTGGCTTCTACCAGCTGACCGCAAGCCTCCTGATAGGTGAGAAAACACCTGCTGCTCACCTGGGGAACAACCAGGGAATAAATTATTTATTAGGTGGATATAGAACCAGAGGAGTCGCCCCCTGCTGGCTGACAGACAGAATGCAGCTCTACAGAAACACAAACTGACAGTAAAGAGTCTAGAGGCTGATGTCCAGTACTCACCAAGTGTGTTTCTGTGTCAGAGTCAGGTGACAGAGTCCAGGTGAGACTCAGAGACAGTGTGAGAGCAGCGATCTGCATTGAGTCACTCTGCCAGAGCAACCTGTGAGTACCTCTCTTCCGATTGTCTGATTCATGTCTTTATTTTCTGTCACCTGTTTATATCTGAGTCGTTTTGTGTTTCTTAGATCCGTAGAGTCAGTGATGGGCGCAGCTGTTGCTGGAGGAACATTCAGCATCTTACTGACAGGAACACTATATCTACAGGTAAGCTCCATCAACAGATACATTCTATCTACAGGTACGCTCCATATAGGGGAACATTCTATCTACAGATATGCTTTATCTACAGGTATGCTCTATATACAGGAACATTCTATCTACAGGTATGCTCTATATACAGGAACATTCTATCTACAGGTATGCTCTATATACAGGAACATTCTAGCTACAGGTACGCTCTATATATAGGAACATTCTAGCTACAGGTACGCTCTATATACAGGAACATTCTAGCTACAGGTATGCTGTATATACAGGAACATTCTAGCTACAGGTATGCTCTATATACAGGAACATTCTAGCTACAGGTATGCTCTATATACAGGAACATTCTAGCTACAGGTATGCTCTATATACAGGAACATTCTAGCTACAGGTATGCTCTATATACAGGAACATTCTAGCTACAGGTATGCTCTATATACAGGAACATTCTAGCTACAGGTATGCTCTATATACAGGAACATTCTATCTACAGGTATGCTCTATATACAGGAACATTCTAGCTACAGGTATGCTCTATATACAGGAACATTCTAGCTACAGGTATGCTCTATATACAGGAACATTCTAGCTACAGGTATGCTGTATATACAGGAACATTCTAGCTACAGGTATGCTCTATATACAGGAACATTCTAGCTACAGGTACGCTCTATATACAGGAACATTCTAGCTACAGGTACGCTGTATATACAGGAACATTCTAGCTACAGGTACGCTGTATATACAGGAACATTCTAGCTACAGGTACGCTGTATATACAGGAACATTCTAGCTACAGGTACGCTCTATATACAGGAACATTCTAGCTACAGGTACGCTGTATATACAGGAACATTCTAGCTACAGGTATGCTCTATATACAGGAACATTCTAGCTACAGGTACGTTCTATCTACAGGTATGCTCTATATACAGGTACATTCTATCAACAGAGATACTCTATATACAGGTGCACTCTATCTACAGGTACACACTATTTGCAGGTACGCTCTATATACGGGGTACTCTATGCACAAGTATGCTCTATACACAGGTACGCTCTATCTACAGGTAAGCTCTATATACAGGTGCACTCTATCTACAGATACACTCTATGTAAAGATACACTCTATACACAGGGATGCTGTAAAACTGAACCAGAAATTTGTGTCTCTGCAGGCTGGAGTGTACGTTTCGGTGTTTGTGGACAACGCCAGTGGCTCGGCCATCAGTGTCCTGCAGGACTCACTGTTCTCTGGGATCCTGCTGGGAGTCTGAACACCTCCTGCTCCACAGAGACTTCACTGAGAGGAAAGTGATGTCATCGCAGCAGAGGTGTGACATCATGTGAGCTCTATAATCTTAACAGATAGTAGCGCTGTTGTTCCATTAAATCACTTTAGTGTGCACCATCTGCTGGACATCAGAGGACCTGCAGCTATGCTGCTTCTTCTAGGGATGTTTATTCCACTGACTTGTGGACTGATGATGAAAATATTTGCATATTTTACATATTATTAAATCTTTATATTTAAGAGTCACCAGCATTGTGTTTATCTGCCAGATTTTTTTTCATTTTGTCAGAGTGACAAAAACCTGAAACTGATGTGTTTTAGCAGTGAATCCTTTGTTCATAGCCTGGCTATCGTGAGTACAAAACTCTGCGAGCGTAGTCTGGCCAAGCTGCCTTAAACTAAGTTCTCAGAGGGCGGGCTTAACCCGCGTCTATCAAATGCCTCTGTGTGCTACTGGACGAAGCTTCAACCAATCAGACCACTCTTTCCTCTGATGTATGCATAGTGATGAAAACTGCTTGATCCAAAGAACTAGAGCTTCATTGCCTTAAACACGCCTTAATCAAGCTGTTGGAAATGCTACATTTTCATTGGTCCCCATTCCTGGGGGAATCTGAAATTGAAGAAATAGGCAACTTGGCCAGACTGACTTGGTTGCAAAATTTTGTGCAGAGCACAGGAAGTATGGGCGGGCCCAGGCTAATATGTTCAGGCAAAGATATAATAATATAATATAATGTAATGATATAATAATGAGGTGAACATTAGACATGTCCTTTTGATGATTTTCAGTGTCTGTACATATAGATTTAATGAGTGTGTCTGTCTCCATTTTTATATTTATTCTATAACAACTTTTGAATAATTCTGAGAATAAAAATATTATTATTATTATTATTATTATTATTATTATTATTATTTATTGAACTTAGTACAAATATTAGAAGCAGATGGAAACTGTTAGCCTAGCTTAGCACAAAGACTGGCAGCAGAAGGAAACTGTTAGCCTAGCTTAGCACAAAGCCTGGCAGTAGAAGGAAACTACTAGCCTTGCTTAGCACAAATACTGGCAGCAGAAGGAAACTGTTAGCCTAGCTTAGCACAAAGCCTGGCAGTAGAAGGAAACTACTAGCCTTGCTTAGCACAAATACTGGCAGCAGAAGGAAACTGTTAGCCTAGCTTAGCACAAATACTGGCAGCAGAAGTAAACTATCGCTGGAGTTGTCACAAGTTTACTAACAGATGGGAAGACTTCTTCATTAACAAGTTTCGCAGAACATCAACTACTGGTCCACCAGTATAACTTTTTTAGACATTAATCATTATGTATGATATATATTAAGCATTAAACATGATACTTCTACACCTGCTCAACAAACTGCTGACTTTAAAACACAACATACTGCTGAATACACTCAGTGTTCAGAGGTGAGATCATCACTCATAAAGAGGCGCCGTGTGGTTGGACCGCCGCCATGACAACAAACACACACACACACACACACACACACACACACACACACAGTTACCGTACGAGGTGTGTCGACAGGATAATGAGGCTGACTGGCAGCATGGCGGCAGGCTGCCTACTGACAGCTCATTACCTCCTGAATAAACCTCTCATGCAGTAAAAGGACTCAGTGTTTCTCCAGAACTTGTTTCCACAGAGAATGATGAAATAAAGTTAAAACACCAGAATCCACTTCCTGTCATTGAGTGTGATGCTCTTCAGAAACAGTTTAATGCTGAGTGGCTTCTTCTTAATAAATTAACTGTGGGAGGTTTTTCACTCTGATTGGCTGTTCAGCTTCAGGAAATCAGCGCATGAGAAAAGAAATAGGAAGTGAACGACTGATGTTTTCACATCTGGACTGAAGCTCAGAGAAGAGAAAACTCTGTATCAATCTCATCGCCTCCTACTGGTGCGGACAGTTATTACACTGCACTCTATTTCATTTGAAATTATAGTCTGACACACATTCATAATTTAGTCAAATACTCAAATAGTGATTTTGATAAAAACTCAAATTTTATCCACTAGTTAAGTTGTTTAGTCCCCTGAGGTGAAGGAGCCATCACTGAATTACAGACTGATCAATAGCAGACTGATCAATGATCAATAACAGACTGAACAATAAACTGATCGATGATCAATAACAGACTGATCAATAGAATGAACCAATAGATTTTCAGCTCCTTAACAATGTCACTTGGCAGGGGGTGGGGCTACCACCAGGTGCTGATACATCTGCAGGATGTGCCCAAAACCGCAGTCATTACCCCGTTCTGCCTTTTCGAGTTTCCGATGCCGTTTGGTTTTAAAGGAGCGGTGCAGACTTTTCAGTGATTGGTGGATTCTGTGCTGGAAGACTTAACATTCAAATTTGTATACCTGGATGACATTCTGGTGGCTAGCGCTATGACTGACACAGATCTGTTGTCCCTTCTCCAGCTTTTCAAGCAGTTGCACAGCCATGGCAGAGTCATTTTGGGCTTCTTGCCATTGACTTTTTGGGCCACCAATCAGCTACCCTTTTTCCACCAAAAGGAACATGGTGTTAGTTCAGTGCTGGCGTTGGTGCTTAGTTGGTTCAACTGGCATTCCTCCTTAGCACCAGTTGCTTGTCCATTGGCAAGGAGCCCAGTCAGAGCCACATCATTACGTCACTGCAAAACGTTAATATGTCACAGTATTTTTTTTTTTTTTTTGCTTTCACCTGGCAAAGCTTTTACAGTGCAAAATCAAAACAAGACTTTGCAAAAAAAAATCCAGAGCTGACAAAACTAACTGTATGGCATTATATTTGTGCCACATGTGGCTGAGCGAACAAAGACAGATTTTGAGTCAGCAAATGCACAATTAGGTGGCATGTGCAAAAATAAATTTACTAAGCACAGGATATATTTCTGGGCTCAAACCTGCATTTGCTCACTAAAAATCTGTCTTTGTTCGTTCACTGATGTGACACAAAAAAACATTACTGGCTACCCGTTCACCGCAATCACTTTGAGTGGCAACTCTGTTTAAGAACAGATTGCATCGTGGATGCCAGCGAGACGGAGGTCGCCTATTGCCTGGGTACATCCACGATCACGGTACTGGTAGAACAATATTGTTCCAGATTTCAGTGAGCATCAGTTTGCGATAAACTTCTCTGTCTCGTTAGTGCTCTCAATACATTTGCGATCAAACCAGACAGTATTTACTTGTTGGTCGCAATAACCCTGCCCCAAGCCCCTGACGTAATCGGTGCTTAGCTCTGGACCAGCAAAGACTTGGTGTTTGTCTGGCCCCAGTATTAAGCACCAGGGGACAATGCTTAGGCTGTGGAAACATAAAGAATATGTGCTAAGTAAGGCTCTGGCCCCAAACCAGCACTGGAACCACCCCAGTGGAAAAGGGCTAAGCATGGGGCAGTTCCCCTGCCTGCCCGTTGCTCTTACTGCTGATGCCTCAGATTTTGCTGTTGGGGTGGTGTGTAAGCAGTGGGTGGGTGGCACTTGGAAGCCCCTGGCCTTCTTCAGCAGGAACCTATGCAACACTGAGAGGAAGAACACATTTGACAGGGAGTTACTGGCTCTTTTTCTGGCCAGTTTCTACTGGAAGGCCGGGAGTTATTTAACTTTGTAGACCAAAAGACACTCACCTTTACCATGGCCAAGTCTACAGAACCGTGGTCAGCACGGCAGCAGCACCAACTCTTTACCATTTCAGAGTTTACATCAGACATACGGCCTGTGGAGGGGCAGAACAATTCAGTGGCTGACTCCCTCTCCTGGGCGCAGGTCAGCTCCATGCATCTGGCTGTGGACTATGCTACCATGGCCACAGACCAGCTGGCTGATTCTGATCTCCAGGCATTCTGGGGGGCTGTGACTGGGCTGCGACTGGACGATGTGGCTTTCCAGGACAGTGGTGCCACATTCCTCTGTGATGTATCCACAGGCCAGGTCCGGCTCATGGTCCCCACTGGCTGGCGCCACCACAGGTTTGATGCCATTCATGCTCTTTCAAACAGCATGAGGGCTTCAGTTAAATTAGCGGGAGCAAAGTTTGTCTGACCTGCCCTCTGGAGGGATGTCAGGCGACGGGCAGCTGAGTGGCTGGTCTGTCAGCATGTCAAGGTGCACAGGCAACAAAAGCACCTTTGGAGCCGTTTCTTATCCCTGAGAGGAGTTTTGACCACGTCCACATGGATCTCCTCACCATGGTCACCACCTCCTCACCATGGTGGATAGGACCACCAGGTGGCCAGAGGCCATGTCCCTGTCATCTACTATGTCTGCCGAGGTGGCTAGGGCATTTATCTTCACCTGGGTGGCTCCATCGGACCACAGCATACAACCCACAAGCCAAAGGACTGTGTGAAAGGTTTTACCGCTCCTTGAAAGCTGCCTTCTGGGCTGCACTAACGGACAGTGATTGGGTGGACTGTCTGTTTGGTCATGTTGGGCCTGCGCTGTGCCCCAAAGGAAGAGCTGCAATGTTCTGTGGCCGAGCTGGTCTTTGGCCATCCACTGCAGGTCCCAGGTGAAATACTCTCGGAGACTTCGGCCTATTTGCCTGCCATGGTATATTGCCCAGCATTCTGCGATGCGGCCAGTGTTTTTGCACTTCCCTTGTCATACATCCCAAAGGATCTGCTCTCTGCCAGGTATGTGTTCATCCTGCCACGCGACATAGGTCCGTTCTACCTCGGGCCCGGTGGTTGACTCGGCCTCCTGGCTGTCCCAGCCGCAGAGACAGCCCTATGGCCTTGTTCCTGTCTCTGCCCCGGTAGTGGGTCAACATCTCGGTTTAGTCAGGTCATCAGACCTTGTATCACGGGACCAAGACTGTTTATGTACTTGTTGTTGTTTACTGTTTGTGTTTACCTATTCTGGGTGTTCTGAGGGAGCTGTGTGGCGGACACTAAGGGATAGTATTTTCACACCAGAACAGGTGACAGAGGAGAAGAATAATGGAGGTGAGTAAATAGGAAGTAAAAAGTGTTTTTGGTATGTTTTTTTACGTGGGAAGTCTGGAGTAAAGACTGACCTCACTCAAGCCTGCCTCGTCTCTTTCCTTTCAACTTCCACAATATATTATAATGTATTATATTAAATATTATTTGAATGTGTAATTTCACTGTGTGAAAAAATAAAAACAAAGTTTCTATATTAAGTTCACACTAAGGTTTATCTAAAAAAGTGAATATGTTTATACTCTATGTTATGAGAATGTTTATTGTTATCAAAGCAAAGAAATTACATCAGATACTAAAACAAAGGCTAAAAAAATATTCTTTTTCATCATGTGGACATTATCACATTTCCTAAATATGTTTCTCATTGTGTGGATATTATTATATCCTTTACAGAAATACTGAAAATAGTTGCTTTTGTTCATCATGTTGGATTGTTCTTTAACCAGTCGTTTAACCAGCAGTGGGGCACTGTCTGAAGGGCCTTACATATAGATAGATACATGTGACAAACAAACACACAAACTGAAATGGACTTTTTGGGGATTTTATGTGATTGACCAACACAAATAAGTACATAATTGTGAAATGGAAAGAAAATGATGCTTGGTGTTCAAGATTTGTTACAAATAAAAATCTAAGTGTGGTGTACATAAAATCCTAAATAAAACCCACTGCAACCAGCTGCCTTCAGAAGTCACTTAACTAGTAAACACAGTCCACCTGAGTGAACTTCAGTCTCTGTAGAAAGCCTGGCTGTTTTGCTAACATATGCTTTGGAGCTAAGCTAACAGTTTCCCCCTGCTTCCAGTCTATGTGCTAAGTTAGGCTAAACACGCTGTGAACCTTGATGGATCAGAAAGTGAAATGTTGGACTGTTCCTTTAACCTGTGTTAAAGTGATTTAAGTGCCTATAATGTGAAAATAACAATAACAGACAGTAGATAAGCTGCACTCTTTACACAGTGGGACTTCCTGAACTTTTCTGGACTAAACACTGTTCATAAAAAATACAGTTTTTCATTCATGAGCGAGGTGCAAACAGGAAATTAAGCAGCGTTCTGTGTTATGCTTGAAAAATACTGCTGTCTGTTACTGTCAGAGTGTTTATACTATAGCAGGATGAGAAACACAACATTACCTTAGTGTAAGTACATCATTAGTGCGCCACATCTGCAATCAAAAGCATCACAGGTAGCAGAGAAACAACATGATGTTACCATGGAAACACTGACTTATTAACCCAGCCAGTGTCTCCACCTGCCTTGCTTCAAGCTGACAGGATGTTGTACATCAGACAGTCGGGACTGCAACTCAGGCCGCTCGCAGGCGGTAGCGGAAGCGAACATCGAAGGCAGGCTGCAAGATGCCCAGCCCGGCTCTGCTGGGGTCTGGAGGGGGTCTGGGCTGGTCCTGGTCCAGCTGTATGTCCAGGTACAGCAACAGGAGACACAGGAACTGCTTGATCTCGTTGATGGCGAAGTGTCTTCCAGGACAAATGGACGAGCCAGAGCCGAAGGGCATCAGGAAATACCGGAGCCGCCGGCCATCCTTAAAGAAGTCTGTCTTCTCCCTGCCATCCTGAACGTAGCGGTCGAACCGGAACGACTGACAGAGAAAAGGTTTTTATAATCCTTTAATCATTATCCTCAGTCAGTGTGTTAAGGGGTTATACCAAGTACATCCCTTAAAGTATAAAAAACTGTAATTTCACATGCTCATTATTTGCATCATAACTTTTTACAATTAAGGTGCAAAACTGTGGGTGTTAATTAATGTATTACAATTATTGAAAGAAAATGTCTGTAAACCTTTAGAATTACCTGGATTTCTGTATACATTGATGATAAAATGTGATCTGATCTTCATCTAAGTCACAACAAAAGACAAACACTGTTCTTAAACTAATACCACACATACTGTTTGATGTCTTCATGATTTTATGGAACGCAACATGTAAACATTCACAGTACAGAGTGGAAAATGATGTGAACCCTCGGCTAATGACTTCTCCAAGAGGTATTCTACAGAAGCAGCTTTTAGAAGACCTATGACTAAGAACCGTTGTTGTTGACTTGCATGAAGCTGGAAAAGATTCCAGAAGTATCTCTAAAAGCCTTCAGTGAGACAGCCCTCCAGAGAGCAAGTCACAGGACACATCCCAACAGTGCTGCTCAACTGAAACAGCTTTCTGAAGACTAATGATCCAAAAACAAGCTCCTCCTGACCTCTTGAGGTCTGATCTGCAACTGCAGGAAACAAATGGTTGAGTTTCCTGCTGCCAAAAGCGGGTCAGTCTGTTATTACAGCCAAAGGTTCACATCATTTTTCCACCCTGGACCCTGCATGTTTTAAATGGATTATAATATTATATATCACTTTTTTAAGGATTATATTATATATCAAGATTATAAAATATATATATATATATATATATATATATATATATATATATATATATATATATATACATATTAATGGATTATAATATTTTATATGTCATATTTTAATGAATAATAATATTATATATCATATTTTTAATGGACTACAATCTTATATATTATGATATAATGCAATATTACAGCATGTTTTAAGTGATAAAAACATTGAAAACATCTTGAATTTTATGAAATAAATAAAATAATGTAAATGTAAATTTAAACCTCAAGCTTATCTATGGATCAAAACAGTTGATTGATAGGCGATAAATAGGTGACTGAGAGGTGATGAATAGATAGCTGTACCTGTGGCTCGTCGTAGATCTCAGGGTCCATATGCATGCTCTGAGGGTAGAGGGCAATGATGTCTCCTTTTCTGACGGCCACCACTCGCTCAGTGTCCAGCTTCAACTTGAAGTCCTCCTGAGCGAGGCGGATGTTCATGGAGGCCGAGGACAGGCGGAGGCTCTCACTGATGGAGCTCTCTGTGGATGGAGATCAGGTTCCTCTGAACATGTTTCACCGCAATTCAATGGCATTCAGACTGAAGAGAGGCAGTGTTACCCAGATAGATGAGCTGATCCAGCTGCTCCCTGCTGAGCGCCACATCTCTGTCGCTGCTGAACTGGACACCGCCGAGGCTCAAGACGTCGTGGAGTTCCTGGCGGACGGCCTGCAGGGCCTCAGGATGGCTCACCAGGTGGTGCATGGCCCAGAAGGCAGCAGGGACAGTGTTCGCCACCGCCGCCCAGAGGATGGCAAAGTGATGAGCTGACAGACAGGAAGGAGATGTTCGAGTCTTACTGTACGCTTCAAGGAGGACTAACTGTAGTTAATAGAATAGAATAGAATTACTTTATTGATCCCAACCTGGAAAATTACCTAAAGTGGTTAACCACTGGTTAAGGAGGACTAGTTGTGGTAAAGGAGGACTAGTTGTGGTAAAGGGGGACTAGCTGTGGTAAAAGAGGACTAGCTGTGGTAAAGGAGGACTAGTTGTGGTAAAGGGGGACTAGCTGTGGTAAAAGAGGACTAGCTGTGGTAAAAGAGGACTAGCTGTCCCACCTGCTTTATCTACGTCTCCCAGAGTGTCGTACTGCTCGAACAGCTCAGCTCGGGTCCTGATGAACTGTGAGGTGTTGGACCAGGACGCCAGCCGGTGAGGCAGGAAATAGCTGATGAGTTTTCGGCGGACGGCCTTGGTTCGTCCCAGCAGCCAGACAGGGATCCTGGCGACGAGCAGCGGGAACATGGAGTCAAACCTGGAGAAGTCCTTCCTCAGGGCGGCCACATCACTGTGGCGCTGGCCAGCCGCTGGCTTACCGTACACGGTGAGGAGGGACGCCTCGAATATGATGGAGTTACAGAAGTCATACATGCTGGAGCTTTTCCAGACACCCTCCTCCCTCAGGTGATCCTGACGAAGCACGAGCATTAGGTTACCCATCATGCTCTCTGCCAGGGCGGTGAGGTTGTCACCCTGCAGGAGCTGGAAGGAGCGACAGACCCCTTCCTGCAGACCAGGGAACCTCTCAGATAACAAGGGAGGGTAGGCGAAGGCAAAAGGTGCCACTTTACCAGAAAACTCCTGGAAGTCGAGCTGGCGGCCATGTCTGATGATGCTGGGATAGAGCAGCGGGTCCATGATGAACGTCATGTGTTTACCTGCAGACAGGAACCATGTCGACCACTGCTTCAAACTGTTTAAGTTTAGAAAGATGTGCAGAGGGCCACTGCAGAGACATGGAAGAGCAACATGGTGGACCTTCTCCCTGTGTCCATCTGAAGCTAAGCTAACGAAGACACAACCGGCCTCAGCTTCAGTTGATTAGACACTAATAAAAAAAACAGTCATGGATATAATATTCCACATGGTTTAGCATTGTGTTCAATTACTTAAATGGTCTGTATTTATATAGCACTTTACTATACCTGCAACGATACCCAAAGCCCTTTACAGTATACATCACATTCACCCATTCACACACACATTCACACACTGATGGCGGAAGCTGCCATGCAAGGCACTAACCACGACCCATCAGGAGCAATTAGGGGTTCGGTGTCTTGCTCAGGGACACCTCGACATCCCGGATGGCATCGAACCAGTAACCCTTCGCTTACAAAATGGCCACTCTACCCACTGAGCCATGCCGCCCACATAGTTAATGGTGGCTAACCAGCCTGAAGCATGTATCACATTGTGTTCAGTTAGCTAGCGGTGGCTAACCAGCCTGAAGCATGTATCACATTGTGTTCAGTTAGCTAGTGGTGGCTAACAGCTGGACTCAGTTGAACACTGACCTGCTATCCGAACGGTGAAAACATCTCCAAACGTCTTCCTGTGTTTTTCCAGGAAGGCGTGGGCATCTCGTCCAAACTCCAGAGCCTTCCCAACGATAGGAATCCATCCTTTAATCAGTGGAGGTTCACCCTCTCTTCTGCAAAACACAATAAATCAATAATTCAGAGCTCAACTGACAAGCATTGCCTTTCCTTTTTTGTTGTTTACAGCTCTACGATGTGTCTATCTGGTGTATTTCAGGAAGCCTCTTACAACACCTTGGTGAAATTAACCTTTTTGGATATTTCTGACATCAAGGTGGAGTCGCTCTGCTTTGGTTCTGTTATTGTTTCAACCTGAAACAATAGCAAACACTAATGTCTCCAGCGTATTTTAGTTAATAATTAACACTAAACTCACTTTTATTCCTGGGACTGTCAGTGTTAATGCCTTCATCACAATCAAAAATCTTTCATTTTATTCTGGTGCACCTTATTCATTTCAAAGCCACCAGACTCCTTCAATAACAGCTGTGATTTTAGGAGGAAGGAACACCAGTACGAGTTCCAGTTCTCTTTGGACCTCCATGATCGACCATAACAGGAAGAAAGGTATGGCCCTGATTCATGTCCAGCGATCTAAAATAATATTTAATATTAGTAGTACTGTAATATCAATAATATCAGCTGATGACATGATGCCATTCAGAATAAACAAATCAACCAAATCACAGCTCTGATTAAGAACTGCAGGATTTAACACTGTGAACCAGCACACAGTTCAGTGATTATACTACTACTACTACTGCCACTACTCAGTAAAACACAGCCAGCACCTTTACTCAACTACTGCACTCAGGTACATATATCTGGTGTAGTAGTAGCAGTACTATCAGCAGTAGTGGTAGCAGTAGTGTTGGTAGTGGTAGCAGTGGTATCAGTAGCAGTATTAGTATGTTTTTGTATTGGTAGCCTACTTGGTAGTAGTAGCAGTAGTAGTAGTAGTAGCAGTGGTCTTAGTTATAGTAGTAGTATTAGTAGCAGTAATACTGGTAGTTGTAGTATTAGTATCAGCAGTATTAGTATCAACTGTATTAGTAGTAATATCAGTAGTATTGGTATCTGTCATGTCTGTCAAGTTAAGTGTACTTATTATTTCATTCTTGTCAGTTGGTCTTGTCATTTCCTGTTTTATTTTGAAATGAATTGTCTTCCTTTGTGTTTCACTTTCACTCTTCCTGCCCTGTGTTCCCTGTGTCTAGTGATTGTTGGCCCCGCCCCTGATTTTTTCCAGCTGTTCCCCATTACCTAGTGTATTTATGTCTGTGTCTCCGCTAGTCCTGTGCCAGTGGACTTGTGTGTCTACGCCGCGTCTACCAGCCTATCTTACGTCATCGCTTCGTCTCTCCTCAGGTTCCCCTTGTCAGTGTCTGTTGAGCTGTGTTTCAATTGTCACTTTGTTTGTTTCCCATGTGCTTGTCTGTAGTGTAGATAGTCTTCTGTGTATTAGTGTTTTTCTGTAACTTAGTTCGTTCCTCGCCCTTTTGGTGAGTGCTCTTTTGTTATCGTTTACCTACCCTTTGATCCTCACCTATGTGAGTGTTTTTAGTTATTCCATTTAGTCTCTTTTTCTCACCTTGTGTGAGTTCTTTCTGTTTGTACATATTAAAACCTGTAGATAAGATATAGTCAGAGTCAGGGCTTATTTTCTGTTGTAACTTTTATAGCCTTCCTTGTGTTCTTTGGTAAATTTTATAGCCTGCGTTGCAGCTTCTTAAGTTTTCTTTTAAGGTAGTCAGGTTAGAGTGCTCATTCTTCCCTCTACCTGTATTTCTGTTCTCCTTAATAAATCCTCAGTTGATAGTTTGTTTTTTGAGTCGTGCTTTTGGGTTCATTTTCCTGTTGAGAAACCATAGTTCTTAGAGTATCAGCATTATCAGGGGTATTAGAATTAGTATTAGCAGTGTCAGTAGTCAATAGTATCAGCAATATTAGCAGTGTCAATAGTCAGTAGTATCAGCAGTATTAATAATATTAGTAGAATTAGGAACAGCAGTATTAGTAGTGTCAGTAGTCAGTAGTATCAGCAGTATCAGTAATATCAGTAGAATTAGTGTCGGCAGTATTAGTAATATCAGTAGCATTAGTGTCGCCAGTATTAACAGCGTCAGCAGTGTCAGTAGTCAGTATTATCAGCAGTATTAGTTATGTCAGTATAATTAGTATCAGCAGTATTAGTAGTGTCAGTAGTCAGTAGTATCAGCAGTATTAATAATATCAGTAGAATTAGTATCAGCAGTATTAGTAGTGTCAGTAGTATCAGCAGTATTAATAATATCAGTAGTATCAGCAGTGTAAGTAGTCGGTAGCATCAGCAGTATTAGAAATATCAGTAGAAATATTATCAGCAGTATTAGCAGTGTCGGTAGTATCAGCAGTATTGGTAATATCAGTAGAAATATTATCAGCAGTATTGGTAATATCAGTAGAAATATTATCAGCAGTATTAGCAGTGTCGGTAGTATCAGCAGTATTGGTAATATCAGTAGAAATATTATCAGCAGTATTAGTAATATCAGTAGAAATATTATCAGCAGTATTAAGTAATATCAGTAGAAATATTATCAGCAGTATTAGTAATATCAGTAGAAATATTATCAACAGTATTAAGTAATATCAGTAGAAATATTATCAGCAGTATTAGTAATATCAGTAGAAATATTATCAGCAGTATTGGTAATATCAGTAGAAATATTATCAGCAGTATTAGTAATATCAGTAGAAATATTATCAGCAGTATTAGTAATATCAGTAGAAATATTATCAGCAGTATTAGCAGTGTCAGTAGTCAGTCGTATCAGCAGTGTTCGTAGAATAAGTATCAGTCTTATTAGTAGTAGCAGTGGTTTTCCTGACCTCTTCCTGTCGCAGATGACCCAGAGGATCAGGCAGAGCAGGCTGAGCAGCAGCACCAGCAGCGGGTACATCTTTCTGCTTCTGTCCGGAGGAACCAGACTTCAGAGGAACCAGATCCTGGTGAAACCAGTCCAGGTGAAACCAGATCCTGGAGAAACTAGATCCTGGAGGAACTTCGTATAGTGAGGGGACCTCCAGACCTCCAGCAGCACTGTAAATGAGAGCACACTGCATCCGGAACACACCTTCAAAATAAAGGCTCAGTTACTGTCAGAGCAGCAGGTCTGTGTTGAAACAGGTTTTTCAGTTTATGAAAATGTGATGTTGGGAATGTTTATAGGATTAAAGTCCAACTAAAAAAGAAAAAAGAAAGAAAAAAATAGTAAACAACATCTGGAGAGTCAAATAAAACTAGTACGCAAACATATTTTAACGTGTTGCTGATGCTGAAACCAGTTGTGAAAATAACTGATGAACTGATCCCTTGAATTAATTGTGTTTGTTTTACATTTTTACACATGGATCTCCTCACCATGGTCACCTCACCATGGTCACCACCTCCTCACCATGGTGGATAGGACCACCAGGTGGCCAGAGGCCATGTCCCTGTCATCTACTATGTCTGCCGAGGTGGCTAGGGCATTTATCTTCACCTGGGTGGCTCCATCGGACCACAGCATACAACCCACAAGCCAAAGGACTGTGTGAAAGGTTTTACCGCTCCTTGAAAGCTGCCTTCTGGGCTGCACTAACGGACAGTGATTGGGTGGACTGTCTGTTTGGTCATGTTGGGCCTGCGCTGTGCCCCAAAGGAAGAGCTGCAATGTTCTGTGGCCGAGCTGGTCTTTGGCCATCCACTGCAGGTCCCAGGTGAAATACTCTCGGAGACTTCGGCCTATTTGCCTGCCATGGTATATTGCCCAGCATTCTGCGATGCGGCCAGTGTTTTTGCACTTCCCTTGTCATACATCCCAAAGGATCTGCTCTCTGCCAGGTATGTGTTCATCCTGCCACGCGACATAGGTCCGTTCTACCTCGGGCCCGGTGGTTGACTCGGCCTCCTGGCTGTCCCAGCCGCAGAGACAGCCCTATGGCCTTGTTCCTGTCTCTGCCCCGGTAGTGGGTCAACATCTCGGTTTAGTCAGGTCATCAGACCTTGTATACGGGACCAAGACTGTTTATGTACTTGTTGTTGTTTACTGTTTGTGTTTACCTATTCTGGGTGTTCTGAGGGAGCTGTGTGGCGGACACTAAGGGATAGTATTTTCACACCAGAACAGGTGACAGAGGAGAAGAATAATGGAGGTGAGTAAATAGGAAGTAAAAAGTGTTTTTGGTATGTTTTTTTACGTGGGAAGTCTGGAGTAAAGACTGACCTCACTCAAGCCTGCCTCGTCTCTTTCCTTTCAACTTCCACAATATATTATAATGTATTATATTAAATATTATTTGAATGTGTAATTTCACTGTGTGAAAAAATAAAAACAAAGTTTCTATATTAAGTTCACACTAAGGTTTATCTAAAAAAGTGAATATGTTTATACTCTATGTTATGAGAATGTTTATTGTTATCAAAGCAAAGAAATTACATCAGATACTAAAACAAAGGCTAAAAAAATATTCTTTTTCATCATGTGGACATTATCACATTTCCTAAATATGTTTCTCATTGTGTGGATATTATTATATCCTTTACAGAAATACTGAAAATAGTTGCTTTTGTTCATCATGTTGGATTGTTCTTTAACCAGTCGTTTAACCAGCAGTGGGGCACTGTCTGAAGGGCCTTACATATAGATAGATACATGTGACAAACAAACACACAAACTGAAATGGACTTTTTGGGGATTTTATGTGATTGACCAACACAAATAAGTACATAATTGTGAAATGGAAAGAAAATGATGCTTGGTGTTCAAGATTTGTTACAAATAAAAATCTAAGTGTGGTGTACATAAAATCCTAAATAAAACCCACTGCAACCAGCTGCCTTCAGAAGTCACTTAACTAGTAAACACAGTCCACCTGAGTGAACTTCAGTCTCTGTAGAAAGCCTGGCTGTTTTGCTAACATATGCTTTGGAGCTAAGCTAACAGTTTCCCCTGCTTCCAGTCTATGTGCTAAGTTAGGCTAAACACGCTGTGAACCTTGATGGATCAGAAAGTGAAATGTTGGACTGTTCCTTTAACCTGTGTTAAAGTGATTTAAGTGCCTATAATGTGAAAATAACAATAACAGACAGTAGATAAGCTGCACTCTTTACACAGTGGGACTTCCTGAACTTTTCTGGACTAAACACTGTTCATAAAAAATACAGTTTTTCATTCATGAGCGAGGTGCAAACAGGAAATTAAGCAGCGTTCTGTGTTATGCTTGAAAAATACTGCTGTCTGTTACTGTCAGAGTGTTTATACTATAGCAGGATGAGAAACACAACATTACCTTAGTGTAAGTACATCATTAGTGCGCCACATCTGCAATCAAAAGCATCACAGGTAGCAGAGAAACAACATGATGTTACCATGGAAACACTGACTTATTAACCCAGCCAGTGTCTCCACCTGCCTTGCTTCAAGCTGACAGGATGTTGTACATCAGACAGTCGGACTGCAACTCAGGCCGCTCGCAGGCGGTAGCGGAAGCGAACATCGAAGGCAGGCTGCAAGATGCCCAGCCCGGCTCTGCTGGGGTCTGGAGGGGGTCTGGGCTGGTCCTGGTCCAGCTGTATGTCCAGGTACAGCAACAGGAGACACAGGAACTGCTTGATCTCGTTGATGGCGAAGTGTCTTCCAGGACAAATGGACGAGCCAGAGCCGAAGGGCATCAGGAAATACCGGAGCCGCCGGCCATCCTTAAAGAAGTCTGTCTTCTCCCTGCCATCCTGAACGTAGCGGTCGAACCGGAACGACTGACAGAGAAAAGGTTTTTATAATCCTTTAATCATTATCCTCAGTCAGTGTGTTAAGGGGTTATACCAAGTACATCCCTTAAAGTATAAAAAACTGTAATTTCACATGCTCATTATTTGCATCATAACTTTTTACAATTAAGGTGCAAAACTGTGGGTGTTAATTAATGTATTACAATTATTGAAAGAAAATGTCTGTAAACCTTTAGAATTACCTGGATTTCTGTATACATTGATGATAAAATGTGATCTGATCTTCATCTAAGTCACAACAAAAGACAAACACTGGTCTTAAACTAATACCACACATACTGTTTGATGTCTTCATGATTTTATGGAACGCAACATGTAAATATTCACAGTACAGGGTGGAAAATGATGTGAACCCTCGGCTAATGACTTCTCCAAGAGGTATTCTACAGAAGCAGCTTTTAGAAGACCTATGACTAAGAACCGTTGTTGTTGACTTGCATGAAGCTGGAAAAGATTCCAGAAGTATCTCTAAAAGCCTTCAGTGAGACAGCCCTCCAGAGAGCAAGTCACAGGACACATCCCAACAGTGCTGCTCAACTGAAACAGCTTTCTGAAGACTAATGATCCAAAAACAAGCTCCTCCTGACCTCTTGAGGTCTGATCTGCAACTGCAGGAAACAAATGGTTGAGTTTCCTGCTGCCAAAAGCGGGTCAGTCTGTTATTACAGCCAAAGGTTCACATCATTTTTCCACCCTGGACCCTGCATGTTTTAAATGGATTATAATATTATATATCACTTTTTTAAGGATTATATTATATATCAAGATTATAAAATATATATATATATATATATATATATATATATATATATATATATATATATATATATATACATATACATATTAATGGATTATAATATTTTATATGTCATATTTTAATGAATAATAATATTATATATCATGTTTTTAATGGACTAAAATCTTATATATTATGATATAATGCAATATTACAGCATGTTTTAAGTGATAAAAACATTGAAAACATCTTGAATTTCATGAAATAAATAAAATAATGTAAATGTAAATTTAAACCTCAAGCTTATCTATGGATCAAAACAGTTGATTGATAGGCGATAAATAGGTGACTGAGAGGTGATGAATAGATAGCTGTACCTGTGGCTCGTCGTAGATCTCAGGGTCCATATGCATGCTCTGAGGGTAGAGGGCAATGATGTCTCCTTTTCTGACGGCCACTACTCGCTCAGTGTCCAGCTTCAACTTGAAGTCCTCCTGAGCGAGGCGGATGTTCATGGAGGCCGAGGACAGGCGGAGGCTCTCACTGATGGAGCTCTCTGTGGATGGAGATCAGGTTCCTCTGAACATGTTTCACCGCAATTCAATGGCATTCAGACTGAAGAGAGGCAGTGTTACCCAGATAGATGAGCTGATCCAGCTGCTCCCTGCTGAGCGCCACATCTCTGTCGCTGCTGAACTGGACACCGCCGAGGCTCAAGACGTCGTGGAGTTCCTGGCGGACGGCCTGCAGGGCCTCAGGATGGCTCACCAGGTGGTGCATGGCCCAGAAGGCAGCAGGGACAGTGTTCGCCACCGCCGCCCAGAGGATGGCAAAGTGATGAGCTGACAGACAAGAAGGAGATGTTCGAGTCTTACTGTACGCTTCAAGGAGGACTAACTGTAGTTAATAGAATAGAATAGAATTACTTTATTGATCCCAACCTGGAAAATTACCTAAAGTGGTTAACCACTGGTTAAGGAGGACTAATTGTAGTTAAGGAGGACTAGTTGTGGTAAAGGAGGACTCGTTGTGGTAAAGGAGGACTAGTTGTGGTAAAGGGGGACTAGCTGTGGCTGTGGTAAAAGAGGACTAGCTGTGGTAAAAGAGGACTAGCTGTCCCACCTGCTTTATCTACGTCTCTCAGAGTGTCGTACTGCTCGAACAGCTCAGCTCGGGTCCTGATGAACTGTGAGGTGTTGGACCAGGACGCCAGCCGGTGAGGCAGGAAATAGCTGATGAGTTTTCGGCGGACGGCCTTGGTTCGTCCCAGCAGCCAGACAGGGATCCTGGCGACGAGCAGCGGGAACATGGAGTCAAACCTGGAGAAGTCCTTCCTCAGGGCGGCCACATCACTGTGGCGCTGGCCAGCCGCTGGCTTACCGTACACGGTGAGGAGGGACGCCTCGAATATGATGGAGTTACAGAAGTCATACATGCTGGAGCTTTTCCAGACACCCTCCTCCCTCAGGTGATCCTGACGAAGCACGAGCATTAGGTTACCCATCATGCTCTCTGCCAGGGCGGTGAGGTTGTCACCCTGCAGGAGCTGGAAGGAGCGACAGACCCCTTCCTGCAGACCAGGGAACCTCTCAGATAACAAGGGAGGGTAGGCGAAGGCAAAAGGTGCCACTTTACCAGAAAACTCCTGGAAGTCGAGCTGGCGGCCATGTCTGATGATGCTGGGATAGAGCAGCGGGTCCATGATGAACGTCATGTGTTTACCTGCAGACAGGAACCATGTCGACCACTGCTTCAAACTGTTTAAGTTTAGAAAGATGTGCAGAGGGCCACTGCAGAGACATGGAAGAGCAACATGGTGGACCTTCTCCCTGTATCCATCTGAAGCTAAGCTAACGAAGACACAACCGGCCTCAGCTTCAGTTGATTAGACACTAATAAAAAAACAGTCATGGATATAATATTCCACATGGTTTAGCATTGTGTTCAATTACTTAAATGGTATGTATTTATATAGCACTTTACTATACCTGCAACGATACCCAAAGCCCTTTACAGTATACATCACATTCACCCATTCACACACACATTCACACACTGATGGCGGAAGCTGCCATGCAAGGCACTAACCACGACCCATCAGGAGCAATTAGGGGTTCGGTGTCTTGCTCAGGGACACCTCGACATCCCGGATGGCATCGAACCAGTAACCCTTCGCTTACAAAATGGCCACTCTACCCACTGAGCCATGCCGCCCACATAGTTAATGGTGGCTAACCAGCCTGAAGCATGTATCACATTGTGTTCAGTTAGCTAGCGGTGGCTAACCAGCCCGAGGCATGTATCACATTGTGTTCAGTTAGCTAGCTGTGGCTAACCAGCCCGAGGCATGTATCACATTGTGTTCAGTTAGCTAGCGGTGGCTAACCAGCCCGAGGCATGTATCACATTGTGTTCAGTTAGCTAGCGGTGGCTAACCAGCCCGAAGCATGTATCACATTGTGTTCAGTTAGCTAGCGGTGGCTAACCAGCCCGAAGCATGTATCACATTGTGTTCAGTTAGCTAGCCGTGGCTAACCAGCCTGAGGCATGTATCACATTGTGTTCAGTTAGCTAGCGGTGGCTAACCAGCCCGAGGCATGTATCACATTGTGTTCAGTTAGCTAGCGGTGGCTAACCAGCCTGAAGCATGTATCACATTGTGTTCATTTAGCTAGTGGTGGCTAACAGCTGGACTCAGTTGAACACTGACCTGCTATCCGAACGGTGAAAACATCTCCAAACGTCTTCCTGTGTTTTTCCAGGAAGGCGTGGGCATCTCGTCCAAACTCCAGAGCCTTCCCAACGATAGGAATCCATCCTTTAATCAGTGGAGGTTCACCCTCTCTTCTGCAAAACACAATAAATCAATAATTCAGAGCTCAACTGACAAGCATTGCCTTTCCTTTTTTGTTGTTTACAGCTCTACGATGTGTCTATCTGGTGTATTTCAGGAAGCCTCTTACAACACCTTGGTGAAATTAACCTTTTTGGATATTTCTGACATCAAGGTGGAGTCGCTCTGCTTTGGTTCTGTTATTGTTTCAACCTGAAACAATAGCAAACACTAATGTCTCCAGCGTATTTTAGTTAATAATTAACACTAAACTCACTTTTATTCCTGGGACTGTCAGTGTTAATGCCTTCATCACAATCAAAAATCTTTCATTTTATTCTGGTGCACCTTATTCATTTCAAAGCCACCAGACTCCTTCAATAACAGCTGTGATTTTAGGAGGAAGGAACACCAGTACGAGTTCCAGTTCTCTTTGGACCTCCATGATCGACCCGCAACAGGAAGAAAGGTATGGCCCTGATTCATGTCCAGCGATCTAAAATAATATTTAATATTAGTAGTACTGTAATATCAATAATATCAGCTGATGACATGATGCCATTCAGAATAAACAAATCAACCAAATCACAGCTCTGATTAAGAACTGCAGGATTTAACACTGTGAACCAGCACACAGTTCAGTGATTATACTACTACTACTACTGCCACTACTCAGTAAAACACAGCCAGCACCTTTACTCAACTACTGCACTCAGGTACATATATCTGGTGTAGTAGTAGCAGTACTATCAGCAGTAGTGGTAGCAGTAGTGTTGGTAGTGGTAGCAGTGGTATCAGTAGCAGTATTAGTATGTTTTTGTATTGGTAGCCTACTTGGTAGTAGTAGCAGTAGTAGTAGTAGTAGCAGTGGTCTTAGTTATAGTAGTAGTATTAGTAGCAGTAATACTGGTAGTTGTAGTATTAGTATCAGCAGTATTAGTATCAACTGTATTAGTAGTAATATCAGTAGTATTGGTATCTGTCATGTCTGTCAAGTTAAGTGTACTTATTATTTCATTCTTGTCAGTTGGTCTTGTCATTTCCTGTTTTATTTTGAAATGAATTGTCTTCCTTTGTGTTTCACTTTCACTCTTCCTGCCCTGTGTTCCCTGTGTCTAGTGATTGTTGGCCCCGCCCCTGATTTTTTCCAGCTGTTCCCCATTACCTAGTGTATTTATGTCTGTGTCTCCGCTAGTCCTGTGCCAGTGGACTTGTGTGTCTACGCCGCGTCTACCAGCCTATCTTACGTCATCGCTTCGTCTCTCCTCAGGTTCCCCCCTTGTCAGTGTCTGTTGAGCTGTGTTTCAATTGTCACTTTGTTTGTTTCCCATGTGCTTGTCTGTAGTGTAGATAGTCTTCTGTGTATTAGTGTTTTTTTCTGTAACTTAGTTCGTTCCTCGCCCTTTTGGTGAGTGCTCTTTTGTTATCGTTTACCTACCCTTTGATCCTCACCTATGTGAGTGTTTTTAGTTATTCCATTTAGTCTCTTTTTCTCACCTTGTGTGAGTTCTTTCTGTTTGTACATATTAAAACCTGTAGATAAGATATAGTCAGAGTCAGGGCTTATTTTCTGTTGTAACTTTTATAGCCTTCCTTGTGTTCTTTGGTAAATTTTATAGCCTGCGTTGCAGCTTCTTAAGTTTTCTTTTAAGGTAGTCAGGTTAGAGTGCTCATTCTTCCCTCTACCTGTATTTCTGTTCTCCTTAATAAATCCTCAGTTGATAGTTTGTTTTTTGAGTCGTGCTTTTGGGTTCATTTTCCTGTTGAGAAACCATAGTTCTTAGAGTATCAGCATTATCAGGGGTATAAGAATTAGTATTAGCAGTGTCAGTAGTCAATAGTATCAGCAATATTAGCAGTGTCAATAGTCAGTAGTATCAGCAGTATTAATAATATCAGTAGAATTAGGAACAGCAGTATTAGTAATATCAGTAGAATTAGTGTCGGCAGTATTAGTAATATCAGTAGCATTAGTGTCGCCAGTATTAACAGCGTCAGCAGTGTCAGTAGTCAGTATTATCAGCAGTATTAGTTATGTCAGTATAATTAGTATCAGCAGTGTCAGTAGTCAGTATTATCAGCAGTATTAGTAAGATCAGTATAATTAGTATCAGCAGTATTAGTAGTGTCAGTAGTCAGTAGTATCAGCAGTATTAATAATATCAGTAGAATTAGTATCAGCAGTATTAGTAATATCAGTAGAAATATTAACAGCAGTATTGGTAATATCAGTAGAAATATTATCAGCAGTATTAGTAATATCAGTAGAAATATTATCAGCAGTATTAGCAGTGTCAGTAGTCAGTAGTATCAGCAGTGTTCGTAGTCGGTAGTATCAGCAGTATTGGTAATATCAGTAGAAATATTAACAGCAGTATTGGTAATATCAGTAGAAATATTATCAGCAGTATTAGTAATATCAGTAGAAATATTATCAGCAGTATTAGTAATATCAGTAGAAATATTATCAGCAGTATTAAGTAATATCAGTAGAAATATCAGCAGTATTGGTAATATCAGTAGAAATATTATCAGCAGTATTAGTAATATCAGTAGAAATATTATCAGCAGTATTAGTAATATCAGTAGAAATATTATCAGCAGGTATTAGTAATATCAGTTGAATTATTATCAGCAGTATTAGTAATATCAGTAAAATATCAGCAGTATTAGTAATATCAGTAGAAATATTATCAGCAGTATTAGTAATATCAGTAGAAATATTATCAGCAGTATTAGTAATATCAGTAGAAATATTATCAGCAGTATTAGTAATATCAGTAGAAATATTATCAGCAGTATTAAGTAATATCAGTAGAAATATTATCAGCAGTATTAGTAATATCAGTAGAAATATTATCAGCAGTATTAAGTAATATCAGTAGAAATATTATCAGCAGTATTAAGTAATATCAGTAGAAATATTATCAGCAGTATTAGTAATATCAGTAGAAATATTATCAGCAGTATTAAGTAATATCAGTAGAAATATTATCAGCAGTATTAGTAATATCAGTAGAAATATTATCAGCAGTATTAGTAATATCAGTAGAACTATTAACAGCAGTATTGGTAATATCAGTAGAAATATTATCAGCAGTATTAGTAATATCAGTTGAATTATTATCAGCAGTATTAGTAATATCAGTAGAAATATTATCAGCAGTATTAGCAGTGTCAGTAGTCAGTCGTATCAGCAGTGTTCGTAGAATAAGTATCAGTCTTATTAGTAGTAGCAGTGGTTTTACTGACCTCTTCCTGTCGCAGATGACCCAGAGGATCAGGCAGAGCAGGCTGAGCAGCAGCACCAGCAGCGGGTACATCTTTCTGCTTCTGTCCGGAGGAACCAGACTCCAGAGGAACCAGATCCTGGTGAAACCAGTCCAGGTGAAACCAGATCCTGGAGAAACTAGATCCTGGAGGAACTTCGTATAGTGAGGGGACCTCCAGACCTCCAGCAGCACTGTAAATGAGAGCACACTGCATCCGGAACACACCTTCAAAGTAAAGGCTCAGTTACTGTCAGAGCAGCAGGTCTGTGTTGAAACAGGTTTTTCAGTTTATGAAAATGTGATGTTGGGAATATGTATAGGATTAAAGTCCAACTAAAAAAGAAAAAAGAAAGAAAAAATTAGTAAACAACATCTGGAGAGTCAAATAAAACTAGTACACAAACATATTTTAACGTGTTGCTGATGCTGAAACCAGTTGAGAAAATAACTGATGAACTGATCCCTTGAATTAATTGTGTTTGTTTTACATTTTTCTATGTGAATAATTCTTCTAAGGTCAAGAGAAACCGCTCATGTCTTCAGAACTCTTATTGTGAAGGCATAAAAAACAGTTTCCGGTCCTGTCGCTCCGCCTGGCTGCAGACACCTAGTTAGAGTTATGTTAAAAAACTGTATGAAAACAGCAAACAGTTCAAAGCTCATTCGTTTAATTCCCCATTTTTAATGCTTACAGAACAGTAAAATCTCTGCTGTCCTGAAACCACCTCTCTGAGCACAGAACAGACTCGCTCTAATCACTGACTCATTACTGAGACATCCAGTGTTGCAACACACCTTTGGGGAAAAAAATCTGTGCTGCAAACAATCACACAACTTTACTAATTTCGACTTTATTCCTCTTTTACTAATGAAGGAGCAGTAAGTCAACAGCTGGATCACTTTCAGAGTCTGTTATTTACTTTATTCAAACACAACATTTTAATTTGAAGGATGAGACTGAAACAGCCGAATAAAAGAGTGACAACGTACTCAGGAGTGTCACTATGCCGTCACAGTGGCATCACGGTGACATCATGGTGACATCAAAGCAGGAAGCAGCAGCTAATTTTCTGGGAATAAAATGAACATTTTGTTCTCTAGTTTCACAACTTAGCAGCTGGTGACACACATGACTGACAAACTTTCCATATCAGGCTGGTATTTTAAGGCATATGTAGCCTATACAACCAACATAATTGAATGTAATGTTGATTAAGATAAATAACAATGACTTTGATGAGGAGTGTGGAAAATACTGTATGTAACCCAGGCTATGCTAAAAGACAATGTACTCTTTATAAGTAATTAACAAGTGTAAAGGAAATGTAAGCAAACTTATTGCTGCAATTTGTAAATACAGTATATTAGGCACCATCCATGATGTCTTTAAAAAATACAGTCAGAAGGAACTAGAACAACATGGTGTCAATTGGAACTGGGTTAACAAAGATCATGGTGTACCAGAAGGTGACCCGGTGTCCGTGTCAAGTCGTGACGGCCCTGGACATACACAACAGTGTTCTGGAGAAAGAAATAATAAATTCAGTTTAAAGCTGCAGCTCAGACAGAAAAGAACAAACCAGACTCCCCCATGTTATTTGCATAATTGTGCATTAGTGCATAACTTTTAATGTTCTGACAGGAAAGCGGCTCATCTTCATTTCTCTCTCTTTATGTCTTTCCATCTCTGTCAAATAAACCAAAAACACAAACATGGGGTGGTTGGAGACTGACCTGGAGCCGGGGCCAGTGCCTTCTTTAGCGGTCTCAATCCCTTCCCACCACTGGATGCCAGACTTAGTCAGCTCAGCTGATTGGCTGGCCCCGGTGGCGGACCACCCTTTGGGTACTGGCCTTGGACTATATGCAGATCCACAACCCCAGTTCTTCACCTTAAGGAAGGATTCAACTGGAACCAGGAAGTGCCACCTTCTGGTCTACAGAGAGCCTCCAGCTGGACCCACGAACCACCAATGAGGTTTGAGCATACCTCAAGCAGCTCCACTTCCTTTCAGGAGTCACCTCGATGGGTCTGAGGACCTGGTTGGGGTGGTATTGGCACAGAATGATGAGGGACGCCAGCTGGACCTTCAGGCACACAGAGACCATGGTTCTGTTGACCTGAGGACAGATATGGGTCGTCGTGTGGGCATGACTAGGGTCTGTTGGACTTTCTGCTTTGGGTCTTGGACACAAGGTTGAGGCAGGTCATTTCTGGTGCTGGACCGGTTTGACTGGGTCATGGTCCAGGAGGAGGGCTCCCACCATAGCAGTGCAGGTTTCTCTGGACGGGGCATTCACAGCCTTGCCATCCTCGCTCTCCTCTGAATGAACTTGAGCATGAGGTAAAGCTGAACCAAATACCTGCTTCATTGCCTACCTGATCAGCAGACCTGATTATGTGCGACTGTGGGACTGCAGGTCCCAGCACAGGAGCGCCACAGATGCTCTGTGTGGGAAAGAACAAAGCAGTCTTCCTCAGAACTTCCTCAGAAGGCTGGCAACAAGCTGCTATGGAGTCTCGCTATCAGTCTGTGATAGCGAGTGCCCTCCTGTACGCAGTAGTCTCAAGGACATAGCACGTCTGGACAAACTAGTGAGGAAGGCTCTGACGTTACCACAGAGATGGACAGCCTGACACCTGTGGCAGAGCGGCGGATTATCTTGTCATAATTTGCACCTTACATTCCTGTTATGTATCTGTAATACATTCATACTTTGTTTTTTTTTCTGAACCCTACATGCCCGTGTGTTTCAAGCTGCTCAAATTGTGAATTTCTCTGTGAGATTAATAAAGTATCTATCTCTCTGAAGCTGAAGCTCCACTTTTTCTCTGACGGGAAATAAAAAGAAGAACCAGAATCCGGGCTTTGAGCTCAGAACAAAGACCTGGGTTCAGGATCAGGGTCACAGAGGCTCTTTCAGCTGGAACACTGAACACTTTCTGTACTGCTGCTTCTATCTTCAACATTTTTCCTGGAAAATGTTCCACAAAACGTCGACATCAATTCATATTTTCATTAATATTCAACTCATTTCTTCAGTTTCAGCAGCTGCTGTTCGTGTTTAAACATTGAACTACTTAAAGGGAAAAAAAAACAAAGTCTTGTTTTGGTCATAATACTGAAATGGTTTGACCTATACATTTCAATCCATATCTAGTCAGATAGACACAGATGAACATTTAAATGATGAAACATTGTGATTTTTAATTCATTTTAGTTAATTTAAAATCTTCATAAGACTCAGAGAGAGGCATGATGTGGCTCCAATAATTCTGCTTTTTTCATTTTACTCAAGATTTAAAGGTGAAAACTGACACATAAGTCACACAGATTTAACAGACCCCCTTCACAAAATTGTAAATTTATAAATGTAAATATAAATTAATGACTGTGCTGATATCTGAACAGTACTTAAGTACTGGTACTTAGTACCAGTAATTTCTAAGGCTTTTTGTACATATTTTTAGAATTCATTAGTTTATTTAGCTTCTTTATTATTATTATTATCATTATTATTATTATTTAATTAGATAATTCCATGTTCACAATGGGTGACTGTTAAGATCTGGTTGTGAATGTTAGTGTATAAAGTAATAAATATATATTAATTAATAAAAACACAAACAAAAAACATATGTTTGAAAATATCAGAATATCAGAGATGTCTGTGGCGCTACAAACAGTTCAGCAATCAAATCAGCAATTTGAGTAAAAATTGTTCATTTTGTATAATTTATATTAAATGTCTGACATATGGCTTGATAATCAGTGTATATCTAACATTCCTATCAATCAAAAAATAAATTCAATCATTTTGCCATGTATATCTTACTTTGTATTATTTTAACTTAACTATTTATTTTGTCTTAACTTTTATTATTTTATGGTGATAATCTAAAGCTCTAATGAGAATTATGTGAAAATAATGTTAAAGTATGAGCGAACGTCATATGTAAATATTCATGACAACTTTTTTTTATGTGGAAAAAAAAGAAAAGCTTTTAGGAATCAGCATTACAGAACTCACTGAACAGCAGCACGATGATGATGATGAAGAAGATGAACATTGATGCAGGTTTCAGTTACAATAGAATGTTACATTAATAATAAGAATAAAAAAAAAACCTGAGATCAGATCAGTTCATGCAGGAACAAAAGTTCACAGCGATGGAATAAATCAGATTCATTCATTGAATAATACAACCTTTAATAATGTAACAGCTCAAAACCTGGAAAAAAAAATCTGTTATTGACCCAAATGTTTGTTTCAGAGGAGGAGGAGACCTCTGAGGATAGTTCAGCTTCTAGTGAAAACCTCCTGAACATCTGGAAGTGTCATCTCATAATATTTTTTGGGTCAATGCTGTGTCATGCTAACACTTGACAGGTTACTCAGAATGTGATTGGACAGTGTGTTTGTAGGTGGGGCTATGAGCACACCTGGCAGGTACATGAACACACAAACAACAGAATCTTATGAGGACAGTGGAAGTCGATAAAAGCTCATTTCACCCCAGAGTCTGCAGTAAAAAGAATGCCAAACAAAGTGATTTAAATAGCATTAGTCAGTTTATGTTTTCTGTCTGTCGACTCCGTCAATAAACTGAAAACACATCTGTAACTCAGCCTGATCAGTTCTAGTCCATTTAACAACAACCTCACATTAAAATGTGCAAAGAGCTCAAAAAACTGATCCCCTGTCAGTGAAACAGGTTGACTCAGGTAACAAAGGTCCATGAAACACCACCGTGGGTCTTCCTGTATGTAAACAGGACCAGGAAAGTACCGGGACCAGTTAAGTACCAGTACCCGTGCCTGTGCCAGTACCAGAACCAAGCCAAAACCCACAACGGAACAGGAGCAAGACCAGTATGAGTTAAGTACCCGTATCCATACCAGTATCAGAACCAGGCCCAGGACCAGGACCAGTTAAGTACCAGTACCCGTGCCTGTGCCAGTACCAGAACCAAGCCAAAACCCACAACGGAACAGGAGCAGGACCAGTATGAGTTAAGTACCCGTATCCATACCAGTATCAGAACCAGGCCCAGGACCAGGACCAGTTAAGTACCAGTACCCGTGCCAGTGCCAGCTAGGGTTGCCAACCATCCTGTATTTGCAGGTACGTCACGTATTTGAGCCAAAAGAGGCGCATCCCGGACGGGACACTGTTTGTCCCGGCCGCACGGGTAAAGGGAAGATGCATATATTTTTTTTCTCTGTGCGCCATGCATTGTGTGTCTGGCTGCCTGCCTGCATGGCCAGCTGTATCGACGGGCACTAGGACTGCTCAGTTGACAGGGTAGGCAGGCACAGCTTCAGTCTATGACTGCAGCGCTTACGTGCTTATGTGCATGTGACTCAGTCCCAGTGTGTGTGTGCATACGTGCGCGCTGTACTGTGTAGCGAGCGACTAATGGGGAGGCAGGCAGCTGTTTGTGAGGAAGTGGAGAGATAGGGAAAAGGCAGACACTGTCCGCGGTGCTGTTTTTGTGTGTGTGTGTATTTTCAGTTTAGATATTGCACGTTGTTGGTTTTTGTTCAGAAGATTTTACAGTTGTGTACAGTTACAGATTTTGCACTTTTTTTAGTTGAAAATAAAAAAGAAATTGAGTTAAGTTTCCAAATAAGTAGGCAACAACCAAAAAACGTTTGCAAAACTTAGTTGCACTATTAGGCCTACTCCTACATTGTTTACTGCTGTTATATTGGTTTTAAAACTGTTAAAATCCAGAAGAAGAGACAGCAATTGTTAAATGTTATTTTGCACATTTTGCAAAAAATAAATATATACTTGAATGATAACTGTCTCACATGTATGCCTCAAATACAAACTGATCAAAATGATCATGAGTTGTTATTACAATCTTGTTACTGTAAGAGTAATGCAGTAGCCTAATGTGTTTGTATAGTCTGTAATAGGTATAATTGTGCCAAAATGCTGTTATATATGCGTTTTTGACCCCCCAAAACCCCAAATGTTTTTGGCCGCCTGCGGGAGGTGTCCCTTATTTCGATCTCTGGGTGTTGGCAACCCTAGTGCCAGCACCAGCGCCAGACCCTGACCCAGCACTAGCACTAGGACCTGGACCAGGGTTAAGGTTATAAAAAATACTGATACTAAAAAAATACAGTGATCGTTATGTAATCTAAGTGATTTTCAAATATGTAGAATTGAGCAGTCATCACCAGATTTGGTTCAGATCATCTCTGGACATGGATCTGGGCCTGGACCTGGGCAGGTTAAACGTCTTCAAATAATCCAAAAGCTCCAGTTGACTCTCCTGACCTTGGACTGACCTTGACCTGGATGACCTTCTCGATCTCTGCTGTTCTCCAGCTCTGCTACAGCTGCCCTCCCTGAACATCACCAGGACGGCCCTCCTCTTCATACTTGGCAGGAACAAGCAGAACTTCTGAGGAACAACGTGGTTCAGCCAGAAAACACCCCTTCAGTGAGACCAAGGAGTTCTCATGAGACCTGTGTGGTCTGATCACTGCACATGTGGAGAATTAAAGGACCAGTCTGCAGATTTATAACCAGCTGCATTCCCTCAGACTGAGCTAATGTTAGCCTCTGAGTGCTCAACCAGCCATCCATCCCATAATTACACTACTCTAGAAGCAACAGGAAGTGAGATGGCAACTGATGGAACCACAATTTAGCGCTCTGTGGCTAACGTGACCTCAGTTTTCACCTGCATGTGAACTACAGCTTAGCAGGTAAAAACCTGCTAAGCTAAGCTAAGCTAATAGAAACACAACCATTGTTAGTTTTCACTGATCAGAACCTAATGAAAACACAGTTATAATATATCTGCCAGTAGAGCCATCTAAACGCTGCACACTGGTCCTTTAATAATTTACATGACCATATATATATCACAATAGTCTGACTTCCAGGCTCTCCTTAAAATCATTAAACATGTCTGATACCCATTACAGTGATGAAGCTGCTGCTCCCATTATATTTTACTATTAAAGAATGAGGACTGAAATTAATAATCAATGAAAGGACTCAGAGGAAGTGAAGGCACCGCTGACTCCTCGTCAAATAAATAAAAATAAAAAGGGATGTCCCACATGTCTTCTTGATTCTAACTTGGTGGTGTTTGTTGCTGTTGCTACAGGACACTTCCTGTCTGTTAAGACAATCTGGTTTAAAGGTGACAGGAAGGAAACTGAAAACAGTCCTGATGGGAGAATCAGCTCCTGGTTCCACTCACTGTCAGAAGGTCTGTCTCAGGTTTCGTCTCTCTTGCTGAGACGGACACCGGTGACATTTGGCAGCTGGTAGATTTTGGTTCTGAGAGGAGGCCAGAGGTTTAACGGCATCACCAGTAGAAGGAGCGGGACAGGAAGTTGGTGGCAGCGCCCAGCCAGCTGCCACCATCCTGTCCGGATCCCACCCGAGTCACCGCCTTGTCAGGCTCCTGAGACGGACTCTCGTCCTCTGGCAGGTAATCTGGCAGGTCCACATTCTGTTCCACCTCCACTGAACCGTCCTCCAACAGCGGGACCAAAACCTGGAGATGACATGACGAGCATGACGCTGTGGACGTTGTCCTGCTCATGGACTTTGGTAACAATGGTCTAAAGTTAAGAACGAGCCGTAAAAACTTATCTGGACGTGGTGATTTGATGCTTTTTAAAGTGATTTTTAAGAAAATAAAACCCAGATCAGCATCGTTTCCTGCAGCTCATTAGAGTGATCAGCTCTTCATTGTCACTACTCGGCGCTACTGGGCTCGACTCCACTCTAAAACTACTACTCCAACAGCCAAATTCATCATGACTGTCAGACTCTAGCTTTCTGCCAGCTTCCTGGACCACCCCGTCCTCCAGGGACTGTTACAGGTTTCTTCCTGTTTATCATCTCCAGTCAGGACATTTATTAGATACTTTCAGAATTCCAGTATCACCCAATTTCCAGAGCAGAATAGTAGAGTGGAGTGGAGTTCAGTAGTGTGTAATATAGTAGTGTAGAGTACTGTAGTGTTCAGTAGAGTACAGCAGTGTGGTGAAGAGAGAAGTAACGTATGGTACAGGAGAGTTCAAACTGTTACGAAGAGCAGATTCAGCCTCTAAACACTTCAGAGAAGTGAAGACAGTCCTTCTACTGCATAACCAACATGTAATAACCGCTTTATAATGCCTACCTTATGACAGAGGAGCAGAAAGTTTGAATTACTGTTGTATTTCTATGATGTTACTGTTGTTTTTACGGAGCTGTTAGTTAGAATAAATACAGTTGGAACAAATAAAGCCTGACCTCATCTCCGTTCTCTCCTTTCACCACCTGCTGGGCCTTCATCACCTGAGTGGAGGCAATCGCTGACGCCAACGCCTGAAACAAGAAGTTCAACAAGGTCATTTTGTTTCTACTTTTGTCTGCACTGCATTTAGCTGAAAGTCATCCTGAGATATTCAATATGATATAAATATGATGCAGCAGCATAAAGTCTGATGATCAAGAGAAGTATTAACTTATGGTCTGGTCTGGTTTGGTCTGTTCTGGTCTCACCTCAGCCTTCAGGTCAGAGCGAATTCTGACGATGCATCTCTTCAGGGTCATCTGGAAGGTGAAGCTGATCACTCCTCTGATCTTCAGCAGAGCCTCTTCACAGAGATTCCTGCGACTCTGAGGAATATTACTGTCAATATTACTATTATTATTTTATTATTATATTATTATTTTATCGCCATCATGACCTCAGTCTTCCTCTCCGCCACTGAGTGAGTGAACGAATGAATGAATGAACGAATGAGTGAGAAAGCGCTCACAGAGTCGTCCAGCCCATCGATGTGGAGGATGATGGTCTTGGCCCTCTTGTTGCTGGAGCCCAGGAAGAACTGGGCTTTGCGGCGGCTGCTGACAGTCTCCTCTGGTGGCTCAGAGGCGTTGCTGCCGGACGCCTGCAGGAGCTCGTAGATCTCTGACGCCAGCAGTTTTGTCTCTCCAGGAGTTGTCGACCTGGACAACACAAGAGGAAATTACTCTTATTATTCTACAAAGTTAAATTATTGATTTAGAGCTTAAAGGGCCAGTGTGTTTTAGTTATGTGTCTGTTAGCTTAGCATCACAGCTACATAGTGTCCAAAATGTTTCTATGGTAGCCCAGAAGGGACAAACCAAACACGTTTGTACCTGCAGGCCACTGTAGTTCTAATGTTATGCTGTGTTCCTGTCGTCCTCGTAAGTCGTAATTTACAAGTTCCAAGTCGTAAATATCAACTGAAACGTCCCTCGAAGTTGGATTTCTGACTCATAAACTTGCTAAGTCTTCACCAACCCTAACTTGACCACAACGTTATAATCCAAGATGACATCACCCTGGATTAGCACCGTGTAGTGTTATACGTTGCAGCCTACAGTAGAGTTAATTTTTTTCCCCACACACATAATTACGCAAGAGAACAAACACACACCCTCCGCTTCTTCTTTGTGCCTATAAATTGTGTTTGAGGACCTCATATTGCTGCATAGCTTTGTGCATTCTGACAGAGCAACCACAACAAACTTTTCATTGAAGGCGTCCATCTTGGTTTTCTGACTTGTCATTCCCAGTCCCAAATCCCAACTTCGGATACAACACGAAGGCAGCATTAGCCACAGAGTGCTAAAGCGTACTACCACCAGTTGCTGTCTCACTTCCTGTTGCTCCAGGAGTCATGTTATTATGGGATGGATGGCTGGTTTAGCATCCTGAGGGTAACATTAGCTCAGTCTGGAGAAAAGGAAAACTCAGCTGTGAAATTTCCTCTGTAACCTTTAGGTCTGGAAAGTGAAGTCACATCATTTTATGTCAGGGATTAAGCTAAATCATTCACTTCTGTTTGTGTTTTTCTTTGTTTTATATCTCAGTGATGGATATTTAGTGCTACTTTTATGAACCAAACCATTAAACGTGATATTAAAAAACAGGCAGATTAATCAGGAATAAAAGGAACAAGGTGCAGCTCTCTTTCAGTTTTACTTCAGAGACTAAATGTGATCAATATGAAATAAAAATCCTAATCTCATAGCTGGTGCTGTGAACTCACTTCTGCATGACGTTCTGGAGGCTGAGCATCATCCCCAGCTCCCCCTTCAGCTTCTCCTGGTTGGCTCGGCATTCTGCCAGGTACCGGATCGCCTGGGGACAACAACCAATCACAGTGAGGCTGATGACACTCTAAAGTACCACTGCGCTGTCAGAGACGCTGCTCACCAGGAGGGCGGAGTAGACGACCTGAGGGTTGGTGTTGTCCAAGAACAGGATGAGTCCCGGCAGACAGCCCTGGTCCTGGACGATGGCCCTGCGGTTCATGGGGTCCGCAGCTAGGTCCCTCAGCTGGTTGACCACGGCCAGGGCGTCCGGCTCCATGCTCATGGTTGACGGTCACTCACCCATGCAACAACCAACTGAGGACAAAACCACAAAACAGTCAGCGAGTCTACTGTTTGTTCTCTCTGCCGTCACAGTCGAATAAAAAAACATACAACTCCAGTTAATTAACTGCTTAAAACAGTATTGCTACGTCTGTATTTGTTGTCATGAGGCGTTCAAGAGCTCTGTTTGTTCAGATTTGTTATAGTATGTTTTTTGATATTGCTTCCTTTTGCACTATTCTGCACCAGATGTACATTTTTTAATCAGTTTATATTTCTCATTTGTATTTTGACTGTCAAGCTAAGACAAAAAGAAAGCCGGAAATGGTTAATTTAAATTAGTGTTAATTAAATTACATTAAAACCTGATACCTTTACACATGCTATCTAAAATGAATCATCAGAAGCAATGAATCAAACAAGTCAGATATAAAAGCAAAATGACTTTGGATGGACACATCCTGAAGTCCTGTGCTCAGAATGACCAAAAGTGTGTTGACAGGCCACATAAACAGCAGCTCAGCGAGGAAACCTTGTGTCTCCTGTTGACCCCAGACAGTGACGTTTTGTGAGGAAGCCAGTGTGGTTACGTCATGTTCACATGGACGTGTGATTGTGAAGGTAAGACAGTATGTGGACTCTTCTTGTCCTGAGAGATTATTAGAAATCTGCAGATTACATCCAGTATTCATACATAACGGCCTGGCACTGGGGTTCATTAAAAGCACCCAGGGCTTATTTAATCAACCAAAGTATTCTTCCTATTATTCCCTGCAAACTCAAAACAGCTCCTTCATGGAAATAAACTGAACAATAAAGAGAAATTTGATGTTCTTACAATGTTATTTTTTCTAGCTAGATCAACCACTAACTAAAACACACAAAGCAGTCATTGTCAACACTTTAAACCGTGTTATTATTATTATTAATATATTATAATATTATGGAATATCATCTAATTTCCGACTTGTCCAGGGTGTACCCTGCCTTCCGCCCTAAGACAGCTGGGATAGGCTCTAGCCCCCCGGCGACCCTATGAGGATAAGCGGTAGATGATGGATGGAAGGATCATCTAATTTCCGCAGCTCGCTAGTCATATCTCAAAGGTGTGTGAACATTTAGTGACACCCAGGAACACATTAACCATTAACATACCGCCAGATTTCAACATTATCTTAGACACGGTATTATAATGATAACAGACACGGTAAAACACGGGAAGCGGGTGTGGTCACACCATCAGCTCAGTTTTCAATGTATTTCGTGTCAACAGAGCTGTGAGAGCCGCCGGGCTCTGGAGGAATGCTAATGCTAACAGCTCTCACCTCTGACGGCCACCGGCACCCAGCAGCAGGCTAACAGCTAGCGCTAGCGGTTAGCTTCTCCTCCCGTCAGCCAGCGGAACAGACATTAACCTCAGAAGAAGTGAATTAGAAACAGCACTGCGGTGATTCACAGCTTCACTTCTGCTCAGGTTACATTAAAAACAGGTGCATGATGCTGATTTCACTGACAGTGGATGACCAGTTGCTACTCTTCCTGCTGAAGCAACAAGCACGGAAGCGTAGCTACATGACAGCCTGTGATTGGCTGGGAGATTGCCACCTGATTCCGCCGACCAATGAGCTGCATGTTTGCAAGAGTTAAAGGTCCACCGCCCTGTGGCTGACAGGAAGGATGCTGCTTCAAACTGCTGGAATAATGTTAATTTAGTCAAGTACTGAGGTACTTACTGTATATACTTTACTACATTTATACTTATGTACTTTATGTACTTTATACTTCCCCTCCGTTACCTTTCAGAGTAAATAATGCACTTTTTACTGCACTACATGGGCCCATCACACTATAGCAAAGGCAACACTAAAGAACTAAAAAGACTCACAAGTTCATTAATTTTTTTTTTTTTTTATGAAATCTATCTGACTGAATGGCATTTTCACTGTGACAATAATTCCCCAAGTCCATTAAGATATATTTAATGTATATTAAACATATTAAAATAAAGTGTTTTATAGCTATATCACATCAGAATCATTTTATTGTCTTTATACATGAGCATAAATTGGCTGCAGGCCCGTTCGGTGCAAAAGAAAATTAAAAAAACAAAACAAAACATAATGTGAAATAAATACATAAATATAAAAGGATAAGTAAAGGACAAATTTAAGTACGATGTGAATGAAAAATGTAAGAGGAATTTGAAACAAGTCTGTGTTGTCCAGCAGAGGGCAGCTCTGACCTGACCTGTCAAGACTGAGTACAAAGCTTTCTCTCTCTGTATACTGTATATTGTTCTGAGTTTAACATTAGTAACAGGTGCTGCTGTACTGCTACAGGCAGGAGTCAGTCATTTCTAAGTACCTTGTTGAATACTGGCAGTGTAGAAGCTTGTCAGGAAGATGAAAGTTAATGTGCTACAGAACAACGAGGGGTCACGTTGTAATAACAGGAACATGTCCAACATGCACATCAAGTACAACAACAGGAAACTGCAAGACGCACAATTTGATGACCTGCTGAGGTAGAAAGCCTGAAGCTGAACTGGAACTGCTCTGAGACATCAAGATGTCAAGTCTGCTTGAACACACTTCTTGTATGATGTGTTCACAGTGACTTTAACCCCTTCAGTAGTAAAGCAGCTGGGAACATGTCTGTCTTCTGGTACTGTCAACATCCAGATCAACCAGCAGAACAGAGATGAAGACGTGGATGTTCAGACTCAGCTGAGAGGCTCACAGTGACAGGAAACACAGAAACTCTGTACAAAAACCTGACAGCTCCTCACTAAATATTTACTCACTCCATCATGCTGAACATGAAATAAATTGTAAAGCTGAGAGTTCCTCAACAGATGATAAAGAGGAAGGACCAATGAGGTGAAGGTCCAGATCCTTCAGAGTATCAATGTTGTTCGTCTCTCTCCTCCCCTCTCACTGCAGACATGGAACACTGGCTGAGAAACATCCTGATTCTGACTCTCTGGCTTGGTAACGCTTTAAAGCTACTGATTGTTCTGCTTTAATCAATCATCTTTACTGATTCATCTCTTCTTCCCCAGAGTGTAAAGGAGAAGACAGAGTGATCCAGCCAACAGGAGATGTCATCGCTGCTGAAGGACAGACAGTTAAACTTGACTGCACATTTGAGACCAGTGATTCATTTCCCTATTTGTTCTGGTACAAACAAGAAGTCAATGATTTCCCAAAGTTATTACGACAAAGAGTAAAGACCAGTAGTTCTGAAGAAGAACACAGAATTGATGCTACAATCAACAAGACATCATTTCCTCTGAAGATCCAGAAGCTTCTGCTGTCACACTCTGCTGTGTACTACTGTGCTCTGCAGCCCACAGTGACAGGAAACACCAAAACTCTGTACAAAAACCTTTGGAGCAAAGACAACACAATACTCCACAACGTCCACTAGAGGGAGTCACACTCTGTTAAACTCTGTCCTGATGCAGGAATTTTCAATTTAAAATCTTGACATTCTTATCATCAAATAATATTTCCCACAATAATCGCAACAAACTGTGCATAAAGGACAAAATTGCAGCAGAATGCTGCCTTGACAGAGGTTTGCGCTCTCTGAGTGTTTTTTATAGTTAGAGTAGAAATCTATCTCATAGTAGAAAATTTAAAATTTACACTTTTCTGTTTGTATAAACAACTAAATGATCAAGGACAGTTATGAGGAAAGAAAAAGAAAAAGAGGGATGTGTGAGACAGGAGGCAGGTCACAACATAGCTGATCTTCTTTCAACTAAAATCTGTTCTTCACACTCTGATAAACTTGATCCAACCTTTCTAACATCCATCAAATAAATCCATCTTATGTAGAAAAAAACTAATTTTTCCATGACAATGATTTCATGCCCCACATTAAACCAGTTTGGTTTCCTTGGAGGTTCTGGACAAGTCTTGTTTTATCAGAAAGTCATCAGTGAACATCACAGACCCCATGTATCCTATTATTTAGTCTAATCAGGTGATTTAGCAGCTCTATGAAGAGAACAATAAGGGACTGATAGGACATCCTTGGGGCTTGGATAGTCTGAATGAAAGTTGGATTTCACTAATGAGACAGTTGTGATGAAAGCTGACTGAATGTGAGTCTCCTCCTACTGACTGCAGACAGAGAACTGCTTGATTCCAGCTGTGAACATCAGACCAAACACAACTCACTCAAGTGTTTCATCCTGAACATTCACTTCCAGCATTTCCCCTCTGTCAACATGGAAAAACTGTCTGCTCTTCTGCTCTTTTCAACTCTAGTAGGTACGTATGTTTTCAACAATAAAACCTGAATGATGAGTCTCAAAGATACAAATGTGGATGTGATCACTTCATCATTAATAACTGCTGACTGAACTGTGAACAGCATCCTCTGTTTTCACTGAAACATGATCACTGAGTGATCAAATGAAGGAACACAACTCTAAATATATAACATGCTGTTTTCCTCACTAGGTAACACCTTGGAAGGTGATATTACTGCCAGCAGTGCTGAAGTGTTTTCATCAGAGGGTCACAATGTTACTCTGTCCTGTAACTATTCAGTTACAGCAAATAATCTTCAGTGGTACCGACAGGATCCTGGATCAGCTCCTCAGTTCCTTCTCCTGATCACTGATACAAAACAGCCTTCAGTGGTGGAAGCAGAACCTCCACACCCTGGACTGACTGTTGGACTGAATGAGGACAGAAATGGAGTCTATCTGGAGATCTCCTCTGCTGCAGTGTCACACTCTGCTGTGTACTACTGTGCTCTGCAGCCCACAGTGACAGGAAACACCAAAACTCTGTACAAAAACCTTTGGAGCAAAGACAACACAATACTCCACAACGTCCACTAGAGGGAGTCACACTCTGTTCAACGTTAAGATGATAACACAACAAATGCTCAAACAGATGAACCAACATCAGAGTTCTTTCTCTCCACTGCTGTTTAACCCTTAAAGCTCAAACTGGTTCAAACATGTCAGTTTGATCCAGAGGACATTTTACAGACATACAGAGCAGTCAGAGAGTATTCACACCATTTCATATTTTTCACGTTTTATTATGTTATAGAATAGAATAGAATAGAAAAGCCAAATAGTGAATTAAAAAAGTTCTTTCTTTGAATGACAAAGTGAAACAGGATTTTAGATTTGTTTTAAAAAGGAATAACTAAAGTATTCTTTGTTTTGCACACCTGGATTTGGAGATATTCTGCTGTTCTTCTCTGCAGATCCTCTCCAGCTCTGTCAGGTTAGATGAGGATGGACATTTTCAGGTCTCTCCAGAGATGCTGGACTGGGTTCAGGTCAGGCTTCTGGCTGGGCCACTCAAGGACATTCACAGAGTCGTCTCTAAGCCAGTCCTGCTTTGGATCATTGTCTTGTTGGAAGGTGAAGCTTGAGCTCAGTCTGAGGTCCTGAGCGCTCTGAGTCAGCTCTTCATCAAGTTTATCTCTTTGCTCCATTCAGGTTTCCCTCAACCCTGACCAGTCTCCCTGTCTCACAGCATCATGCTGCCTCCATGATGCTTCACTGTAGGGATGGTACAGGGCAGGTGATGACTCTTTGACTGAAGGCCTAAGAGTTCAGTTTTGTTTCCATCAGACCAGAGAATCCAGTTTCTCACAGTCTCAGAGTTCTTTAGGAGCTTTCATGTGTCTTTTACTGAGGACAGGCTTCCCTCTGGACACTCTGCCATAAAGCCTCAACGACGGTTGACTTTCTGGAACTTTCTCCCATCTGCACACAGGATCTCTGGAGCTCAGAGTGACCACTGGGTTCTTGGTCTGGTCTCTCACCAAGACCCTTTCCCTTGATTGCTCTGGGAAGAGTCCTGGCTGTTCCAAACTTCCTCCATCTCAGAATGATAGAGGCCACTGGGCTCATGGGAAGTATTTCAGTAGTCTTCTCCAGATCTGTGCCTCGACACAATCCTGTCTCTGAGCTCTGGAGGTCCTTCTTTTCACCTCATGGCTTCTTTATACTCTGATCTGCTGTCAGCTGGGTTTCTTTCTACATGGGGACCAATCAGGTGAATTTACCACAGTCAAAGTGTGAAATCTTCTCAAGTGTCATGGCAAAGGCTCTGAATCCTTCTGACAATGCAATATTTTACTTTTTCCATTTTTAATACATTTGCAAATATTTCATTTTATATTCTGGAGTACTGAGAATTGTTGATGTAAAATGACATTAAAATGATGACAGTACTTTACAGTTCACAGTTTCACAGTTTCCCAGAATCACTCGTCTTCTGGACGTACTAATAATGTCAAAGGATTGATCGTTGATGGAACAGTTCTCTGGCCACACCCACTGAGGTTTCACTCAACCAATGAGATTATTCGTGTCTCCAGAGCAGAAATGTTTGAGGAAGTAAAAGCAGAGCCAGCTTGATGTTGAGGAGAAGGGCTGTGCAGCAGAGAGGCTGTTTGGTTCTTTCATCGCTCATCTGCTGTCTGTTTGGCTTTTAACAACTCCAAAGACATGTTGCTTTACCTCTTTTTACTTTGCTTTCACCTGATAGGTGAGTGTTAGAACAGAGACCCAGGTCTCATTTAAGCTGCTCTATTAACCACACACTTCATTACTACAGCTTTATCACTTTACATGATAGAAAGAGACATCTGATCATCTTTTATCTCTACATGATCAAAGAAAAAGTCTCTTGATGTCAGAATCTCTTGCAGAATAACTGATATGAATAAAACTCTTTTTTTGCAGCCCTGGGTTCCATGAACAGCATAAAGCCAGGAAGTACTGAAGAACATGTTGCAGAGTGCAGAAACATCAAGCTGACCTGTAAATATGAAGGAGCTTTCTACAGTATCCAGTGGTACCGACAATACCAGAGATCCAGAACAGAGTTCCTGCTCTACATCACAGAGGGAGGATTGATTCATCCATCTGGTTCTGATTTCTCAGCTCACATTAACAAAACAGAGAAACATGTTGATCTGGAGATCATCTCAGCTAAAGAGACAGACTCTGCTGTGTACTACTGTGCTGTGAGGCCCACAGTGACAGGAAACACCAAAACTCTGTACAAAAACCTTTGGAGCAAAGACAACACAATACTCCACAACGTCCACTAGAGGGAGTCACACTACTGACAAAACACACACTTTGAATCAAGCACCTGTGTCAGTGTCTTTTGTCTTCTTTGTGCAGTTTCTTGAAAGACAATGTGACATCTACTAGCAGTTTTAACTGGATTCCAGTCAGAGACCAAACAGCTTCCTCTTTTTCCTTCTTTTATTTTGGCAGGTTCAGCAGTTTCAGAAGTCATTCAGTTATCTTTACATTGCTCACTACAGGCTCACATTAGCTTCTCACTAAGTTTTCATTCAGAGAAAAACCTTTAGAGAAGAAAAGTGATGCGCTTTGACATCAAATTATGAAAAAACAATAACTTCAAAAGATAAATATCTAATCCTCAGGACTCTGGTCCACTCCTGGTCTTAGTAGAGTTGCAGCTGATGATAATTTCATTGACTCTGAATCTGCTTCTTGTCTTAATATCACCATAGAATCCCTGTCAGAGCATCATGACATTTTTGCCCTCGATGGTAACATCCTCACCAAAATAAAACATCGTACCATTCCTCACATTCCAGTGACTCCTGTTGTCTGGAAATCAACATGAGCAAATCACCCTATTAATTATCCCTTCACCAGCAGCTACCTTAGTCCAGGCCTCCTGTGGTTAAAACTGCATAACCTCCAAACAGATTGCTCCACCTCCACCATTACCAATCAGAGCAGGTTCTACCACTCACACTGTCTCCACTTCCTCCATCCTGAACCCTGAGCCGTCAAGTATCACAGATCTCACCTCAGTTCCCTCCATTACCACGACCTCCAGGAGGTGATCTTTAAAAAAGAAGTTTCTCTGTTGTTCTGTCAGCCTGTGATATCTGGTGGTGTACCACAGGGTTCAATTTCAGGCCACAACCAGCTGTGTGGTGATGAGTGTCCAGGTGAGGTCCTCAGTGATGTGGACGCCCAGGTATTTAAAGCTGCTCACTCTTTCCACTTGAATCTCCTGGATGAACAGTGGCTGATGAGGTCTCCTCTCCTTCCTCACTATCATCTCCTTCGTCTTGTCGGTGTTGAGAGTGAGTGATCCGTCCTGTCAATGAGGTGTCATCCTCAAACTCTAGGATGATGTTGTTGTGGGAGGCTACACAGTTGTAGGAGAGTTCAAGTTATAATCGGAGCTTTGTGGAGGTCGTAGGTCCCCCCCATGTCAGCTCCACAACACCTGATTTCTCATGATAATGATGTCATCGTGCTAAACATGATGTAAATGCTGAGAGTTCCTCAACAGAAGATAAAGAGGAAGGACCAATGAGGTGAAGGTCCAGATCCTTCAGAGTATCAATGTTGTTCGTCTCTCTCCTCCCCTCTCACTGCAGACATGGAACACTGGCTGAGAAACATCCTGATTCTGACTCTCTGGCTTGGTAACTCTTTAAAGCTACTGATTGTTCTGCTTTAATCAATCATCTTTACTGATTCATCTCTTCTTCCCCAGAGTGTAAAGGAGAAGACAGAGTGATCCAGCCAACAGGAGATGTCATCGCTGCTGAAGGACAGACAGTTAAACTTGACTGCACATTTGAGACCAGTGATCCAACTCCCACTTTGTTCTGGTACAAACAAGAAGTCAATGATTTCCCAAAGTTATTACTACAAAGATTCTCTGTAAAAACCAGCAGTTCTGAAGAAGAACAGAGAATTGATGCTACAATCAACAAGACATCATTTCCTCTGAAGATCCAGAAGCTTCTGCTGTCAGACTCTGCTGTGTACTACTGTGCTGTGAAGCCCACAGTGACAGGAAACACCAAAACTCTGTACAAAAACCTTTGGAGCAAAGACAACACAATACTCCACAACGTCCACTAGAGGGAGTCACACTCTGTTAAACTCCAGCAGGATGTGATGATTCAGTCTGGACTCTTTTCACTGATGAAACAGGTGTGATGAAAACCTTAAGAGATGAATCTTAATGTTCTTTCACACCTTCTTGTGTTATTAATATTTACAGCCATGTTGCAGATATGGACGCTCAATACAGGAATGCAAAACAGACAATGCTTGTAAGTTAACTCAGCCCCCCAATCAACACAGTATAACTCAAACGTTCCTCCCCATGTATCCTGATAATTTGTCCCCGTGTTCTAAGAAAAGTTCTTTTCTGGGAGATGCATTAATACCAACTGGAAACATTTTAAAATGTTCACTTATCTCATGTTTGAGGTTGGTGACATTGCATTAACTCAAGTATCTTCAGGATCAACACCATAACATAGAACTTATTCATATTTTGTTAACACATCACAACAACAAAGTCTTCTCAGTTCAATGCTTTGAACAATCAGCTGTCCTTTTCCTTCCTATGAGGGATTTTTATCAAACAGTCCTTCAGGTATACTGGGGGTGCTCTGACTCTGGACCTCAGGTATTACAGGTGCATTATCTGTGTCAGGTGCAAGGAGAGCAACACAGAGTGTGATTAACAGGCCAAATAATTATTATAGAAAAACAAACTAATGATAACCTGAAGTGGAAACGCTGGTCAAAAACTAAATGATTTACTAAAACACAAGCTGACACACTGACAAGCTGCTGGAAGCCTTGTTTTCCACTGTAGGACTGAACTTTCCCCTCCACTAGAGGGCGACATCATCCAGTAGGTGGTGCTCTACTTCTGCACTGTGTTCAACCATTCAGTCAATAATGAGCTGCTGCAAAGAGACTGAATGTTGAACATCAGCTGGTTTCTCCTGTTCACTTAAACCTTGGTGTAGAGATGGAAACTTGGCTGTGGATTATTCTGGCTGCTCTTTTCTTTGGTGAGATACAAACAACTCCTTGTTCTGATTATTTCCTGCAGATTGATGGAAACTGGAGTTGAGAGCAGAAATCTGGGTTTCTGTCCACAGAGTAACACTGTACAGTTGACATCTTCCACTGTCTTCTCCTCTCAGCCTCATCAACCATATTTGTCTCATGGCTTCATTTTCTCTACTTTTCCAGGACGAATAGCTGGAGACAAAATCTCTCCTGAAGAAGATGAAGTCAGTAAAAGAGAAGGAGAAACTGTCTCACTCAGGTGTGACTATGAGACAACTTCAGACTATGTTTATCTTTATTGGTACAGACATCATTCTGACCTTCAGGCTCCTCAGTTTATACTCTGGAAAGGAGCAAGAAGCATCAAAAATGAACATATTCCTGATAAACGATATCACAGTGAAATATGGTTCAACTCCACTGAGCTGACCATCAGCAGACTAACCCTGGCAGACTCAGCTCTCTACTACTGTGCTCTAGAAACACAGTGATACAAAGTGGAGAAGAGGCTGTACAAAAAGCTCCACACAGATAAGTGACAGCTCTTCAAAGAAGAAGGAAGTGGTTTTCAAACCACAGCTTCATATCAGACATATTCTGATTCTTCCTGTTTGATCAGAGTCACTGTGGTAACAGCTGCTAATGAAACACTGTGGGAGAATTCACATGAGCAGCAAATCCACATCAGGATCCTGGTTCAGACACACCATGACAACAAATCAATTAAATCCTCTTGGTACTCTGTGGCTCATTAGGTCACAGTTCTTCATGATGCTCTGAAACCTGGAGCTATACCCCAAATAGACACTGAGACACTGACTAATACAACTGTAAACCAGTGAGAATGAATATCTGCAGAATGAAACACAACAACAACTCCTCCAGCTTTGAATTTGATGCCTAACAGCTGCAGAGGACCAGAAAAAACTAAAGTGTTTATTAACACTGAAGAGAATAAACCTCCTGAAAAGAGCAGAAAGAGTCAAATGTTCATTCTCAGCTAACTTTCAACCTTTCTGACCAGAAATATGGAAGCAGCCTCACAACAATTAACTCCTTTTCTATGTTGAGGAACAAAGTGAATGTGCAGCAGCTGTAAAACAGCAGACATGTCAGCAGAAAGGTCCAAGGATGACTCCACACAGCACTGGTTGTAGTGGGGAAGAGAGTGGCCCAGTGTGGGTTTAGTGTTGTGCTGTCAGGAGGGGGAATAACACAGGGCTGTCACTGTGATCAGCTTCCTCCTTCTAATCCTCCAACTGAGAGCTGATGAAGACTAAACAGAGAGATCACAGCCTTCTTTCTACTTGCTGGAGCTCTCAGTTCCTCAACACTGCACAAATGAGGCCTCTGTTCATCTCAGTGCTGCTGGCTGCCACCAGCTTTGGTATGAACACAACTCTGCTTCACTGATATCAAGCCAACATTGACATGATTGTTGAGCAGCACACTGAGAGAGTTTGTTGCTGTTTTACAGAAAGCAGAGCTCAAAGAGACAACGTCCTGCAACCAGAAGGAGAAGAGACGGCTGCTGAAGGAGAGGCTGTAACACTTGACTGTCAATATAACAGCACTTCAACTAATCCTTATCTCTTCTGGTACAAACAGGATGGAAACAACAGCCCCAAATTCATCCTGCGTCGCTTTAAGGGTTACTCTGGGAAAACAGAGGACGAGGAGGGATTTTCATCCACACTGGATTCCACCTTAAGATCATTTCCTCTGAAGATCCAGAAGCTTCTGCTGTCACACTCTGCTGTGTACTACTGTGCTCTGCAGCCCACAGTGACAGGAAACACCAAAACTCTGTACAAAAACCTTTGGAGCAAAGACAACACAATACTCCACAACGTCCACTAGAGGGAGTCACACTCTGATAAACTCCAGCAGGATGTGATGATTCAGTCTGGACTCTTTTTAGAACAGGAAGAGTTGTTTCATTCAACAGTAAATGGTGACAGTAAGATGAGGGGATAATATTTATATGAACTATCCCTCATCATAACAGAAGGTAACTGCAAACACTCTGAAATCTAAGAAAACTCAAGTGTTTTTTTTTTTCTTGAAAAGGTTGACACATGTCTCTGGAGGGATTGTGAACCATTCTTCCAATAGAAATTGTTCCAGCTGGTCCAAATTTCATGGTGTCTGAGCATGGATATTCACTTAGACAATCAGACTGAGATCTGGGCTCTGTGAGGGACACTACAGGTCCTTGGTTTTAGTGTCCTTTAAGAACTCTTGCTGACATCTCTGACTGGGAAATGTCAGTGTAGCCTTCCCCCTTATTATGAGCCTCCACTATCTTCTTTCTGAGCTCAGACTGATTTCCTTTGTTGAGATTCAGGGAGGAGCTGAGATGTTACTGAACTATAGAAGAGAGAGGAACTTCTATATTCAGCAGAGTTCAATACACAAACCATCAACATTACCTTCATTCAACATGCTGTCACTGGATCACTGGCTGTTTTCTCTGCTGTTTCTTTCCAGTCTAACAGGTATGTTAAATCATGCAGGAATAAAAAGTTGAACTCCAATAACATGTGAATGTGAATCATTTCTTGAATCTTTTCCAACATGAAATAACAGAGTTGTCTCTTCCTTCAGGTGTCAGCTGTGAAGAACTCACTCCAGTCAAGAATGAAGAGTTCACTTTAGAAGACAGCAATGTTACTCTGTCCTACACATACTCCAAACTGTCATCTAGTGATTATTTCTACTGGTATCGACAATATCCAGGAAAACCACCAGAGTTCATCATCTCACACTCTGCTTCAGGAGAGGAAGGAAATTCTCAAATAAGTAGACTGAAGATTGGAGTGAAAGGAAACCAAATCAACATGATCATCTCCTCTGCTGCAGTGTCAGACTCTGCTGTGTACTACTGTGCTGTGAGGCCCACAGTGACAGGAAACACCAAAACTCTGTACAAAAACCTTTGGAGCAAAGACAACACAATACTCCACAACGTCCACTAGAGGGAGTCACACTCTGTTAAACTTCAGCAGGATGTGATGATTCAGTCTGGACTCTTTTTAGAACAGAAAGAGTTGTTTCATTCAACAGTAAATGGTGACAGTAAGATGAGGGGATAATATTTATATGAAATATCCCTCATCATAACAGAAGGTAACTGCAAACACTCTGAAATCTAAGAAAACTCAAGTGTTTTTTTTCTTGAAAAGGTTGGCACGTGTCTCTGGAGGGATTGTGAACCATTCTAACAATACAAATTGTTCCAGCTGGTCCAAATTTCATGGTTTCTGAGCATGGATATTCACTTAGACAATTAGACTGAGATCTGGGCTCTGTGAGGGACACTACAGGTCCTTGGTTTTAGTGTCCTTTAAGAACTGTTGGACCAGTTTTGACGTACAGTGCCGTGAAAAAGTATATACCCCCTTCCTGATTTCAGTTTTTTTTTTGCATAGCTATCACACACAAAGGTTTCAAATCATCAAACCAATTTTAATATCACTCAGAGACAACCCAAGGAAATGCAAAATGCAATTTTTAAATGAGAATTTAATTTACTAAGGGACAAAAAAATCCAAACCTGTCTGACCCAATGTGAAAAAGTAATTGCCCCCTGAACCTAATAACAGGTTGTGCCACCCTTGGCAGCAATAACTGAAATCAAGCGTTTACAATAATTGGTGATGAGTCTTTCACATCGCTCTGGAGATATTTTGGCCTACTCTTCTTTGCAGATTTGTTTTAACTCCGCCATATTTGGAGGGTTTTCTAGCATGAACTGCCAGTTTAAGGTCACACCACATCATCTCAATTGGATTTAGATCCAGACTTTGACTTGGCCACTCCAAAACCTTAATTTTGTTTTTTTTTGAGCTATTCAAAGGTGGACTTGCTGGTGTGTTTCGGGTCATTGTCCTACTGCATGATCCAAGAGCCCTTGAGTTTGACGTTCTCCTTCAAGATTTTCTGGTAGACAGCAGAATTCATTGTTCCATCGATCACAGCAAGTTGTTCTGGTCCTGAGGCAGCAAAGCAGGCCTAGACTATCACACTGCCACCATCATGCTTCACTGTTAGCGTAATGCTCTTTTTATCAAATGCTGTGCCATTTTTACGCCAGACGTAACGGGCCACACACCTTCCAAAAAGTTCAATTTTTGACTCATCAGTCCACAGAATGTTTCTCCAAAAGTCTTGAGGACCATCAAGATGTTTTTTGGCAAATGTGAGACGAGCCTTTGTGTTCTTTGCTGACAGCAGGGGTTTTCGCCTGGGAACTCCCCCATGGATGTCATTTTTGGACAGTGTCTTTCTTACGGTAGAGTCATGAACACTGACCTTAACTGAGGCCAGCGAGGTCTGCAGTTCTTTAGATGTTGTTTGAGGTTCTTTTGTGACCTCCTGGATGAGTCGTTGTCCCACTCTTGGAGTAATTGTAGTTGGTCGACCACTCCTGGGAAGGTTTGTCACTGTTCCCAGTTTTCTCCATTTGTGGATAATGGCTCTAACAGAGGTTCACTGGAGCCCCAAAACCTTGGAAATGACTTTGTAACCTTTTCCAGACTGATGGATTCCAATCACTTTTTTTCTCATTTCCTCTTGAATTTCTTTGGATCGTGGCATGATGCGTCGGTTCTTGAGATCTTGTAGCCTACTTTACGTTCTCTGACAGATTCTCTTTAAGTGATTTCTTGATTCAACATGTATGGTGGTATCCAGGTTTGAGTTTGGCTTGTGAAACTGAACCCATCTTTCCTAAATTTGTGGTTAGTCACAGTTATTTTGTGACTTTACAAGGGGGGACAATTATTTTTTCACAAAGGGTCAGACAGGTTTGGATTTTTTTGTGCCTTAATAAATTAAATTCTCATTTAAAAAAGGCATTTTGTATTTCCTTGGGTTGTCTCTGAGTGATATTAAAATTGGTTTGATGATTTGAAACCTTTGTGTGTGATAGCTATGCAAAAAAAAACAGGAATCAGGAAGGGGGTATATACTTTTTCACAGACTGTATGCTTTTGGTCATTGTCTTGTTGGAAGACCCAGTGATGACCAAAGGCTAGACTAAGAGCAGATTTCATCATACTTTCCCTCAAAATGTCAACATCATTTTCTTTTTCCATGATGCCATGCAGCTGAACAAGACTCCTGGTGCCTGAGGCAGTAAATCAGCCCCACAGCATGATGCTCCCTCCACCATGTTTGACTGTAGGAACGATGATCTCAGCATTGAAGGGCTCTCCCTTTCTTTGCCAAACATAAGCAACATCCATGTGCCCAAACAGCTCCAGTTTAGTCTCATCAGACCAAAAGACAGACTTCCAAACCTCATCTTTACCTTTCAAAGGTTCAGGGTCAAACCTCAGTCTGGCTCTGATGTGCTGCTCTTTCAGTAAAGAGGTTCTTCTGGGACGATGGCCCTGAAGTCCACCACCATGAAGAAACCTCACAACTGTGTTCCAGGTCAGCAACAATCATCATGTCCAGGGTTTCTTGGTGACATCTCTGACTATTTTCCTCTCCAGAATTCTTGGAGACAGAATTTGTCTCCTTGTACTGAGCAGTGAAGCAACAAACAGCTGTTCTAGACACTGTGAAACACTGGGAAATGTCAGTATAGCCTTCCCCCTTATTATGAGCCTCCACTATCTTCTTTCTGAGCTCAGACTGATTTCCTTTGTTGAGATTCAGGGAGGAGCTGAGATGTTACTGAACTATAGAAGAGAGAGGAACTTCTATATTCAGCAGAGTTCAATACACAAACCATCAACATTACCTTCATTCAACATGCTGTCACTGGATCACTGGCTGTTTTCTCTGCTGTTTCTTTCCAGTCTAACAGGTATGTTAAATCATGCAGGAATAAAAAGTTGAACTCCAATAACATGTGAATGTGAATCATTTCTTGAATCTTTTCCAACATGAAATAACAGAGTTGTCTCTTCCTTCAGGTGTCAGCTGTGAAGAACACACTCCAGTCAAGAATGAAGAGTTCACTTTAGAAGACAGCAATGTTACTCTGTCCTACACATACTCCAAACTGTCATCTAGTGATTATTTCTTCTGGTATCGACAATATCCAGGAAAACCACCAGAACTCATCATCTCACACACTACATCAGGAAGTAAATTAAATTCTCATAAGACTGAACTGGAGTTTGGAGTGAAAGGAAACCAAATCAACATGATCATCTCCTCTGCTGCAGTGTCAGACTCTGCTGTGTACTACTGTGCTGTGAAGCCCACAGTGACAGGAAACACCAAAACTCTGTACAAAAACCTTTGGAGCAAAGACAACACAATACTCCACAACGTCCACTAGAGGGAGTACTACTAGAGTAGAAATCTATCTCATAGTAGAAAATTTAAAATTTATAATTTTCTGTTTGTATAAACAACTAAATGATCAAGGACAGTTATGAGGAAAGAAAAAGAGGGATGTGTGAGACAGGAGGCAGGTCACAACATAGCTGATCTTCTTTCAACTAAAATCTGTTCTTCACACTCTGATAAACTTGATCCAACCTTTCTAACATCCATCAAATAAATCCATCTTATGTAGAAAAAAAAAATAATTTTTCCATGACAATGATTTCATGCCCCACATTAAACCAGTTTGGTTTCCTTGGAGGTTCTGGACAAGTCTTGTTTTATCAGAAAGTCATCAGTGAACATCACAGACCCCATGTATCCTATTATTTAGTCTAATCAGGTGATTTAGCAGCTCTATGAAGAGAACAATAAGGGACTGATAGGACATCCCTTGGGGCTTGGATAGTCTGAATGAAAGTTGGATTTCACTAATGAGACAGTTGTGATGAAAGCTGACTGAATGTGAGTCTCCTCCTACTGACTGCAGACAGAGAACTGCTTGATTCCAGCTGTGAACATCAGACCAAACACAACTCACTCAAGTGTTTCATCCTGAACATTCACTTCCAGCATTTCCCCTCTGTCAACATGGAAAAACTGTCTGCTCTTCTGCTCTTTTCAACTCTAGTAGGTACGTATGTTTTCAACAATAAAACCTGAATGATGAGTCTCAAAGATACAAATGTGGATGTGATCATTTCATCATTAATAACTGCTGACTGAACTGTAAACAGCATCCTCTGTTTTCACTGAAACATGATCACTGAGTGATCAAATGAAGGAACACAACTCTAAATATATAACATGCTGTTTTCCTCACTAGGTAACACCTTGGAAGGTGATATTACTGCCAGCAGTGCTGAAGTGTTTTCATCAGAGGGTCACAATGTTACTCTGTCCTGTAACTATTCAGTTAAAGCTGATAATCTTCAGTGGTACCGACAGGATCCTGGATCAGCTCCTCAGTTCCTTCTCATGATCACTAATACAAAACAGCCTTCAGTGGTGAAAGCAGAACCTCCAGACCCTCGACTGAGTGTTGGACTGAATGAGGACAAAAATGGAGTCTATCTGGAGATCAACTCAGCTAAAGAGACAGACTCTGCTGTGTACTACTGTGCTCTGCAGCCCACAGTGACAGGAAACACCAAAACGCTGTACAAAAACCTTTGGAGCAAAGACAACACAATACTCCACAACGTCCACTAGAGGGAGTCACACTACTGACAAAACGCACACTTTGAATCAAGCACCTGTGTCAGTGTCTTTTGTCTTCTTTGTGCAGTTTCTTGAAAGACAGTGTGACATCTACTAGCAGTTTTAACTGGATTCCAGTCAGAGACCAAACAGCTTCCTCTTTTTCCTTCTTTTATTTTGGCAGGTTCAGCAGTTTCAGAAGTCATTCAGTTATCTTTACATTGCTCACTACAGGCTCACATTAGCTTCTCACTAAGTTTTCATTCGGGGAAAAACCTTTAGAAAAGAAAAGTGATGCGCTTTGACAACAAATTATGAAAAAACAATAACTTCAAAAGATAAATATCTAATCCTCAGGACTCTGGTCCACTCCTGGTCTTAGTAGAGTTGGAGCTGATGATAATTTCATTGACTCTGAATCTGCTTCTTGTCTTAATATCACCATAGAATCCCTGTCAGAGCATCATGACATTTTTGCCCTCGATGGTAACATCCTCACCAAAAATAAAACATCGACTCATTCCTCACATTCCAGTGACTCCTGTTGTCTGGAAATCAACATGAGCAAATCACCCTATTAATTATCCCTTCACCAGCAGCTACCTTAGTCCAGGCCTCCTGTGGTTAATACTGCATAACCTCCAAACAGATTGCTCCACCTCCACCATTACCAATCAGAGCAGGTTCTGCCACTCACACTGTCTCCACTTCCTCCATCCTGAACCCTGAGCCAAGTATCACAGATCTCACCTCAGTTCCCTCCATTACCACGACCTCCAGGAGGTGATCTTTAAAAAAGAAGTTTCTCTGTTGTTCTGTCAGTCTGTGATATCTGGTGGTGTACCACAGGGTTCAATTTCAGGCCACAACCAGCTGTGTGGTGATGAGTGTCCAGGTGAGGTCCTCAGTGATGTGGACGTCCAGGTATTTAAAGCTGCTCACTCTTTCCACTTGAATCTCCTGGATGAACAGTGGCTGATGAGGGTCTCTCTTTCTCCTTCCTCACTATCATCTCCTTCGTCTTGTCGGTGTTGAGAGTGAGTGATCCGTCCTGTCAATGAGGTGTCATCCTCAAACTCTAGGATGATGTTGTTGTGGGAGGCTACACAGTTGTAGGAGAGTTCAAGTTATAATCGGAGCTTTGTGGAGGTCGTAGGTCCCCCCCATGTCAGCTCCACAACACCTGATTTCTCATGATAATGATGTCATCGTGCTAAACATGATGTAAATGCTGAGAGTTCCTCAACAGAAGATAAAGAGGAAGGACCAATGAGGTGAAGGTCCAGATCCTTCAGAGTATCAATGTTGTTCGTCTCTCTCCTCCCCTCTCACTGCAGACATGGAACACTGGCTGAGAAACATCCTGATTCTGACTCTCTGGCTTGGTAACTCTTTAAAGCTACTGATTGTTCTGCTTTAATCAATCATCTTTACTGATTCATCTCTTCTTCCCCAGAGTGTAAAGGAGAAGACAGAGTGATCCAGCCAACAGGAGATGTCATCGCTGCTGAAGGACAGACAGTTAAACTTGACTGCACATTTGAGACCAGTGATCCAACTCCCACTTTGTTCTGGTACAAACAAGAAGTCAATGATTTCCCAAAGTTATTACTACAAAGATTCTCTGTAAAAACCAGCAGTTCTGAAGAAGAACAGAGAATTGATGCTACAATCAACAAGACATCATTTCCTCTGAAGATCCAGAAGCTTCTGCTGTCAGACTCTGCTGTGTACTACTGTGCTGTGAGGCCCACAGTGACAGGAAACACCAAAACTCTGTACAAAAACCTTTGGAGCAAAGACAACACAATACTCCACAACGTCCACTAGAGGGAGTCACACTCTGTTAAACTCTGTCATGATCCAGGCTGAATTATCTTTATTACCTCCACCAAGGAGGTTATGTTTTCACCAGGTTCGTTTGTTTGTTTGTTTACGTGTTGGTTTGCAAAATAACTCAAAAAGTTATGGATGGATTTTGATAACATTTTCAGGATTGGTCACAAACGGACTAACTCAAAACTGATTAATTTTTGGTGGTGACTGGATCCGATTCAAGGTCATCATGGTCAAATGAAAGGTCACGTCATAGTAATGTATGGGAGATTTCATATATTTCTGAACGCTCCAGGGTTTCACAATTTTCAGTCAGTCGTCACCTAATTTGGTTTATAAACTAATATAGGAATCCAGAAGTCACCGATTCAGTTTGGTCAAGATCAGTAAAAGGTCAAGGTCACCAAGGTCAAATATGCGTTTTTAACCATAACTTCATGTAGGAAGGAGCTAGAGCAATGCAACTGGTCTCAAAATATCCAGAAAAGAATATTCAATTCATAATCCTGACATTCTTATCATCAAATATTAATATTTTCCACGGTAATCGTGACAAACTGTGCATAAAGGACAAAATTGCAGCAGAATGCTGCCTTGATAGAGGTTTGCGCTCTCTGAGTGCTTTTTATAGTTAGAGTAGAAATCTATCTCATAGTAGAAAATTTAAAATTTACACATTTTTTGGGATAAACAAATAAATGAACAAGGACAGTTATGAGGAAAGAAAAAGAGGGATGTGTGAGACAGGAGGCAGGTCACAACATAGCTGATCTTCTTTCAACTAAAATCTGTTCTTCACACTCTGATAAACTTGATCCAACCTTTCCAACATCCATCAAATAAATCCATCTTATGTAGAAAAAAACAAATTTTTCCATGACAATGATTTCATGCCCCACATTAAACCAGTTTGGTTTCCTTGGAGGTTCTGGACAAGTCTTGTTTTATCAGAAAGTCATCAGTGAACATCACAGACCCCATGTATCCTATTATTTAGTCTAATCAGGTGATTTAGCAGCTCTATGAAGAGAACAATAAGGGACTGATAGGTCATCCCTTGGGGCTTGGATAGTCTGAATGAAAGTTGGATTTCACTAATGAGACAGTTGTGATGAAAGCTGACTGAATGTGAGTCTCCTCCTACTGACTGCAGACAGAGAACTGCTTGATTCCAGCTGTGAACATCAGACCAAACACAACTCACTCAAGTGTTTCATCCTGAACATTCACTTCCAGCATTTCCCCTCTGTCAACATGGAAAAACTGTCTGCTCTTCTGCTCTTTTCAACTCTAGTAGGTACGTATGTTTTCAACAATAAAACCTGAATGATGAGTCTCAAAGATACAAATGTGGATGTGATCACTTCATCATTAATAACTGCTGACTGAACTGTGAACAGCATCCTCTGTTTTCACTGAAACATGATCACTGAGTGATCAAATGAAGGAACACAACTCTAAATATATAACATGCTGTTTTCCTCACTAGGTAACACCTTGGAAGGTGATATTACTGCCAGCAGTGCTGAAGTGTTTTCATCAGAGGGTCACAATGTTACTCTGTCCTGTAACTATTCAGTTAAAGCTGAGAATCTTCAGTGGTACCGACAGGATCCTGGATCAGCTCCTCAGTTCCTTCTCCTGATCACTAATTCAAAACAGCCTTCAGTGGTGAAAGCAGAACCTCCACACCCTGGACTGACTGTTGGACTGAATAAGGACAGAAATGGAGTCTATCTGGAGATCATCTCAGCTAAAGAGACAGACTCTGCTGTGTACTACTGTGCTCTGCAGCCCACAGTGACAGGAAACACCGAAACGCTGTACAAAAACCTTTGGAGCAAAGACAACACAATACTCCACAACGTCCACTAGAGGGAGTCACACTACTGACAAAACACACACTTTGAATCAAGCACCTGTGTCAGTGTCTTTTGTCTTCTTTGTGCAGTTTCTTGAAAGACAGTGTGACATCTACTAGCAGTTTTAACTGGATTCCAGTCAGAGACCAAACAGCTTCCTCTTTTTCCTTCTTTTATTTTGGCAGGTTCAGCAGTTTCAGAAGTCATTCAGTTATCTTTACATTGCTCACTACAGGCTCACATTAGCTTCTCACTAAGTTTTCATTCGGGGAAAAACCTTTAGAGAAGAAAAGTGATGCGCTTTGACAACAAATTATGAAAAAACAATAACTTCAAAAGATAAATATCTAATCCTCAGGACTCTGGTCCACTCCTGGTCTTAGTAGAGTTGGAGCTGATGATAATTTCATTGACTCTGAATCTGCTTCTTGTCTTAATATCACCATAGAATCCCTGTCAGAGCATCATGACATTTTTGCCCTCGATGGTAACATCCTCACCAAAATAAAACATCGTACCATTCCTCACATTCCAGTGACTCCTGTTGTCTGGAAATCAACATGAGCAAATCACCCTATTAATTATCCCTTCACCAGCAGCTACCTTAGTCCAGGCCTCCTGTGGTTAAAACTGCATAACCTCCAAACAGATTGCTCCACCTCCACCATTACCAATCAGAGCAGGTTCTGCCACTCACACTGTCTCCACTCCCTCCATCCTGAACCCTGAGCCGTCAAGTATCACAGATCTCAGCTCAGTTCCCTCCATTACCACGACCTCCAGGAGGTGATCTTTAAAACAGAAGTTTCTCTGTTGTTCTGTCAGCCTGTGATATCTGGAGGTGTACCACAGGGTTCAATTTCAGGCCACAACCAGCTGTGTGGTGATGAGTGTCCAGGTGAGGTCCTCAGTGATGTGGACGCCCAGGTATTTAAAGCTGCTCACTCTTTCCACTTGAGTCTCCTGGATGAACAGTGGCTGATGAGGTCTCCTCTCCTTCCTCACTATCATCTCCTTCGTCTTGTCGGTGTTGAGAGTGAGTGATCCGTCCTGTCAATGAGGTGTCATCCTCAAACTCTAGGTGTCTGATGTTGTTGTGGGAGGCTACACAGTTGCAGGAGAGTTCACGTTATAATCGGAGCTTTGTGGAGGTCGTAGGTCCCCCCATGTGGTGGCAGACCACATGTCAGCTCCACAACACCTGATTTCTCATGATAATGAAACACCAAAACTCTGTACAAAAACCTTTGGAGCAAAGACAACACAATACTCCACAACGTCCACTAGAGGGAGTCACACTCTGTCAAACTCCAGCAGGATGTGATGATTCAGTCTAGAACATAGACCGTAAAAAGAATGGAAGTAGCACCCGTGACGTCACCCATTGGTTTGGGGGAGTCCTTTTTGTGCTCCTATCATGGGCATTTGAACTGCGCCATCTTGGATTTCAGTGGGCGTGTACTTTCCATATTTGGAGGAGAGGCGGTAACTTTACGGGTCAGCTGGCCGAGATCCCGCCCACTGAACTCAAGTTAACCGTGCCGAACTGAGCTAGCCTAAGGCTAATCAGCTAGGCTAGGCTAACAAGCAGCTACAGGCAGCAAAAACAGATCGTAATGCTGCTGTGTTTTAAAAATCACCTTTTCAGATTGAGAGTTTTTAGGTGGAGTTACAGGGTTTGGTGGAGTTGGGGTGTGTTTGAAATGATCGTTTAACATGTTAGTTACCGTGTTTCAACACTGCCTCCATCCACTAATGTTTATCCAGCACAGCAGCCGCTTTCTGACGGAGCATCTCTGTCCATGCAATGTCGGACTTTTTAAACAGAACAATGATACGAAATAAAGGTGTATTCGCACACTAAACAGACTCAACATACTCTGGTCATCTATCTGTATCAGCAGGGATCATGAGTCAGCAATAAAGTCTTTATAAGCCAGCAGCAAAATATGCCGACACATACCAATAAGTGGCAGCAACCAAGTAAACTCTATTTTACACAGCCTATGGGTATTGGGTAAAATAGTACTAGATACTTACACCAAAAAAAATGCAACACACAATCCTTTGATGGTCGATTAGTACAATCAACAATCCCCGTGCATGTTTTTGGATGGTGGGAGGAAGCCGGAGTACCCCGAGAGAACCCAAGCAAACACGGGGAGAACATGCAAACTCCACATCAGGAACAGGGTCCCTTCTTGCTGTGAGGTGACAGTGCTATCCACTGCACCACCGTGCCGCCCACACACGCCATATTGCCAGAAACAAACACAGACCCCTGGGTGTAGCCTAGCCTAGGTCAGACGACGCTTTAGCAAAGAGCTAACTGCCGGTAGCTGTCTGTGAACCTGTCACTCAACGTAACCACGCCCCAATTTATGCAAGAATTTTAAGCCGAAATAACACTAAAACGGTTGTGGTAAAAAAAATTCACCCCCCTCACAGTGTTCACAGAGGTGGAAACTATCGGTAGAGACCAAAAGATTAAAATGTACCAGGCTGTAAATATGTTTTTTAAAGCTGTAAAGTCGGCTATTTCAACATGGCGGTCAATAAAGAATTGCTCACTTCCGGAGCCAGCCCCCAGCGGCCGGACAGGAACTGCAGCATTTTGAAAGTTGAAGTGGACCTCACTTGGAGAACCCACAACTGCCCCCTTGGTCTGGACTCTTTTAAGAACAGGAAGAGTTGTTTCATTCAACAGTAACTGGTGACAATAAGGTGAGGTCATAATATTTATGTGAAATATCCCTCATCATAACTGAGGGTAACTGCAAACACTCTGAAATCTAAGAAAACTTAAGTGTTTTTTTTTTTGTTTTTTTTTGAAAAGGTTGACACATGTCTCTGGAGGGATTGTGAACCATTCTTCCAACAGAAATTGTTCCAGCTGGTCCAAATTTCATGGTGTCTGAGCATGGATATTCACTTAGACAATCAGACTGAGATCTGGGCTCTGTGAGGGACACTACAGGTCCTTGGTTTTAGTGTCCTTTAAGAACTCTTGCTGACATCTCTGACTGGGAAATGTCAGTGTAGCCTTCCCCCTTATTATGAGCCTCCACTATCTTCTTTCTGAGCTCAGACTGATTTCCTTTGTTGAGATTCAGGGAGGAGCTGAGATGTTACTGAACTATAGAAGAGAGAGGAACTTCTATATTCAGCAGAGTTCAATACACAAACCATCAACATTACCTTCATTCAACATGCTGTCACTGGATCACTGGCTGTTTTCTCTGCTGTTTCTTTCCAGTCTAACAGGTATGTTAAATCATGCAGGAATAAAAAGTTGAACTCCAATAACATGTGAATGTGAATCATTTCTTGAATCTTTTCCAACATGAAATAACAGAGTTGTCTCTTCCTTCAGGTGTCAGCTGTGAAGAACTCACTCCAGTCAAGAATGAAGAGTTCACTTTAGAAGACAGCAATGTTACTCTGTCCTACACATACTCCAAACTGTCATCTAGTAATTATTTCTTCTGGTATCGACAATATCCAGGAAAACCACCAGGGTTCATCATCTCACACTCTGCTTCAGGAAAGGAAGGAAATTCTCAAATACGTAGACTGAAGATTGGAGTGAAAGGAAACCAAATCAACATGATCATCTCCTCTGCTGCAGTGTCAGACTCTGCTGTGTACTACTGTGCTGTGAAGCCCACAGTGACAGGAAACACCAAAACTCTGTACAAAAACCTTTGGAGCAAAGACAACACAATACTCCACAACGTCCACTAGAGGGAGTCACACTCTGTTAAACTCCAGCAGGATGTGATGATTCAGTCTGGAACATAGACTGTAAAAAGAATGGACGTAGCACCCGTGACGTCACCCATTGGTTTGGGGGAGTCCTTTTTGTGCTCCTATCATGGGCATTTGAACTGCACCATCTTGGATTTCAGTGGGCGTGTACTTTCCATATTTGGAGGAGAGGCGGTAACTTTACGGGTCAGCTGGCCGAGATCCCGCCCACTGAACTCAAGTTAACCGTGCCGAACTGAGCTAGCCTAAGGCTAATCAGCTAGGCTAGGCTAACAAGCAGCTACAGGCAGCAAAAACAGATCGTAATGCTGCTGTGTTTTAAAAATCACCTTTTCAGATTGAGAGTTTTTAGGTGGAGTTACAGGGTTTGGTGGAGTTGGGGTGTGTGTGTGTGTGTGTGTGTGAGAGAAACGATCGTTTAACATGTTAGTTACCGTGTTTCAACACTGCCTCCATCCACTAATGTTTATCCAGCACAGCAGCCGTTTTCTGACGGAGCATCTCTGTGCATGCAATGTCGGACTTTTTAAACAGAACAATGATACGAAATAAAGTTGTATTCGCACACTAAACAGACTCAACATACTCTGGTCATCTATCTGTATCAGCAGGGATCATGAGTCAGCAATAAAGTCTTTATAAGCCAGCGGCAAAATATGCCGACACATACCAATAAGTGGCAGCATCCAAGTAAACTCTATTTTACACAGCCTATGGGTATTGGGTAAAATAGTACTAGATATTTACACCGAAAAAAATGCAACACACAATCCTTCGATGGTCGATTAGTACAATCAACAATCCCCATGCATGTTTTTGGATGGTGGGAGGAAGCCGGAATACCCGGAGAGAACCCACGCAAACACGGGGAGAACATGCAAACTCCACATCGGGAACCGGGTACCTTCTTGCTGTGAGGTGACAGTGCTATCCACTGCACCACCGTGCCGCCCACACACGCCATATTGCCAGAAACAAACACAGACCCCTGGGTGTAGCCTAGCCTAGGTCAGACGACGCTTTAGCAAAGAGCTAACTGCCGGTAGCTGTCTGTGAACCTGTCACTCAACGTAACCACGCCCCAATTTATGCAAGAATTTTAAGCCGAAATAACACTAAAACGGTTGTGGTAAAAAAAATTCACCCCCCTCACAGTGTTCACAGAGGTGGAAACTATCGGTAGAGACCAAAAGATTAAAATGTAGCAGGCTGTAAATATGTTTTTTAAAGCTGTAAAGTCGGCTATTTCAACATGGCGGTCAATGGAGAATTGCTCACTTCCGGAGCCAGCCCCCAGCGGCCGGACAGGAACTGCAGCATTTTGAACGTGGAAGTGGACCTCACTTGGAGAACCCACAACTGCCCCCTTGGTCTGGACTCTTTTAAGAACAGGAAGAGTTGTTTCATTCAACAGTAACTGGTGACAATAAGGTGAGGTCATAATATTTATGTGAAATATCCCTCATCATAACTGAGGGTAACTGCAAGCACTCTGAAATCTAAGAAAACTTAAGTGTTTTTTGTTTTTTGTTTTTTTTTAAAAGGTTGACACATGTCTCTGGAGGGATTGTGAACCATTCTTCCAATACAAATTGTTCCAGCTGGTCCAAATTTCATGGTTTCTGAGCATGGATATTCACTTAGACAATCAGACTGAGATCTGGGCTCTGTGAGGGACACTACAGGTCCTTGGTTTTAATGTCCTTTAAGAACACTAAAAAGGGTTTCTTGCTGACATCTCTGACTGGGAAATGTCAGTATAGCCTTCCCCCTTATTATGAGCCTCCACTATCTTCTTTCTGAGCTCAGACTGATTTCCTTTGTTGAGATTCAGGGAGGAGCTGAGATGTTACTGAACTATAGAAGAGAGAGGAACTTCTATATTCAGCAGAGTTCAATACACAAACCATCAACATTACCTTCACTCAACATGCTGTCACTGGATCACTGGCTGTTTTCTCTGCTGTTTCTTTCCAGTCTAACAGGTATGTTAAATCATGCAGGAATAAAAAGTTGAACTCCAATAACATGTGAATGTGAATCATTTCTTTTCCAACATGAAATAACAGAGTTGTCTCTTCCTTCAGGTGTCAGCTGTGAAGAACTCACTCCAGTCAAGAATGAAGAGTTCACTTTAGAAGACAGCAATGTTACTCTGTCCTACACATACTCCAGAGAAGCTACTGGCAGTGATTATTTCTTCTGGTATCGACAATATCCAGGAAAACCACCAGAACTCATCATGTCAGTCTCAGCGCTCAACATCATAACCAAAGCAGAATCTATGAAATCGGACACAAGGTTCTTCACTGAACTAACTGAAGGAAAGCATGGTGTGGATCTTCAGATCTCCTCTGCTGCAGTGTCAGACTCTGCTGTGTACTACTGTGCTGTGAAGCCCACAGTGACAGGAAACACCAAAACTCTGTACAAAAACCTTTGGAGCAAAGACAACACAATACTCCACAACGTCCACTAGAGGGAGTCACACTACTGACAAAACACACACTTTGAATCAAGCACCTGTGTCAGTGTCTTTTGTCTTCTTTGTGCAGTTTCTTGAAAGACAGTGTGACATCTACTAGCAGTTTTAACTGGATTCCAGTCAGAGACCAAACAGCTTCCTCTTTTTCCTTCTTTTATTTTGGCAGGTTCAGCAGTTTCATAAGTCATTCAGTGATCTTTACATTGCTCACTACAGGCTCACATTAGCTTCTCACTAAGTTTTCAGTCAGAGAAAAACCTTTAGAAAAGAAAAGTGATGCGCTTTGACAACAAATGATGAAAAAACAATAACTTCAAAAGATAAATATCTAATCCTCAGGACTCTGGTCCACTCCTGGTCTTAGTAGAGTTGGAGCTGATGATAATTTCATTGACTCTGAATCTGCTTCTTGTCTTAATATCACCATAGAATCCCTGTCAGAGCATCATGACATTTTTGCCCTCGATGGTAACATCCTCACCAAAATAAAACATCGTACCATTCCTCACATTCCAGTGACTCCTGTTGTCTGGAAATCAACAAGAGCAAATCACCCTATTAATTATCCCTTCACCAGCAGCTACCTTAGTCCAGGCCTCCTGTGGTTAAAACTGCATAACCTCCAAACAGACTGCTCCACCTCCACCATTACCAATCAGAGCAGGTTCTACCACTCACACTGTCTCCACTTCCTCCATCCTGAACCCTGAGCCGTCAAGTATCACAGATCTCACCTCAGTTCCCTCCATTACCACGACCTCCAGGAGGTGATCTTTAAAACAGAAGTTTCTCTGTTGTTCTGTCAGCCTGTGATATCTGGTGGTGTACCACAGGGTTCAATTTCAGGCCACAACCAGCTGTGTGGTGATGAGTGTCCAGGTGAGGTCCTCAGTGATGTGGACGCCCAGGTATTTAAAGCTGCTCACTCTTTCCACTTGAATCTCCTGGATGAACAGTGGCTGATGAGGTCTCCTTCTCCTTCCTCACTATCATCTCCTTCGTCTGTCGGTGTTGAGAGTGAGTGATCCGCCCTGTCAATGAGGTGTCATCCTCAAACTCTAGGATGATGTTGTTGTAGGAGGCTACACAGTTGTAGGAGAGTTCAAGTTATAATCGGAGCTTTGTGGAGGTCGAAGGGTCCCCCATGTCAGCTCCACAACACCTGATTTCTCATGATAATGATGTCATCGTGCTAAACATGATGTAAATGCTGAGAGTTCCTCAACAGAAGATAAAGAGGAAGGACCAATGAGGTGAAGGTCCAGATCCTTCAGAGTATCAATGTTGTTCGTCTCTCTCCTCCCCTCTCACTGCAGACATGGAACACTGGCTGAGAAACATCCTGATTCTGACTCTCTGGCTTGGTAACTCTTTAAAGCTACTTATTGTTCTGCTTTAATCAATCATCTTTACTGATTCATCTCTTCTTCCCCAGAGTGTAAAGGAGAAGACAGAGTGATCAAGCCAACAGGAGATGTCATCGCTGCTGAAGGACAGACAGTTAAACTTGACTGCACATTTGAGACCAGTAATTCATTTCCCTATTTGTTCTGGTACAAACAAGAAGTCAATGATTTCCCAAAGTTATTACTACAAAGATTCTCTGTGAAAACCAGCAGTTCTGAAGAAGAACACAGAATTGATGCTACAATCAACAAGACATCATTTCCTCTGAGGATCCAGAAGCTTCTGCTGTCAGACTCTGCTGTGTACTACTGTGCTCTGCAGCCCACAGTGACAGGAAACACCAAAACACTGTACAGAAACCTTTGGAGCAAAGACAACACAATACTCCACAACGTCCACTAGAGGGAGTCACACTCTGTTAAACTCGAGCAGGATGTGATGATTCAGTCTGGACTCTTTTTAGAACAGGAAGAGTTGTTTCATTCAACAGTAACTAGTAGGTGAGTTCATAATATTTATACGAAATATCTCTCATCATAACTGAGGGTAAGTGCAAACAAACACTCTGAAATCTAAGAAACTTAAGTGTTTTTTTTCAAGGTAACCAACCACTTCCTGCTCTCCTCTGACTCCAGCAACATCAACATCCTCATCCTCCTGGACATCACTGCAGCTTTTGACACCATCAGTCACTCCATCCTCCTCTCACACCTGGAATCATCCACGCATTGTTGTGTTGAAAAGGTTGGCACATGTCTCTGGAGGGATTGTGAATCATTCTTCCAATACAAATTGTTCCAGCTGGTCCAAATTTCATGGTTTCTGAGCATGAATATTCACTTAGACAATCAGACTGAGATCTGGGCTCTGTGAGGGACACTACAGGTCCTTGGTTTTAATGTCCTTTAAGAATTGTTGGACCAGGTTTGATGTATGCATTGGGTCATTGTCTTGTTGGAAGACCCAGTATGAGTGAAGATGAGACTAAGAGCAGATTTCATCATATTACTCAAAATGTCAACATCGTTTTCTTTTTCCATGATGCCATGCAGCTGAACAAGACTCCTGGTGCCTGAGGCAGTAAATCAGCCCCACAGCATGATGCTCCCTCCACCATGTTTGACTGTAGGAATGATGATCTCAGCATTGAAGGGCTCTCCCTTTCTTTGCCGAACATAAGCAACATCCATGTGCACAAACAGCTCCAGTTTAGTCTCATCAGACCAAAAGACAGACTTCCAAACCTCATCTTTTCCTGTCAAAGGTTCAGGGTCAAACCTCAGTCTGGCTCTGATGTGCTGCTCTTTCAGTAAAGAGGTTCTTCTGGGACGATGGCCCTGAAGTCCACCACCATGAAGAAACCTCACAACTGTGTTCCAGGTCAGCAACAATCATCATGTCCAGGGTTTCTTGGTGACATCTCTGACTATTTTCCTCTCTAGAGTTCTTGGAGACAGAATTTGTCTCCTTGTACTGAGCAGTGAAGCAACAAACAGCTGTTCTAGACACTGTGAAACACTGGGAAATGTCAGTATAGCCTTCCCCCTTATTATGAGCCTCCACTATCTTCTTTCTGAGCTCAGACTGATTTCCTTTGTTGAGATTCAGGGAGGAGCTGAGATGTTACTGAACTATAGAAGAGAGAGGAACTTCTATATTCAGCAGAGTTCAATACACAAACCATCAACATTACCTTCATTCAACATGCTGTTACTGGATCACTGGCTGTTTTCTCTGCTGTTTCTTTCCAGTCTAACAGGTATGTTAAATCATGCAGGAATAAAAAGTTGAACTCCAATAACATGTGAATGTGAATCATTTCTTGAATCTTTTCCAACATGAAATAACAGAGTTGTCTCTTCCTTCAGGTGTCAGCTGTGAAGAACTCACTCCAGTCAAGAATGAAGAGTTCACTTTAGAAGACAGCAATGTTACTCTGTCCTACACATACTCCAAACTGTCATCTAGTGATTATTTCTTCTGGTATCGACAATATCCAGGAAAACCACCAGAACTCATCATCTCACACACTGCTTCAGGAAGTCCATTAATTTCTCCAAAGACTGAACTGGAGATTGGAGTGAAAGGAAACCAAATCAACATGATCATCTCCTCTGCTGCAGTGTCAGACTCTGCTGTGTACTACTGTGCTGTGAAGCCCACAGTGACAGGAAACACCAAAACTCTGTACAAAAACCTTTGGAGCAAAGACAACACAATACTCCACAACGTCCACTAGAGGGAGTCACACTCTGTTCAACGTTAAGATGATAACACAACAAATGCTCAAACAGATGAACCAACATCAGAGTTCTTTCTCTCCACTGCTGTTTAACCCTTAAAGCTCAAACTGGTTCAAACATGTCAGTTTGATCCAGAGGACATTTTACAGACATACAGAGCAGTCAGAGAGTATTCTCACCATTTCATAGTTTTCATGTTTTATTATGTTATAGAATAGAATAGAATAGCCAAATGATGAAATAAAAAGTTTCTTTGAATGACAAAGTGAAGCAGGATTTTAGATTTGTTTTAAAAAGGAATAACTAAAGTATCCTTTGTTTTGCACACCTGGATTTGAAGACATTCTGCTGTTCTTCTCTGCAGATCCTCTCCAGCTCTGTCAGGTTAGATGAGGATGGACATTTTCAGGTCTCTCCAGAGATGCTGGACTGGGTTCAGGTCAGGCTTCTGGCTGGGCCACTCAAGGACATTCACAGAGTCGTCTCTAAGCCAGTCCTGCTTTGGATCATTGTCTTGTTGGAAGGTGAAGCTTGAGCTCAGTCTGAGGTCCTGAGTGCTCTGAGTCAGCTCTTCATCAAGTTTATCTCTTTGCTCCATTCAGGTTTCCCTCAACCCTGACCAGTCTCCCTGTCTCATAGCATCATGCTGCCTCCATGATGCTTCACTGTAGGGATGGTACAGGGCAGGTGATGACTCTTTGACTGAAGGCCTAAGAGTTCAGTCTTGTTTCCATCAGACCAGAGAATCCAGTTTCTCACAGTCTCAGAGTTCTTTAGGAGCTTTCATGTGTCTTTTACTGAGGACAGGCTTCCCTCTGGACACTCTGCCATAAAGCCTCAACGACAGTTGACTTTCTGGAACTTTCTCCCATCTGCACACAGGATCTCTGGAGCTCAGAGTGACCACTGGGTTCCTGGTCTGATCTCTCAGCAAAAGTCAGTATAGCCTTCCCCCTTATTATGAGCCTCCACTATCTTCTTTCTGAGCTCAGACTGATTTCCTTTGTTGAGATTCAGGGAGGAGCTGAGATGTTACTGAACTATAGAAGAGAGAGGAACTTCTATATTCAGCAGAGTTCAATACACAAACCATCAACATTACCTTCATTCAACATGCTGTCACTGGATCACTGGCTGTTTTCTCTGCTGTTTCTTTCCAGTCTAACAGGTATGTTAAATCATGCAGGAATAAAAAGTTGAACTCCAATAACATGTGAATGTGAATCATTTCTTGAATCTTTTCCAACATGAAATAACAGAGTTGTCTCTTCCTTCAGGTGTCAGCTGTGAAGAACTCACTCCAGTCAAGAATGAAGAGTTCACTTTAGAAGACAGCAATGTTACTCTGTCCTACACATACTCCAAACTGTCATCTCGTGATTATTTCTACTGGTATCGACAATATCCAGGAAAACCACCAGAGTTCATCATCTCCCATTTAGCAGCAGGAGGAATACTGACTCAAACGATGAATAGACTGCTGATTGAAGTAGAAGGAAACCAAATCAACATGATCATCTCCTCTGCTGCAGTGTCAGACTCTGCTGTGTACTACTGTGCTCTGCAGCCCACAGTGACAGGAAACACCAAAACTCTGTACAAAAACCTTTGGAGCAAAGACAACACAATACTCCACAACGTCCACTAGAGGGAGTCACACTCTGATAAACTCCAGCAGGATGTGATGATTCAGTCTGGACTCTTTTCACCAATGAGACAGGTTTGATAAACATTTGAACGAGACAAGGGAAGTCAAGATTCAAGGATATGAAATTCTGAAGGTTGATCCAAGAGGTGAGTGCCCAGCAGCCTTATAGAAAAGAGCCAGAATCACTGAAAGAGAAGATGAACCTTCTGGTTCCATTCAAATCTAGTCATGTCAGTTTTATTTGTATAGCCCAAAATCACAAATTACAAATTTACCTCAGAGATCTTTACAATCTGTACAGAATATGACACCCTCTGTCCTTCACAAATGACCCTCACATCAGGAAAAAAATGGGAAAAGAACTAGTAGAAACACCAGGAAGAGCAACAGAGGATGGATCCCTTTGCCAGGATGGACAGACATGCAAAAGATGTCACTTTTTCAGAGAAACAACAAAGGAAAACACACAGACTCCATATAACAACAGATGAACTTGTCTGGACACGTCCTCCTTCTAACCATGCCATGCTAAGCCTGCTCTTATATAAGGAGAATAAAGCAGGAGCTAAGATGTTACTGAACTGTAAAAGAAAGAGGAACTGCTATAATCAGCAGATTTTAACAATGAAATGCTCTAACAGTTTAGAAGACAGTACTGTTTCTCTGTCCTACAGATACTCCAAACAAGCTGCAACTAATGACTATTTCTCCTGGCATTGACAGTATCCAGGAAAACCACCAGAGTTCATCATCTATCATGAGGACCTCAAAAAGCAACAAGCTCTCAGCACATCAGCTCCTCCTTTTAGTGAATAGCACCATCAATTTGACACTGACACATTTAACATTTGGCTGCTTTTGCTCTCAACAACTCTTAAATCTTTTCAGGTGGACTCCAAAGATTATATTTTTTTTCATTTCATAACATCTTTGTTTCTGTCTGTCCTTCCAGTGCATCCAGTCATGTTTCACTGGTGTACTGATACCGACTGATTATCACTGATATAACTGGCAAGTGAATGGACACTATTTCTCTTCATTTTTGCATGTTTCCAGTCCATTGGACAGATAAAACCACAGTATATGCCATTTATAAAAAAAATGTAATCAATGTAATGATGTAATAAATTAAAAACAAACCTGACAGGAGATAAAGTTGGCCTTCACGCAATTCAGTACCTTTTTCATCGTCAAACAGAAAAATAAATCTAACAGTAACAATCTGCTGATGTTCTCTGTTTTTATCATCAACAATGCACAGAGTCAAACCAACTGGTATGTCAGTATCACCAGTTTGATACTCTCTTCTTCTATTAAAAGACATCATCACCATTAAGTCACTGTACATCCACAGGACCATTCATTTTTCCTAATCACTTTAATTAAGCCCAAGATTTATCCAAATCAGTGGACATGTCAAAACAAACTGATTTCTAGCTTAATTTTTAATTTCAGTACCACATGGAGTGGAGGACAGATTTATTGAACAACCACAACACACACCTTAACACAACATTATTTTACACAAACAATACCGCAGTATAATTACATTTGACTCACCTTCCAGTTGCTTCTTGCTTGGTTTAACAACTCAGTGATAAGGTAGTCCAGCACCAAACTACATCATATTAGTCTGTTATCATGATGTTAGCCACACTAACATTTACCTTCCTCCATGAAAAAAAAAATATATCCAGCGTTTAACAAACATATTTGAGCATCAGAGAGCCTCCCAGCATCACTTCATTTATCATTCTGAACAGGAGTGAAGAATTTTAACTGAAATAACCTTTTTAGATCCAAGTTTGAGCCAGAACACTGGAATTCTCTGAGAAGTCAGAGAAGAAATAACAAACCACCACCAAAAACCTGTTTTTAAACAATGATTATGTGCTTTGACAATTTTTCACTTCTTTTGTAAAACAGTAAATTGTAAAATTCATGGATAACAACAATAATTACACTACCGGTCAAAAGTTTGGGGTCACTCGCAAATTTCTTTGTTTTCCAAAGACAAACATATTTTCATGCAACTCACAAACAATTTTTATCCATTTCACAAACAATTAAAATGAATCAGATGATTTTTAAAGAATGATCTACATTTTTGCATAGAGACCTATCATCAGCATCTGTCCTCAGTTGTCTGCTAATCCAAGTGAATCATTTAATAAGGCTAATTGATTATTAGAAAATCCTTTTACAATTGTGTTGCACAGCTGAAAACTGTTCTACTAAGGTCTCTACTCATAAGGGAGCATGGCATTCTTCAGGTTAGTTTAGTATCTGAAGCATCAGCAGTTGTTTACAGGCTCAAAATGGCCAGAAAGAAAGAACTTTCTTTAGAGACCTTTATTGGTGTCCTTAGAGAGGAGGGTTATTCAATGCAAGAAATAGCAAGGAAACTTAATATTTCTTACCATGCTGTTAACTAGTCCCTTCAGAGAGCAGCACAAACTGGCTCTAACAAGGACAGAAAAAGGAGTGGGACGCCCCGATGTATCTGAGAGTGTGTAGTTTAAGACAAAGACACCTCACAGGTCCTCAACTGGCAGCTGCACTAAACAGTACCCGTCAAACACCAGTGTCAGCATCAGCAGTGAAGAGGAGACTTCAGGATGCTGGACTTCATGGTAGAATTGCCAAGAAAAAGCCATATCTCAGACTGGCCAATAAAAAGAAAAGACTGAGATGGGCAAAAGAGCACCGACATTGGTCACTGGAAGACTGGAAGAAGGTGTTGTGGACAGACGAGTCTAAGTTTGAGGTCTTCAGATCACACAGAAGAACATTTGTGAGATGCAGAACATTATGAAAAGATGCAAGAACAGTGCTTAATACCATCAGTCAAGCATGGTAGAGGCAGCGTGATGGTCTGGGGATGCTTTGGAGGTGGTAAAATAGGAGATTTGTACAGTGTTGAAGGGACCTTGAGGAAGGAAAGCTATCACAAGATTTTGCAATGCCATGCCATACCCTGTGGACAGCACTTGATTGGGGCCAATTTCATCCTCCAACAGAATAATGACCTTAAACACACTTCCAAAATGTGTCAGCAATATTTAAGGAATAAGCAGTGAGCCAGAATTCTGACTGTAATGGAGTGGCCGGCACAGTTTCCTGATCTGAACCTACTGAGCTGTTATGGGAGCAGCTTGACCGTATGGTATGGAGGAAGACTCCATCAAGCCAATCTATCTTGTGGGAGATGCTGCAGGAAGCATGGGTTGAAATCTCATCACATTATCTTGACAAATTGACAGCTGGAATGCCTAAAGTCTGCCAGGCTGTAATTGCTGCAAAAGGTGTTTTTTTTTGATGAAGGCAAAGTTTGAAGAACATATTCATCATCCATCCATTATCTACCGCTTATCCTCATAGGGTCGCGGGCGGCTGGAGTCTATCCCAGCTGTCTTAGGGCGGAAGGCAAGGTACACCCTGGACAAGTCGCCACCTCATCACAGGGCACATAGAGACAAATAACCACTCACACTCACATTCACACCTACGGTCAATTTAAATTAGCCAATTAACCTAATCCCCATGCATGTTTTTGGATGGTGGGAGGAAGCCGGAGTACCTGGAGAGAACATGTAAACTCCACACAGAAAGGCCCCGGGTCGGGAATGAAACCCGGTACCTTCTTGCTACCACTACACCAACGTGCCATCCGCTATAGTACCTATTCAGACTAATTTCATGTGTGTTTCAATGGAAAACAAGAAAATTTTAAAGTGATCCCAATCTTTTGACCGGTAGTGTATATTTTAGCATTAAAGATATAATTTAGATTAAAGAGCTTACATATATTGGTGGATTAACGATTACAGAAACATTAAAAATACTGTTAATTTAGGGCAGTGGTGGTAAACACCTGACACTGGATGGAGGAATTATACATTTACTAAACTCTATAAATAACAGAATGTTTTCAAAAGCAAAACCTTTTTCCAAAAATCAAACTACATATGTGGTAGATATGTGGAATCCTTACAGTTTACTGGTTAACAGTGAATACAAGATACAAATACATTTGTAAAGCCAAATACCAGAGTTTACTTTTCTTACCTCATAGATGTCCTCAGTGATGATGAAGTCCAACATCAGCTAACTAGCAATGTTGTTAGCGCACAGTATGGGTTAGCGTGTTGTTAGCGTAAAATCTGGGTTAGCATGTTGCTAACGCACAGGCTGGGTTAGCATGTTGTTAACGTACAGTCTGGACTAGCATGTTGTTAGCATACAGTCTGGACTAGCATGTTGTTAGCATACAGTCTGGGTTAATATGTTGTTAGCGCAGAGTGTGGGTTAGCAGGTAGTTTGCGCAGAGTCGCTGTTGGTATGTTAGCACACAGTTTGGGTTAGCGTTTTTACCGCACAGTTTGGGTTAGCGTTGTTGATAGTTAGCTAACTTTAGCTACCTAGCGACAGGACTCTCCTCTTGGCAGCAAAACGACCTTCACTGATGAAAACATGTCAAACTGTAAAACCGAGTGTCCCTGTATGGAGATGAAATTTCTCAGCATTGAATTTAATATTTCCAGAAGCACCTTTTGTCCTCAACTTCTTCTGCTTCTTTCTTCTTTATCCAAACAGCCAATCACATTACAGCTTTCAACCACCACAGCAGACAGTGGTAAAATCTATATTCGAATTGATTATTTTATTTTTTGATTGATTTTATTATTCAGTTTTATCCACTACATATTGTTTTATTAGTATTATTATCATGTTTGTAATTGATATAATTGTATTGTTTTCTGTGTATTTATTGCACATTGATGTAGAATGTGCCTTCTGAGTGGCAGCAGCTCATACTGACACTGAGACAGTGTGCTGCAGTATCAGCAGCATAATATTTTTACCTGTTATAACAAAAAGAAAACATCAAACTCTTTTGAAGAGAAGAAAAACAGCTGTGAACATCTGTAGGTCTAATAAATGAACCATAGGACTCTGCAGGCCTGTTTGAGTGCTTCCATAATCAAATAAAACGTAACCCTCTTTGATGATAATGAAACGTGTTGCATCAGTATTAGTAGAAATATAAATATGGACCAGTTTCAGTGTGCTGTGATCCTCTTCTACCACTGACAGCAGTCAGCTGACGAGCCTGAACATTGAACTCATCTTCATCAGGTCTGGGTCTAAAATTAATGAATATGTAAAATATTATTAACACAAATAAAATGAAAATAATTATAAATGTTGTTTATTTTTAAGGAGCTACAGAGGAGGTGAAAATGGACCTGAGGACCAGGAGAAGTTCCTGAGAGAGACCACTAGGTGGAGCTGATGGGCCTGAGGACCAGGAGGAGTACCAGAGAGAGACTACTAGGTGGAGCTGATGGGCCTGAGGACCAGGAGGAGTACCAGAGAGAGACCACTAGGTGGAGCTGATGGACCTGAGGACCAGGAGGAGTACCAGAGAGAGACCACTAGGTGGAGCTAGTGGCACATCAGAGAGCAGAACTCTGCAGTACACAGTACACAGCACTGAGTTGTACTGAGTAGTTCTGAGTGGTATTGAGTAGTAGTAGTAGTAGTAGTAGTAGTATAGTAGTATGCAGTATACACAGTACACAGTACTGAGTAGTGCTGAATAGTACTGTGTGGTACTGAGTGTTATTGAGTAGAAGTAGTGGCAGTATGGTAGCATGCAGTATACACAGTACTGAGTAGTACTTAGTGGTTCTAAGTAGAAGTAGTATAGTAGCCTGTAGTATACACTGTACACGGTACTGTGTAGTACTGAGTGGTACTAAGTAGAAGTAGTACAGTAGCCTGTAGTATACACTGTACACGGTACTGTGTAGTACTGAGTGGTACTAAGTAGAAGTAGTATAGTAGACTGTAGTATACACAGTACACAATAGTCGTATACAGTATACACAGTGCACAGTACTGAGTAGTAATACTAGTATAGTATTATGTAGTATACACAGTACACGACTGAGTAGTACTCAGTAGTACTGAGTGGTACTAAGTAGTCGTATAGTATTATGCAGTATACACAGTACAATAGTACTGAATATTACTGAGTGGTAGTGAGTGGTACTGAGTAGTAGTAGTAGTAGTAGTAGTATAGCAGTATGTAGTAGACACAGTGTATAGTACTGAGTGGTACTGAATGGTACTGAGTAGTACTAAGAAGTACTGTGGTGGTGAAGCTGCAGAAAAAAACAAACGAACAATCAAATATTTTTTTTCCATCACAGAACCACAGCAGGTCACAGTGATGATGATGTTTACATGTAGAAACTTCAGGACGGTGAAAGAAACCAGGGAATACTACGATTGAACTTTGACTACATGATCTTTGTTTATTGAGAATTATTTATGAATCTATGAACTAATGAATCAAATCTGGGACAGTTTATCCTCCATGTGGAGAAGGCATGAACATGAATAATAACTGCCACATTAGTATAATTATAATTAACATTTGTTAATGTGTGAATTCATAACAACTGAAGTGACGTCTCATTAAAAACATTAACTGATCAAATGAAAGTTATTGTTATTACTCTATTGATTTTAATTATTACTATTGTTAGAATCATTGTTATTATTATTATTATTATCAGTAGTAGTAGTAGTAGTAGTAGTAGTTGTCATATTTATATAATAGTTTGAATTATAGCTCACATTATAGTTTACATATAGTTTGTATGATTTTTTTATTTATTCTGTTTTCTCACGCTGACTCCACACCTGATGATGCGCCTCCACCTCAGCACCTACTGACCTCCCCCCCACACATCCTGTCCCAGCAGGCTTTGTGGCAGAAACCGCCACCAGCTTCAACGCTTTGAGCAGCTTGTCGTCGCTCAGCAACCACTTCCTGTGGAAACAGTGAGGCAGAAGAGTTTCCAGCAGCAGCAGCCAATAAGATGGCAGATAACAAACTATTGCATATATATATATATATATATATATATATATATATATATATATATATATATATATATATATATATATTTAAAATATAACAGTGACCAACTTTCACCATATGTAGACAAAACTTCTATTAATGTTTGTTGTTTTTCATGCATTTGTGATTTTTGTTTTTGTGATCTTTGACCTTCTTTCTGTTCAGTAGAAAAGTCATGAAGTCTGAATCTGAAGTCTGAAGGATTGTATTTCTGGACCATTCACAGCTCAAGTCGTCAAACATATCTGAACAAACATTATGTTGTTACGTCATGTTGTTACATCAAGTTGATACGTCATGTTGTTGGGCTACATCATTATGTCACGTTGTTACTGCTGTTACGTCATGTTGTTTGGCTACATTGTTAGGCTATGTTGTTACGTCATGTTGTTACCATTGTTACATTACGTTATTAGCCCATGTTATGTTACTTTTGTATGTTATGTTGTGAGGCTATGTTGTTATGTTACCATGTTAAGTTATGTTACGTTATTATGTTATGTTACATTACACTACGTTGTTAGGCTATGTTGTTTTGTTATGTCACGTTATGTTAGGTTACGTTGTTAGGTTACGTTGTTAGGTTAAATTGTTAGGCTATGTTGTTATGTTACATTACGTTGTGCTTTTAGTCTATGCTGTCAGGCTATGTTGTTAGACTAAATTTTATGTTGTTTTTTATATTGTTATGTTGTGTTTTAACATAATGTTGCTATGTTATATTGTTATGTTCTTATGACGTTATTTCTTGGAGACAAAGTCTTTCTTTTTTCCAACCAGAACCACTAGTTTTTTGTTGCCTAAACCTAACCAGGCATTATATGAACAGAGCAGGAATACTTTAGAGTGTTTTTGTCTCAGCATTTTTACTTAAAGGTGGAAGAATTATTCAAATGATTTACTGCCGCAAAAGTAGAAATACTACAGTATAAAAAAGTAACAAAGTATTCAACAAAATGTATCCAGTGTAAAAGTACTCATAATGTAAAAATTGAGCTTATTTTGGTTGTTAGAATGAGGGGATATTTAATACTATTATTATTAATATTATATTATTTACCTAATTACATCAGTACAGTATTTACTCTGGGATGTAGTAGAGTGGAAAGTACTTCAAAGTTACCTTACCTGAAGTACTTGACTAACAGGAAACTATCACATATCATAAAGTATAATAACAGCTTAGTTTATGTGGATATTTTTACTGTGGATTAGAAATTCTGTTAAAACATATACAGTAATGCAAAAATAATGTGTTTCTTTCGTCTTCATGTTGTCACAGAAATCCCAGACGAACATTTCAGAATATTAAAATGAGCACAGTGAGTGGAAAACAGGTGGAGAGGCAGAAGTCAGGCTCAGCTGTGGTTTCCATGTTTTCCGTTCAGTCGGGTTGTTAAACAGGAAGTGATGTCGGTCAAACCAACGCGTTTATGACTCATTTCCTCTCATCGTTATCTTCATTGCCTATCTTGATGTTTTTTTCATCGATCAGCATCTCCTTCATGAAAACAGCCGTCTTTCACTTCCTGTTTGTTTGATGCTTCTGAAACTTTGATTAAAATCTTGAAATGTGAGATCATTTAATGACTGCAGTGGTTTAGCTGCATTATTACTGTACCACTTACATTACATTTTTGTTGTTATGTTGATGCACTACGTTTTTAAGCTGCATTTGGATTATGTTTTATGTTCATTTTTACATTACGTTATGTCACACTGTCCAGACCTCAGCCTTGTCCAACAGTGACTGGAGGCAGATCAGCAGCATCTCATGTACTTCAGGCCGTGGAAAGTGTTTCTAATTTCACTGTTTGAATTCCTGATTGAGGTTAAAATGTCAAACTGGTGTCTCACCATCCATCTGTGCCTCTTTCTGTGAGCACTGCTGGTGTTTTTAGTACAGCAGAACAAACAGGAAACCACAGGGAGAATCACAAACACTTCTGTCTGGTTTATTAAAGTTCATATTCATCAACATCATGAAGACAAACAAACTGAAGAACAACAAACTGCATCCATTCATTTTATTTCATTTGCATCACCAGAGCAGAGTTTCTGAGTTTCACTGAATTCCTTTAACATTATGCTCTCTGTTGTTATTCACAATAATATATTAATAAAAATAGTAACTACAGTCATAGTCAAAAGTTTACATACACTTGTAAAGAACATAATGTCATGGCTCTCTTGAGTTTCCAGTTATTTCTACAGCTGTGATTTTTTTCTGATAGAGTGATACTGAACAGATACTTCTTTGTCACAAAAAACATATATGAAGTTTGTTTTTTTTATGACTTTATTATGGGTCAACTGAAAATGTAACCACAACTGCTGGGTCAAAAATATACATACAGCAACATGATTTAGCAACTTTGGTGACTTAGAAAGTTGTGTCAATGAAATGAGCTTCATAGCATGGTCTCTTAACTTCTTGTGAGTGATCATGAGTGACTACAGCTGGTGACTTCTCTGAGGCCATTTAAATAGGACTCACTGGATACAAATCCCACAAACACTACAATGGAAAAGTCAAAGGAGCTCAACACGGATCTGAAAAAGAGAATCATTGACTTGAACAAGTCAGGAAAGTCACTTGGAACCATTTCAAAGCAAACAACTGTGCAAACAACTGTTTGTAAGTAAGTAAGTAAGTATTTAAATTATTAGTGGAATATCCAAACCAATATCAATGAAATATTTGCCCAAAATATGGATAAAAATATGTCAGACTCCTGTAATTTGAGACACAATTTTCTGTCCCAGAGTTTTTTTATGACGCTGATACAGACAGACGCTGGATGGATGAAGATAAAGATGGACCTTTAATGCTGAATAGGGTCTCGCCTGAACGATCCCAAATGAACTCTTCACCATCAGAAGTTTGTCTTTACTTCACTTCTCGCTTGATGTCCCGTTCTGCTCCTCTGGAAGTCATTTAATCCACCATCCTATGGTGCCTCAGTGGGATGTTATATATTTTCTCAGAGAAGATCAACTGAACAGTGAAAGGCTGCGCTAATAAATTTTCTCAAAAATCGAATCCTCTCATAAATGACTTTGACTCCTTGCCAACATGAAGCCTGGATTAATCCCCCCTTCTATCTTTTTTCAATTATTATTATCATTATTGTATTTATCTATTTATTAAATTTCATTTAAATCAGTCCAGATGTACTGTAATAAAATATCAGAAATATTTTGGTATATTATAGACAAAAAAAATAAATTATACAAAAAATAATTAAGAAGAGCTGAACCTTTAGCAACTGCTACATTAACAATAATATAACAGTGTTTTTGAAGGTTTGAAGGTGTTACAGAACGAGTCTGATAATTCATGTTAACACTGACTTTTTTTTATTTTTTTTGGGGGGGGTGTTATTATGTGTAACTTAAGAGTTAAATAAATGTCTTTTTATATTGATCCTGCTGTTGGTATTTACTGGTTATTCACAGCTGATTTAGTTTATTTGAATATTTCAACGTCATATTCTCGGGGTGATGCCATACAATTATATTTTAGATGCCAGTGATTCTGTTATTTATCTTCATCGTCTATGTTTGGTTTTATTTGCACAGCTGCTTTATTTATTCCTCTATAGCTGTGGAGACATTTGTCTAATCCTTACTATTGCTTTCTCAATACAGAAGCAAAACCTCTGTCATTAATAAAGTTATATTTCTGCTATTAGTGACAGTCAAATCTCATTCTTCATTTGTTTTAGGAGCATCTTTAAATCAAACTGTCACAACCATTTAAGTTATTTTGATTTCTATTTTTCTGTACTTTTTTCAAAATATTCTCCTGAAATAAAATGTCACTAATGTTCAGTTTCTCTTCAGAAACGTAGTTTGACATGTTTCACAATTGATAACTTCAGCAGTAAAACCTGATTTATTATTTTGTTTCACTGCTTATAATCATCTGTGTTGGCTGAGCGTTTTAAGATACTTGACTATTGATGGAATAAAAAAAGGAAAATATATATTTTCTCATTAACATAAATGATTATATTTGATCAAATTCTGATTTATGCTCATTTCAGTATTAATTCACCTTCATCAAATGTGCAGAAGTCACCATGCTATCACTTTTATACATCTATTTGAATACAGTCAGGAGACTTTGAAATAATTATCATCATTATTATTATTATCATAATAATTATTATTATTAGCTCAGATGCAGTAGAGGGGTCTGTATGATGATATAAATGTCAGGAATAAATCATAAAAACAAACATCATTCAGTCTGTTTTCAGACTTTATTACAGAACAATCAGGCTTTTAAATGTTAAATCAGCAGGAAGTTCAACAAAATAAAGACAACATTAATTACATATTAAGAGATTTACAGGCGAGATGATGTTTACACATGTTGCTGACAAAGAATATTTGAGACAGATGGAGGAAGAATTGAAGCTGAAGAAAGTCGTTCTGTCAATCATCACCTGGTGAAGTTTCTGCAAAAAAAAAAAGAGACGGTGTTAATATCCATCAGAGTTTAAATGTAGAAATATGTCACAGTTGAAATGCAGTATATAAATATATATATATATATATATATATATATATATATATATATATATATAAACATGGAGGAAGTGTGTGTCTGAATCTGCTGAGTTGTGTTTGTACTCACACTGACTGATCCAGATCCGCAGAGTCAGCAGGACATTGAAGATGACGGTCTTGAGGAAGATCAGCCTGAGAGCGAGGACGGTCAGAGACACCAGGTTCACCTTCTCTGCTGCAGACACAGACGAGGGAAACCATTTACATTAAAGCAACCATCTGTTTCCATATGTTTCTATATGTCTCTAATGTTTCTGCATCTTTCTATATGTTCCTACAGTATAGATTTCTATGTTTTTATGTTTTCATATGCTTTTAATGTTTCTACATTAGTTTCTACATATTTCTATATAGTTTCTATGGATTTCTACAGTACATCCAACATGTTTCTATATATTTTTATGTTTCAATGTTTCAAACTACTTCAATAGTTTATGAAAGTTTCTACATATTTCTATATGTGCCTATACATTTCTGTGTCTTTGTTTCAATGTGTCTATATGATTCAATAAATTTGAGAAGTTTCTACATATTAAAACAGTTCTTATGTGTTTCAATGTTTCAATGTTTATATATGCTTCTGTAGTTTCTATAGTTTCTAGGTCTCTATAGTTTCTACAGTTTCTACATGTCTCTATAGTTTCTCTATATTTTCTACATGTTTCTATAGATTCTCTAGTGTCTATTTCTATAGTTTCTATCACCTATTTTTCTACAGTTTATGTTTCTATATTTTCTGTCTCTATAGTTTCTACATTCCTCTATAGTCCCTACAGTTTCTACGTCTCTACAGTTTCTATGTTTCTACAGTTTCGATAGTCTCTATAGTTTCTATAGTTTCTCTAGTCTCTACAGTTTCTACATGTCTCTACAGTTTCTATAGTCTCTATAGTTTCTACATGTCTCTAAAGTCTCTACAGTTTCTATAGTCTCTATAATTTCTATAGTTTCTACATGTTTCTATAGTTTCTACAGTCTCTCTAATTTCTGTAGTTCCTACATGTCTCTATTGTCTCTATAGTTTCTACGTCTCTACAGTTTCTATAGTCTCTATAGTTTCTCCATGTCTCTAAAGTCTCTATAGTTTTTATAGTCTCCATAATTTCTATAGTTTCTACATGTTTCTATAGTTTCTACAGTCTCTCTAATTTCTGTAGTTCCTACATGTCTCTATTGTCTCTATAGTTTCTACATGTCTCTAAAGTCTCTATAGTTTCTATCGTCTCTATAATTTCTATAGTTTCTACATGTCTATATAGTTTCTACATGTCTCTACAGTTTCTATAGTCTTTATAGTTTCGACATGTTTCTATAGTTTCTACAGTCTCTCTAATTTCTGTGGTTCCTACATGTCTCTATTGTCTCTATAGTTTCTACATGTCTCTACAGTTTCTATAGTCTCTATAGTTTCTCCATGTCTCTAAAGTCTCTATAGTTTCTATAGTCTCTATAGTTTCTCCATGTCTCTAAAGTCTCTATAGTTTCTATAGTCTCTATAGTTTCTCCATGTCTCTAAAGTCTCTATAGTTTCTATAGTCTCTATAATTTCTATAGTTTCTACATGTCTATATAGTTTCTACATGTCTCTATAGTTCCTATATACAGAGTCAGTTCAGTCGACTTCATGAATCACTTTCATACCAACCTCGCTCCAGAATTCCTTCACATGAATCTCCAGATTCAACTGAAATCAAACAACAAGGTATTATTAGTTATTAAGTCACATTTTCACATTTCTCCTTTATTTCTAATTTCACTATATGGTGACATAAGATAATGTGCAATAGTTCTCATCTTTCTGTTCATATATGTTGTTCTCTGGTCTCTTTATTATTATTATTATTATTATTATTATCATCATTATATTTATAAATAGTATATAATTATAGTCTGAAAGGGTTGTGACATACTTTCTTCACACCTCTGCGCCTCATCGGGTGATAACAATGCCGCCTGGCTGAACAGAGAGCCTTGTGATATCCGGACTGGGACTGTGTTGTTGAAAATATCTTGATATTTGGAGCTATTAAGTGCCCCATATTTGCTGAAACCAGTGGCCAGACACACCGTCGTATTTTCACTTGACAGACTGTAGACGGACGGCTGGTAATCATGATCTGAAAAACACCAGAGGAGAACTTGTTTAACATTGAGACCATCCAGACATGTTTACCTGTTTACTGCAGTGATGACAACACACAAACAAAACATCGAAAAGCTAATATTCATATCTAACAGACCTAATATCCCACTACTGCTGGACAACACCTTTAATTATTCTTGAAAATAAAGACAAATGCAGTTTAAAATAGGACTAAAATGTAGTAATTTTACAAATATTGTTTATATCATAAAATAGTCTATATTATATTATATATTGTCTATAGTATACAAGTATAGACTATTTGTGTTTTACATTACAATCACATTTTATCTGTCAATTTCAGCTAAAACACAGAATAATTAAGTTTAATTCCAGAAAATTATCCTGATGGAGTCATTCACACCGATGTTAGTCTGGCAGCAAAAACACAGACAGCACTGATGTGACTCAGCTGATACTTTAAAAAGTGGTAGCAGGAGTAGTAGTAGTAGTAGTAGTAGTAGTAGTAGTACACAAAAAGTAAAAGGTTTTGGTCACCATTAACATAACAGAATTTAAACATGACTGGAACAAATTGTATGAATGCATCTGATGTTTTCAGTTGAAAAACAGGTGAATTTGTTGTTACATTTTTGGGGATTTCACTTTGTAACTCAACAGATTGTTAAATTTACAGAAATGGGTGACGTAGTGTTCATGTTACTGAGAAAGATATGAATAACTGAAGATAAGAATAACTGAATCAGTGCTAATGCTAACAAGTAATTTCACAAGTTGAGATCAATAAAATAATTCTATTCTAATTCTAAGTGTAGCTTGCTAATTTCTTTTAACACAAATATTACATTATGTCATGAGGCGATTCTGCAGAAACAGTTCAGCTCAGTGTTTTATCACTGCTGTGTTGATGAAGGGTTTCATGTTGTCTGTTGAATATTTTTCCTGTAATTTAGATCTGTTAATGTTGACAACACAAACAGTCCAAGTTCCAGAGCCAAATAAACCAGTGAGAAAGACCATTTTTGCTTTGCCTTCAGTATATTACAAATAATAATCAGTCATCTGTTAATAGTTAGTGTTAGGCTCCTTGTTTGAGTATTATAATACATATAGTAGTATTTAATAAAGTGAATATTAGGCTTCACAGTTCATTTGATATTTGAAATGACATTAGCCATCCAGTTAGCGTCTCGTCAACAATATGATTTAAGCTACTGACTGTTGTTGGAAATAAAATCCCTTAAAAGCATAAAATGTCTTCATTTTAAGCACGTACATGATGCCATATGGTTTGCAAAAATGTTTAGCAGAAATATGTTGTTCTGTTATTGAGAAAGGTTAATGAGAAGAAGATTCAATGAACGTTACGCCGTTTGATTTAAATGTTTTTAAAATTAATATTTACTCACTTTTTAAGTTTATTTCCAGCACCAAATATGAGTTTGTTGACTCACATTGTTGTGCTGTTGAACATTTTTCACTCAGTCTTTAAGGATCTTCAATCTTCCACATGAGGACTATTTGAAATATGAAACCATTGATATCATTATAAATGTTTAAGTTTGAATTCATAATGTGACATAGAAACATAAGAACAAGTTTTAGATTAAAATGGTTGCCCAAACCAACTTTTAAATTTAGGAACACCAAGATTATAAACATTTATTTAAAGTTAACTTTTAGCAGCAGAATTAATGAAATGTTTACCTGTCATGATAATAAGTTTAATTCCAGCGCCAAACACAATCCGGACATTGTTATTCACACATCAATGTATCTGTCAGCAAAAACACCAGCGAGCAGCGAGAGTGACATGAATGTCTCAAACATGTTAAAAAATGTCTACTTTCATTAATAGGAAGCTAAATGTGTTAATTTATCTGAATACTGAAAAGTTAGACTATCGGACAAATTAAAAATGAATCCAGGCATTTAAAACTAAAATCCTTTCATTTCAACATACTAGTTGAAGACTCACTTCAGCATCTCTAATCCAAACAGTAGTACTTTGTTTTTTATACTTTGTAGACAACAGTATTTCAGTATTGTAATGTTTGCTTCTTCATGTTGCAAAGTGAAAGGTCCAAAAGTGTGTTGGCAATTATCAATAATTATCCTTTTGACTTTGTAACAACCACAAATATTAAAAATGCACTTACATGGTGACACAATAATTTTGAGTCCAGATCCAAATATGAGTTTGTAGTTGTTAGCATTCACACAGCAAGTTAGCATAGTTCAAATACTACAGAACATCATCCATTATACTGATGACACGTGTGTTTATATTTCTAAAAAATACATAGTGGACTTATTCTGATTTAAGATCCATACTTATCATTGGCAACACTTTTCTGTTTTTGTTAGGTTTGTGTGTCTATGACTCATAAAAAAGTATTATAAACTAAATCTATAAATCAAAGTATGAATTAGTTTCCAGTTTGTGATTCTTTTGTCAAAGTGAAAGTTATTTTTTTAAAAACATGAAGACACATCATGGTTGTTTGAAATGATTACACTTTTAACTTCCCTAATAAACCGATGATTAAACTAATTATGAAGTCCCAATAGCTGCTGTTAAATGTATATTTGAAAGATGATAAAGGTCTTACAAGCTCGGACGAGCAGTTTGATCCCATTTCCAAAAGTGAATTTCAGTCCAGCATTCACACATTCATTGACTCCAGAACAAAAACCATCAAACACTCACAGCGTCAAATATCGATATTCTTTAGAGAATATTTAAATACGTCTTAGTGATATGTTGAATGTCTCGAAACAGAAAAGCTGGTCAGATATTTCCAGTAAAGACAAGATTTATGTGCTTCCAATATAAGTATGATTTAAATATTGTTGAATATTACAACTAGAGTGTTTAATGTATTTAGAGTGACAGGAAAATAAGAAGGCTGATTTTAGTTGTGATGTGAAATATTTCATCTAATAAAATAAAATGCTTTGTCGTAAATGTGATGCAGGATAGGATATGAACATAGTGACCCTGTAGTTGTTAAGTCTGACTACTAGATAAAACTTTCTGCTCACTTGTTTGAATTTTCAGTGGAATTCCTGAACCAAATGTCATTTTCATGTTGTTACTATTCCCACTGTGCCTGAAAGCTCAACAATAACTTGCCGACAGGAAGTACAACAACCACTGAGGATGAATTATAACCTAAAATAATATCAACATCTCGTGTTGGATTTGTTTTCACTCACTAATCTTTAAAGTTGGAACTGTTTTGTCCTCAGGAAGCTTGACGCTGACATTTTGGAAGAAGTTTTACAGTCACTTTTTATGATCCTTATATCTGGAACAAACTTCCACAAAACTGCAGGTCAACTGCAACTCTCACTTCTTTTAAATCGAGGCTGAAGACCTTTCTGATTGCTGCTGCTTTATATTAATTTCACTGCACTGTAAAATTTACTCTCGTAATTTATATCTGTCTAATTCTATTTTAGCTTGTTTTTATTAAATGAATCAACTGATAAGGTCACTGATTGAGAGTGAGGATCCCACATTTTGCTGTCTAGTGGTTTATAGGTCATTACTTTTTTATCATTTATCAGTTATAATGTGTTTTAATGTTTTATGTCTTGATGCTTTTAATCATTACTTTTTTATCATTTATCAGTTATAATGTGTTTTAATGTTTTATGTCTTGATGCTTTTAATCATTACTTTTTTATCATTTATCAGTTATAATGTGTTTTAATGTTTTATGTCTTGATGCTTTTAATGTTTTATGTCTTTATGCTGTTAATGTTTGTGGATTAAGCACTTTGAATTGCCCTGTTGTTGAAATGTGCTGAATAAAATTGCCTTGTCTTGCCTTGTTTTGAGTCTTTTGTGTGGAAGGTACAGTACTTTATTTTAAACAATTCTAAATTCAATTTACAGAACAATAGCAGTATTGTGATAGGAAATTACATAAGACATATGTGATGTAAAATTTTGGCCATATTGCCCTGCTGACTGCTTTTTTATCAAGTATGTTTACGCTCAGATAGATGACTTGGATAATTAAAGGTTGTGTCAAGAAACAAAATTAAAATCAGGGTTCACAGTTTGAATGACCTTCAGATGGAAAACATTTTACTCACCTTAAAAAAGCTGCAATTAGGCTGACAAAAGCTGACACTAAACCATTTAACTGACTCTTAACCACTAAACTAACCAGCTGGTTAATGAATAGAAACTGGACTCACTTGTTTCTACTGAGACCTGAATCCCTGATCCAAACCAGATCCTTTGTGCTCCAGTCTGAGTCACACATCAAAGAGAGCTTTCACAAGAACTACTTACACTGACATGTTCATAACTGTGGTCATGATGAGTATTTTATTTATTTATACTCAGTAATAAGTAATTACTCACTGTGGCAATATTCACCACAGATATGTTTACAATAAAATGGCAGCTGTTGTTATCTGTTACGACGGAGTATTAGGGCCACAGTGAGAATTTCTTTTCGAGAAAAAAGTCATTAATATAAGTTAATTAATTGATTAATATAAGTCATAAATTTACTAGAACATAAATTTATGAGATCAAAGTTGTAATGTATAAAAATTAAGTCATAATATTCTAACGCGTTGTTGTGGAGGAGAAGTTGGTAAAAACTTTGGTAAAGTTAGAAAGATACGTCAAAAACAGTAGGATCTAAAGATGCAAGCACTGTTGGAGAGGCACATGATGGGCTACAACTGTATTTTTACCAGGACAATGATCCCCAGTGCTCCACAGAAAACAGTGATCCTGAGGAGACAGTGGAGGGACCGTCTATAAAGTGCAACACCAGAATGAAAAAATATTTAATAACTTGTATATTATGACTTGTAGACACTGCTGTCTCTGCAGGATCAGTGTTTTCCGTGGAGTACCGGGGACTAATCATTTCGGTAAAAATACAGTTGTAGCTCATGATGTGCCTCACCAACATTGCAGAAATGCATCGTTTGCATCTTTAGGTCATACTGAATTTGACTTATTGATCGAGGAAGTTGGAATCTGCCAATATCTTTCTAGCTTTACCAAAGTTTTTAACAACTGCTCCTCTGCAACACCTTAGAATATTATTAATTTAATCTCATAAATAATTACTTCATTCTCATAAATGTATTACTTTATTCTTGTAAATAATGACTTTATTCTCGTAAATTTATAACTTTATTCTTGTAAATAATGACTTTATTCTCATAAATTTGCAACTTTATTCTTTTAAATAATGATATATTCTCATAAATTTACAACTTTATTCTTGTAAATAATGACTTTATTCCTTAAATTTACAACTTCATTCTCGAAGTCTGTGAAGAATTTATATTGTCAATGTGGCTGTAATACTATTTCGTAGTTTGTAAATTCTGAATTAATCAGATATTTTCTGTTAAATGAACACTTAATCTTACTGCACTGTATTTTAAAGTGTAAACATTCATTGACTCAAAGGGAATCTTTGATTTCGGACATTTCTACAAAAATACTCATTTAAACCTTATTTCTATGGAAACATTTAGTGTTGAATGAACGACAACTAAGCTGGAAATGAGTTTGTTCTCGGTTCAGATACTTAAATTCAATATATTTTTATTTTAAATGGCTGACCCTTAAATCCTTTTCAACATTTCTGATAAAACTCAACAGTTCTTCGTGGCTTTTGTTCACTCAAAGTCCTAAAATACATATTGGCATAATAATAGGAAAACAATTTTGGGAGACCACAATACAAAATCTTTTCCACAGTTCTGATCAGATGAATATTTCTGAACAGTTAAAGGTAAGTTTCTAGTTTGGATTGTAATTATTTCACAAGCTGTCTACAAAGTTTTTTCACGTGATGTGTGTTTGTTCTTTCTAATAACTATATTAAAGTTTGTTTGAATTTCTGCTTTCTTTATTAAATAACTAATGAAAGAATGTCATTCAAAAGACACACCTAATAATGATAATATTCTTACTGGACTGAATGAAGAGTTTAGTTCCTTCTCCAAAGACGAACTTGCGAGCAACGTCATTCACACTGAACATGTTGGTGGCTCAAAAACCTCCAAACCCTAAATGTTTTAATATAACGTCCAATAATCTCATATAAGATCATGAGCTAAACACGACTAGTACAGTTAACACCTGAGGGCTCCTCTGTTTCATTGAAATGTAATAATTAGTGCATGAAAGGATGATGTAACAGTAATTATCATGTTTACATCTGAAATGTTCTACTTTGACTTTACTGCATTGATTGGTTATGATTTTGAAACAAAAAATTAATTTAATTTTGATAAACTAAGAATAAATATTAACACTCACATTAAACATTAAACGTAAAATCGAAATTGACAGTAATTTGAAATTGACATTACACAACTAGTTTAGTGGATAAACAAACTTACCGATGTAAACCGTCAGCTTTGAGCCAGATCCAAAAACTAGTTTGTTGGCTGCATAATTCACACAGTTTCACACTTCAGTACAAATACACTGAGAACAGAAACATCAGTAAAGTAAATGAAGTCAAATTCAGGGATGGAACCAAAATGTTGTTTTTCCTCAATTTGCTCATTTAAAGATTTCTATATCGATTGACTGAATGAAATTATTGATAATTTGAGCACCCATATTTTCCTAAAATGAAATATGGATAGATTTATTTCACAGATTGAATGAAGTCAGCAGCACCATAATACACAGAAGGTCCTATTTTCAACACTGTAAGAAATAATTCACTGAAGCAATTAGACCATAAAATAACAGGAATCAGTATAGGGTGGAACAAGTTAACACTGTATGCTGATGATGTCAATCTATACATTACAAATTATTAAAGTAATCATGGTAACCACTTGGTAAAATTAAATAAAGATAAAATGTAAAGAGTTGTCTCATAGTATTACATTAGCTTTAGTGTTTACTGTTATTCTTTTTTTATTGCTTCCATTACATTGAACTGCTTTATTTGATCATATTGCAAAATGTTAAACGTGATTTTATGTTTTATGTTCATGTTAAACTATTACATCTGTGATTATTCTTGATCCTGATCTTAATTGCGAACTGTTTTCTTTATGATTCACTTTTTATGAGTTAAAACTGTCTTTTAAGTTTTAACTCACTGTCATGGACGACGAGTTCAACTCCTGATCCAAACTGGAGTTTTTGGTAACCAGCCGTAGTCACACAATTCAGGAAGGCTGATCGATAACTGGCTTAAAAGACTTTTGAAAGACAAAAAGGTTTGATTTAGTTTTCTCTTTACACATTTAGTTTTTCATGGTATAGTGGAAATATTTTTCAATCGCAGTTGAATTTTAAACTAACCAAATGATCAAAAATGGAAATGTGCGCCTCACTACAGTCATTAAATTAAGGGGCTGCAATCATTTTTGATTCTTACTTAAAGTGGCATTTGTTTTTCCATTAAATAGGTAATTAATTGTTATGTCCATGTGTCAATACTGACTTTGACTGAGATTAATAAGTTTTTCAAAAATTGTCATTAATTAATTTGTCAGTTGAGTCAATTAAGTCAATAGGTATAATAGCTAATGCTTATTACTGACCACCATCAGAGTGAAGACTAGTGCATCTTAGTAAACAGATTTTTTTGAGTCATCATTGACGAATTCACTTATCTGCCTTTTAATGACCAAAAATTGTACTTTTTTGTATTTTCAGCTCAGTTCCTCGTCCAAACATCAGCCCTCCAATCCGCTTTATCACATGAACACACTGAGCAGCTAAATACAGATATCATTTTACGCCTGTCTTTATATTTCTGTGGAACTATTTAAGTGTTGACTTGGTACTGTTTTGAATGAATTAAGAATAAGTAAAAACCTGAAATACTGTATGTATGTTTGTATTTTTTTTTTTTGTTGTTGTAATAAACACATTTTACTCACTGTCATGGATGTTGAGTTTAATTCCTGATCCAAACTGCAGTTTTTGGTAACCGTCTGCTCTCACACAGTTCAGCAAGGCTGATCGATAACCTCCCTCATAAACTTTGTACAAATTTTGTACAATTATGGATCTGCAGCAGTATCTGTTGAGTCCCAATAATTGTATAAAGATTTACATTTTTTATAAGATAGAAAGTTAAAGAGAAGATGAGATATAATAAAATAAAATAATAATAACAATAATAATTGGCATATTATATGCTAATAAATATTATATATATATGAATTTAAATATTGGATGATCAGATGGTTTCAGATAAAACAAATTTTTGTCGTAATCAGAAGTAATAGCCAAAAAGCAGCATGTCCTGCATCAATGTGATAATACTGCAAATTATGATCATAAATAACCAAAATAAGTTCAGTGGAAAACAAAGGAAACTGGTGAGCTCATAAACTTATTATCATCATTGAATTGCTGTACATACGCTAATATTAAATACACTGAGCAAATAAATTCATATCAGGGTTATGTTTAAGAGTTAAAATGTTTTTCTTTTTCTCTTTTAAAAGGTAAAAGTTTTATTCAGAAATTCAGTATCCTGTCTATCTGTCATTGCTGCAAACCAAGATAATTGTTGTCATCAAAGTCCTCTTATAATCTGTGAAATCTGGATGATTGAATTATTTTTACTATCTATTAATAATTAAGTAACTGCAGAATCAGATCAACCATTGGTCTTTCCGGAATAATATGAATAAAACAACTTACCAGATTCAACGGTCACTTTAGTGCCAGACCCAAAGAACATCTGATAAACTCCAAATGCAGACACACTGTGATAGTAACAACTACTGATCTCAGCTCAGTACTGACAGTTTAAAAAATTTAAAATATTTAATCTTATTAATAGCTTATTAATAAAAAGGTTACAACAGCAAGATAGGTTGCAGTTTCTTAAAGGTTTTATAACATGCAGTCATTAAAGTTGCATATCACAATAAGTGTGACTTTTGTTGTGTGTTTAAGTCTATGGAGGCGGCACCGAATGGATTATATTGAAAATAACCTCTAACTTATTACAGCAATTGCTAATATCCTTTGATTTATTTTCATACTGTATTAATATTTGGGGTCAGTGTTTTTTATGTTTTCTCCTTTCTCAACACAACAAAAAACAACCTGATAAACTAACGTTATTTTATTATTTATTACTATTACTATTTATTTATTTATGTTATAATACAATAAATTACTAAACTAGCAACACTTACTGGCCTCAACAGTCAGCCTGATTCCTTCAGCAAAATATAATTTCCAGGTTGCATCCCACAGTGTTTGTGTCTCTAAATTTGTGCCCTACTACAAATTTAATCACATCGTCTGCAAACTGCTTGATATTTGGATTCTACTCTTATATCTGTAGGGTGAATGGTTCCTATTAATGAAAAAAAAAAACTGTAGAGATGCTCTGACCGAGTCCTCTAGCCATCACTGTTTGGTTCTTGTTGTCAAACTCACTCAAATCCTGATGCTGGAACATTTTTCCTGCTTCTAACATCAACTTTGAGGACTAAATGTTCATTTGATGAAGAGGTAAACAGTGTTACTCACTTCACCTGACAGTGGACACAGTGTTATTATACCTGATCAATGTATAGAGTAAATAATAGAAGTATTAAGCTATGAACTATGCTTTTCCAAGTCAAGAAAACATCATATGTCACTTAACTTATTGAATAATTGAATTCTACTCACTGCTCCCTACAAACAGTTTGGTTCCTCCTCCAAAAATAAGTCTCCTTTTAGATCCTGAAGCAGTCACACAGTGGACTGGATCTGAACAATAACTACAAACTGTTTCCTCGAAGGTTTAGCATCAACAGCAAGTCTGTGGTCCTTAACAATCTATAAGATTTCTTTCCAAAAACTACTGTCAATGTTGTTCTCTTCCTGGACAAACTCTTAAGTGTAAAACAAATGACTGATAAAATTAGCCTACATGATCAAAAAACAGTTTCATCCTATGTTTTGGTGATTTTGGGATTTGTTTTACAGTAACTTTTTCATGGCAGTTCATGGCACTTTCAGTTATTATGTATGTATGCATGTATATTTCTACTAATTTGCATACTGGGACTGCTACTGTATATACACATATATGTACTGTATGTATGTACTACGTGTGTGTGTGTGTGTGTATATATATAAGTATATACTGTGTATATATATGTAGTATTTAAATTAAGCTACAAAGACTTAAGTTGGTTTGAGGAGCCTCATAAGACTTGTGAATATACAAAAATGGCACCTTCTGTCATGTTCCTGTTGAATATTTAAATAGTTAATACTCACTGCTCTCTACTGTTAGTTCAGTCCCGTTTCCAAAAATCTGCCTCCCAGTTCCTGCAGACGCAGTCACACAGTGGATCTACTCTAAACAATAACTATATTATTTCCGCATGAAAGTACTCTATTTGTATTTAAAAAGAGTTTGATAAATCACAGTTTCATTTGATTCTAATACAGGTGAACATTATTTTGTGTGAATTAAAGGTTGATCTAGTGATTTTGATTTCTGCTGGCATACATTTCAGTCACGACAAAGTGAAAAATGTTACATTTCAAATTGAACATTACATCCTATATCATATTGTTAAAATAATTACGTCACATTATTATTAAGCAGTTGTGTTTTTTTTGTTTTTTTTTTTTAATAAACTTACTTGATTCCACCATCAGTTTTGTGTCAGAACCGAAGATGAGTTTGCTGTTTGAAAAGCCAGTCACACAATGAAAAAAAACCAAAACATAAACCCTGAAGTCAACGACTGTTTCCTCATGAAGCTGTTCACGTCAAAACTGATCAAAAATTAGAGTGTTCATACTGTTAAAAGTTTTATTTCTGAAGTTACGCTGGTGTTTTATAGAATTCACTAGTGGACATCTCAGCAACTGTGGAACTGAATTCAAGGACAAGAACCACCACTTATGACCAAAGAACTCAGAGAAGCGAATCATTTTAACATTTGTTTAAAAGTTCTGTTTCTATCTGTCCTAAAGGAGTATCCAGACATTTATTTTTACAGACTATATGTTGCTGGTATTGCTGAAAAATCCTGAACCAGTTAAAATAGATCAAGATCATCTTAGAAAAGAAAAATAAAACTTACTGGATTCAACTTTTAGTTTTGTGCTAGAACCAAAGATAATCTTCTCCGCATAACCAGCCACACAGTAAGAAATCCAATAACACAAACCCACACATCAACTCTTTGTTTTGAGTTTCCAAGGCATTGAAAGACAAAGGGGCCAATCAAGGGTCATAAATGTGTTACCTTATGCAATTCATGAAGTCAACTGCTCAGAGTATATTTGGGGAAAGTTAAGTCAAGTCAAATGTATTCATATAGCCCAATATCACAAATCACAGATTTGGCTTTATGATCTATACAGATGCTGACTTTAATCACAAATAACTAACAAACCATTCACCATGGATGTTTTTTTTTTTTGTTTGTTTGTTTTAATTTTGAATGTTGTACGCTTTTTATTCAAATTTGGACACCAGTGTGTCCTACAAACACTCACTGTTAATACATTGCGCAATATTTTTTTTCATTATCATGGACCACTTATATAAATAGAGTTGATTTTTAAATTTTCTGCACAATCAAACCAAACAAGCAGCAGGCTAGGGCGTCTGCTTGGGAAAGTGTCCTGTCATGAGAGTTTAGTTTATTTGTATGTCGACTATGGATCCAATTCTATGAACTGGAGATAATTTAAAGTAATAATAATTAATAATTAACTTACTGTTCTCCACAATCAGTTTGATGCCTTCCCCAAATAATATTTTCCAGCTTCCTGTCCCAGTCACACAGTGTTTGGTCCCTCAACAAAAAACTGAAGCAGAAAGACAGACTAACGAACGACATCACATCATCTGCAAACTGCTGCATTTTTACTGACAGACTATTGATAACTGTATGTACAGAGGGTTCAGTTAATCCTAAAAAATATTATGAATTATTTTGAGTGCACCTTTAAGTGATTTTTGTTTTTCCCATAATCACAAAAAATATCGCTTTTTTTAAGCAATGACAAAATTGAAATGGCATGAATAACAGATATATTCGTCTGGAACGTTTTAATACTCACTGATTTCTACTGTTAGTTTGGTTCCTTTTCCAAAAATCAGCCTCCTGTTTCCACCAGCATTCACACAGTGGATCTGACCTGAACAATAACTGCATGAGAACCACTTTATTCTAAAGCTAGACTAATTATAACTAAGTAGAAATGGTAACAAAAGCTGCTTTTTAATTGATGATCACATAAATTTAAATAATTACACATGCACATTGCACATGCAGAACATTGCACATTCTGACATTGCACACCGCTTTGCACAGTCTATATTTTTAATGTATGTACTGTATTTTGTAACAGTGCTGCCTTACTTGCCTTAATAATTTATTTTTCATCTTTTATCTATTTTTACACTTTTATTGTTGTTTTATCAGTTTTATCGGTTTTATCTGGTTTTATCCCTGATTTTTTTTTTATTTCACCTGATTTTACTTGATTTTACTTGTTTACTTGTTATCTGTGACGAGTTTTATTGTGTTATTGTTACTTGATTTTACCTGTTATCAGTTTTATTGGTATTATTTTGGTACCTGCTCTGTAAAGCACTTTGATCTGAAGGTGCTATTTAAATAAATGTATCATTATTATTTTTATTATTATTATTACTATTATTAATTGATGTATTGCTCAGCATTCATTGAGGACAGCAAAGGAATTATTTCAATGTACAGGGAAACACGTTATCTTACTCTTCACATGATAATAAACCCTTTGAATCTGGAATCTTGAATTACACTAAATAATGTAATTTAATCGATTCTTCATTCTACCTGAAATGTGAGACGTTTTCCAAAAAAACTGAAAAGGGATTTGTGGTCTGCTTTCTATTTTTGTTCATGTCTAATCATCATCATATATTGCCACTGTCAGGTTAAAACCATATATCTGAGAAAAGCACATTTTGGTTACTTAAATTATTAAATAGAAACAACAGATTTATTTTTACTTACTGGAGACACCGAGTATGTCACACCAAGTTAAATCCAACCACATTAAGCATTAAGGAGGTATATTTCCATGAATTATGAAGAAATTTGATGAGTAGATAACATTAAAAGCATCTAATAATAGAACCAGTAATCTGCAAATCAAAGCCTATGCTGATCATATACTGTAGTTTTGTTCATTTAATTCGATTTAAAACTCTCAGAGGGATATTAATGATTTTGGGCTACATGAATAATACATGAATACATGAATTATTGATACTCACTGGTTTCTACAATTAGTTTGGTTCCATCTCCAAAAAAGAGTTTGAAGTTCCCTCCCCTAGTAGTCTCACAGTGAATCTGATCTGAACAAGAACTGCATCAACGATTTCATCATGACACTATGCTATTTTTTAGTCCTGTTAATTATGAACTGATAACTGATAATATAATGTTACATCGGTTCTTGTTTTAGATGGATGCCAGTGCATTTTATGTGATTATCTAAAATATTTTGCAAAGACTTTAAGGTGTTGAAATTCACAGATTTCCACGTCACCATAGTATATTTTGAAATAACAAAAATCAGCAAAAGACATCAGTGATATAGTTAATAATGTAGACTGTATTTTGCAAATTATCAATTTAAGTTAATTTGAAAAGTTGTATTTGAGCTTCCAGTGAACATTTTTCAAATTAAATTGAAAAAGCAGATGAACCGTAAAATGTACTTACTGGAACCAACTATCAGTTTAGTGCCAGAGCCAAAGATGAGTTTCGAAAAACCAGAGCCAGACACACTGTGAGAACTCCAACCACATAAACCCAGAGACCGACCTGAAGGGACTCGGTTCAGATTATGGATCTGGACTCAAGAACTTCAGGAAGTTTGAAATAACATCAGTGGAAACATCAAAAATACTGAAATACACCACTGATACTGTTATGACACAAACACAGGTCTAAGATTCCTACACTCCTAAATTCCTACTGTATGTGTGTGTTAAAATGTAAATTAGAAATGGTAAAATAGTATTTGAGGCACAGTAATTTAACTCTATTTCACAAATGATTGACACAAATGTCATAGGCCATCAGGGTGGAGCTATGTATGGTTAGCATGTTCATATTTAGAATAGAAAATTAAGATAAGAATATTTTCTACTATTTTAACCATAGTGCATGTCCCGCTGAGTTTTTAGTTTGACTTCAGACTTTTATTCCATTTAACCATTTATCCACTGATGTGCCAAAAACTTAATTTTGAGAAATATATGATATTTCAAATTCTGATAGCAACAGATAGAAGTCTTGAACTTGTGTTTGTTGAGCTGCTGAGGGAAATTCATATTTTGCAGAATAATTTATCCAATTAAATTAGATCATTTTTTTCACTATCAATAAATTTCTTCAATAAATGTATATAGATATTCAATTAGTTTCAAGTTTTTTTTTCTTCCAACAATCTGACTTTCGTCAGATACATAAATGCAACTAAAAAGATGGAGCTAATGTACAATGATAATTAAACATGACATTATTAAGATACTCACAGGGCTCGACAGTCAGTTTGACTCCTTTGCGAAAAACTATTTTCTAGGCTATCGGCCCAGAATCAGTAACATTAAGTAATCAGTAAGTAAGTTTTTTAACGAAACAGTGGACGATCATCTAAATACAGCTGAAGTATATTCACAGTCTTAGACATAATTGTCTATTTCACATAATTGTCACATAATTGTCTATTATTTTGATTTATATATACCTTAACATTGCTCTTTAAAAATTACGCCCGAGTCCATAAACACGACAACCATCATGTGGTCAAGTTAAAAGACGATGGAAACAGCTTGAACATTTTCATTCTGAATTCATTCTATGCATTATTAAATTTGTGAGCCGCATTAGATCGAGGACTGCTCTTTGAAATAAGCAGCATTAATGTCCAAGTAGATCATTAAATTTTCAGCCATAAATTACTTTATTTCAATTTATGTCAAGACCAAACAATACCTGCCCATTAATTTGATCTAATATAGACTAGCCTGCCTGGAGCCACTTTTTACTGCTCATCTCTACAGTCTGGGTACATATCTAATAAAGTATATGAATTACTGATACTCACTGGTTTCTATAATTAGTTTGATTCCTTCTCCAAAAAACAGTTTCCAGTTTGCTCCTCCAGCCGTCACACAGTCAATCTGACCTGAACAAAAACTGCATGGACTGTTTCCATCAACACTAACCACACCACTTATGTATTAAGATGTAAAACCATTTAGATGCTTTTAAATCTTTTTTTTTTTAAATTCTGTACATTCATTTGCTTAGCTTAAATTGACTTAGTAAACTGACTATCCTGGCATAGGTAACCAACATTTTTTTATTAAATCTGTGTTTTGGATTTATGAATTATTGATACTCACTGGTTTCTACATTTAGTTTGATTCCTTCTCCAAACAGAATTTTGAAGTTTCCTGATCCAGAAGTCACACAGTAGATTTGATCTCAACAAAAAACCACATGGACCTGCTTGATTAACAACTATCACAGCTTCTCTATACTAAAACATATAATTACAATTAAACTGGAGGTGAAGGGGTTACATACTAAAAGAGTTTCATTGTATGAGGATGGACGGACTCATCGGTTTTGTTTTGTTTTTTTTGTTTTTTTTTGCATTTTCCTCTGGCAAATCTCCCCAGTTACATCTGAACAGAAACCTCAAATCGTATCTCTTAATCTATGAGAAATCCAGATGCTGCTAGTTTTCTAACAGTTATTATTTATGACCTGAGACATTTGACTGACCACAGTGAACTTCAATTAACTGATTTCTATGAAACTGGTAATTGCAGCCAATTTAATTCTTCCCTTCAAAAACATATTTAAATCATCTTTTGGCAGACAGAATGAAATCATCTGCAAAGTTTTGTAATTCTTCATGTCGAGTCACTGTTGAATTATTTGGATATAAACTTACATTAACGCTGTGAAGATTTTCTGAAAGGCCAAAATTTGAGAATAAACAAATAGTAATTTATAAAACTTTTCAGTCATGCTGATATTTCCAACCATTCGAGCTGTAATTTTACCTCCTAACATACATGAAATATCCCTGATCATGTGTGTTTTTTTTTCTTGTGAAATATGTATTTTGGATACTCACTGCTCTCTACACTTAGTTTGATTCCTTTTCCAAAAATGATCTTCAAGTTTCCAGACGTAGTCACACAGTCAGTCTGATCTGAACAATAACTACATCAGCCATATTTGCATTAAGATACAGGAGCTACAGCTGACAGCTGAGAGGTGCAGTTTTAGAATCAAATTACTCGGGCGTAATTTGATTAATTTTTCATTTTGAATTTGTACTGACAGCTCCTAAATTTGGAGCATTTGGATTTAATGTTGAGTTTTTATTCTTTTTTTTTTGTTACTAAAATACTACATCCAAATGCTCCAAATTTAGGAGCTGTCAGTACAAATTCAAAATGAAAAATTAATCAAATTATAGTCACATATTAGTGGATAGATGTTTGTCTCAAAGAGCAAGTGGTCAGGCAGTAAGAATCAAATCAAATTTAAACTCTGGCTATTTTTAATCTACTTTTTAATCCTCTCAAAGGCAAACAGTTACTGGTTTATCGTCATAGAGAGGATTTTTTTTAACATGAACATTTAGCCATTTGATTCCTGTAAATCTTTTGTTCTGGCAGTGGAAGAAAAGTATCTTGAGTCTCTTTAGGAGACATTTCAAATATACTCACTGGATTCAATGATTAGCTGTGTTCCTTCACCAAAAAGTAACTTTCTGTTTCCTGTCCCAGTCTCACAGTGTTTCTGTCTTCAACAAAAAATCAATACAATCGCACTCCGTGACACATCAGTCATTTTGAGATGTTAGATTTGCTCTTTGTTTATTCTCAGGTGTACATTTTCTAATAAAGACTAAAAATCATTATTCTTTGACATCCTAAATATTGGATTTCTTTGAAATGGAAATATTTGAGTTGTGGCATTTCGCTGCTGTTCGGTTACAAACGTCAAATTGTGGTGATAAGTTGAGACCCATTTAACCATTTATTACCAATATTATAAAACACAAAGACTTCAAACCCAGCTACAATGATGACCTTTGAAAGGTGTTTTGTTACCTTAACACCCCAGTTCTTCCAGTCTATCCTAAATTCCTAAAAAGTTAGTTCATACATATGAAGAACCTTAATTTGTAAGTAAATATATATACAGTATGTATATATATATATATATATATATATATATATATATATATCTATATATATATAAACTATTCAAAAAATAACTTTCACTTAATTTCTATTGAAATATAAAGGTAACCACAGTAGGACATTCACTTTCTACATTTTAAGGCAGCGAATGGTGTTAAAAGTTACATGATGGAAACAGCAGAAAACAGAAAGATCATCCATCCATCCATCCATCCATTATCTACCGCTTATTCTCATAGGGTCGTGGGGGGGCTGGAGCCTATCCCAGCTGTCTTAGGGTGGAAGGCAGGGTACACCCTGGACAAGTCGCCACCTTATCGCAGGACACATAGAGACAGACAACCACTCACACTCACATTCACACCTACGGTCAATTTAAATTAGACAATTAACCTAATCCACATGCATGTTTTTGGATGGTGGGAGGAAGCCGGAGTACCCGGAGAGAACCCACGCAGACACGGGGAGAACATGCAAACTCCACACAGAAAGGCCCCGGCCCGGGATTCGAACCCGGTACCTTCTGAGGCGACAGTGCTAACAGAAAGATCAAAATCATTAAAATTAAATCTTAATACTCACTGTTCTCAACCGTTAACTTGGTTCCTAATCCAAAAATGACTTTGTAGTTTCCAGTAGAAGTCACACAGTGGATGTGAGCTGAACAATAACTATATAACTGTCAGTATTTCCTACCTGACAGACAGAAGATGGAAAAAACAAAGCAGTAACAGAGAAATAGTTTTAATAATATACTAGTTTATATCACAACATGAGTTATCTGAAGAGAGATCATAAATCAGCAACATATCTTTGTTGCTGGAACACTGGGTCGTTTGGACGAATGGAGGATTATCTGATCTTAGAAATTGCTTTTGTTTTTCACTTTACATTTTTCCTCTTTGACGATCTCCTGAATGAATCTGTCATCTCATTATTATACCTATAACTTATCCATGGTAGACAAATAGATATGAAACTATATGATACTAAAAGAGCTAGACTCTTGTCAGTTTTTCAGTGATTTCCAGGGAAAGAAGTGATTTTGAGACAATCGTCTTTGCTGAAGTTTCATGTGTAATATTCAGTGTTTGTGTTGTTTCTGTATCTTTGCAGTGTGTTTGGAAGGGGGTTTATAAAAATAATAATAACTTACTGGCATTAACATGAAGTTTGGTGGCGCTTCCAAAGATAATCTTGTTAACAGTCACACAGTCTGAAGCTTCAGGACACAAATTGTCTCCTCACTAATATAACGATTGGAGGACTCCATAAACTCTACTCTAAACTCTACACAGCTATGATCAATGGAATGAAAGTAAAGCTTAACGTTTCAGTGTGTTTGATAAAAGCCTGATAAAAACCCTCCAGGACACCAGACTGGCACTGAAAACACTCAACAGCAACTGAGGCTCCAAATGTCTCCTGACATTATAACCAACTTTAATTTCTTTCAACAAACTATTACACTGACTGCATCTATATGTCTTACTTTTATTCTTTTTCTTTGTTTTGACCTTCCTGTGAATTATACAATAATCACATCATATTATATTTGTGGCGTGTATCAGTACTCACTGGGTTCAATGGTTAAACTGGTTCCACTTCCAAAGATGAGCCTAAATTGATTTCCAGTATTCACACAACATGAAGCCTCACAGCACAAACTCAGAAAACCAAACTGCATTCCAGGAAACAAACTTAATTATCCTGATTACATTTAAAAACTATTTATATTTATTCATGTATTCCTGATGAAAATGTTTAAAATGATTAAAAACTTTCAACTGTTTAGTTTTATAAAAGCACTGTCAGATAAAACTGCAGCATTAAAGCAAAATCCACCAACAATGTTCAGCTGAATTATTTTCTATTTTGTGCTGATTTAATGAGCTGCATATTAATTATATTTTAGATATATATCAGTACTCACTGGTTTCAATGTTTAATCTGGTTCCTCTTCCAAAGATCATCTTATATCCAGTATTCACACAACATGAAGCAACAGAACACAAACTTACTGCACCAAACTTCACTTTAAAAAGCATCATTTTTACATCTGATCTGATTTATGGATTCAGTCTGGTTGATGTTTTCATTAAAGACACTCGCACACAGTTTCTTTAATATTTGCTTGGTTGATTATGATTAGTTTGATAAAACTTCAAATCTTTGGATAACATCAACCCTGCAGCATCTTCCCGATAAAACCAAAACTGTTTCTTAGTTTACGAAATATATAAACTAGGAAACAGTTTTATATAAATATACATTGAGAGATTTTCTACTTATGTGCTGATTTTATATTATTGTCTGGATCTGTTCACTCATCAGACCAGCACAATACAGATCTTTCATCTTCTTTATCTTCTATTCAGGTTTTCTGTAAATGATAGAAGTAAAGTTTGCCTGTAAGATTCCATATGAATAACAATCTATAATCAGTACTCACTGGGTTCAATGTTTAATCTGGTTCCACTCCCAAAGATCCACTTATATCCAGCATTCACACAACATGAAGCCGCAGAACACAAACTTACTGCACCAAACTTCACTTTAAAAATAATGATTTTTACATCCGATCTGATTCATGGCCTCAGTCTGATCCTGAAATAAGTTATTGATAGCTATTAATGCCTATCATTAATAATATGTATATATTTACTGAAGTATCATACATAATAAACAAAAACAGAGATAGAGAACAGAAGTTTTTCACTTCACTCATTTTATGAAAAGTGTTTCTATCAGAGCATCTTATCACTTTCCAGTCTAGTTTATAACTTTTTCTTTATTTCTAATCTGGATTTGCATGTTTGTTTTGTTTGTTTCTGTGTAAAGCTGCTCCAAAAAAAAAATAAAATGTATACTCTATATATTCAGTACTCACTGGGTTCAATGGTTAAACTGGTTCCTCCTCCAAAGATCAACTTATCTCGACCCCCAGTAGTCACACAACATGAAGCAGCAGAACATAAACTGAGCGACCAACTGAACCAAAGTCCATTCAGAAAACTGAGAAATTAACTTTCTTACTAAATTAAACCAAATATGGCCTCTTTGTGTCTCCAGTATAATCATTATTTTTACATTTGAGACTTTTGTTTGGACTTGAAATCACTGAAATATATATACAACATGATATATATTATAGAACAAAAGTAAATGTTGGTATTTTCTTTATAGTAAAGATCCTGAATGAAGTGTACGAAGCCTTTCCCTGTAAAACATTGGAAGATGCCCTTTAAAAGATGCTGCATATGAATAATATTTATAATCTATATAATCAGTACTCACTGGGTTCAATGATTAAACTGGTTCCTCTTCCAAAAATCATCTTATATTGATTAGCACCTCCAGTCACACAACATGGACCTCCACCACAGAAACTCTACAGTAATGACCTGAACCAAACTCCATTCAGAAAACCATGGTTTAAATATTCACATTATAAATAGAATGTAAATTATAATATTAACTGTGGAGGTATTGAGGTGTTTAGTGTTGAAGCTCTCAATAAATTCATTGATGATTCTAATTTATATTTTCTGAGCATATATTAGTTAATATAATTAGTAGGATTCCTCAGAGAATGGAAAATTTGATTATTCATTTGATTGCATTGATATGAGTCCTACATTAATAATATTTACATGTAAAACAGTACTCACTGGGTTCGATGGTTAAACTGGTTCCTCTTCCAAAGATCATCTTATTTCCAGTATTCACACAACATGAAGCAGCAGAACACAAACTAAGCAACCAACTGAACCAAAGTTCATTCAGAAAAACGTTGTTTTTAAATTGGCAGAGTAAAAAACTGTCTTTGCTTATAATAATATTAATTATATTTAGAGTTCAGTTAGTGATGATGCTCTTGATTTATACTTCATAAATCAATGTGAATATCATTATTATTTATTGTTCTTTTCAGTAGTTTAGTTTTCATATTTCTTCATCAATCAGTCTAGATGTTTTTTATAGACGTTCTGTTTTATTATGTGCTCATATATAACACAGGTAAATATTGATTTTAAAAATGCTTCATATAAATATTGATCATAATCTATAATCAGTACTCACTGGGTTCAATGGTTAAACTGGTTCCTCTTCCAAAGATCATCTTATTTCCAGTAGTCACACAACATGAAGCAGCAGAACACAAACTAAGCAACCAACTGAACCAAAGTTCATTCAGAAAAACATTGTTTTTAAATTGGCAGATAAATTTAGCATGTATTAATATTAATTATATTTAGAGTTCACTTAGTGACAATGCACTTGATTTTATTTCATAAATTAATGTGATTATTATTTATTGTTCTTTTTAGTAGTTTAGTTTTCATATTTACTCATCAATCAGTCCAGATGTTTTTTTTACTGACATTTAAAGATGCTTCATATAAATATTGATCAAAATCTATAATCAGTACTCACTGGGTTCAACGGTTAAACTGGTTCCTCTTCCAAAGATCAACTTTCTTTGATTTCCAGTAGTCACACAACATGAAGCTTCATCACAGAAACTCTACAGTGATGAACTGAGCAAAACTTCATGAAGAAAAGGCCATAAGTTTAAACTAAAAACAAAAGTACATTATACATGAACGTAAATCTTGATGTTTACTGTACTGCAGACATAATAAACAAAATGTCTACAGTGATGAACTTAACCAAAATTCATTTTAAAATTACTTTAAAAATATATTTTACACCTCAATATCTGGATTTGGTTTAAAATAAATAAAAACATAAACAGTGAAAGATTTAGTCCTCTCATTGTTTTGACTTCTGTCTTAATGATTATTTTCCAGTTGTTTTTTTATAAAAAAGTAATTTATATATTCATATATATTCATGTATATATTCATATAACATGTCTATATATGTCATATTTATGTCATACATTGGTTTGAAATTGTGATATTTAAGAAGATGTTAACCAAACTTGTTTAATACACTGATGTTTGTTATTAACGTGTCTACTTCACAGCTGATGATTAATATGATCAACAATTTGTTTTTAAAGTTTCTTTTATGGATGTTAAATATTTATAATCTATATAATCAGTACTCACTGGGTTCAGTGGTTAAACTGGTTCCTCTTCCAAAAGTAATCTTATATTGATTAACACCTCCAGTCACACAACATGGACCTTCACCACAGAAACTCTACAGTAATGACCTGAACCAAACTCCATTCAGAAAACCATGGTTTAAATATCCACACTATAAATAGAATGTAAATTATAATATTAACTGTAATTAGTAGGATTCCTCAGAGAATGGAAAATTTGATTATTCATTTGACTTTGCATTGATATGAGTCCTACATTAATAATATTTACATGTAAAACAGTACTCACTGGGTTCAATGGTTAAACTGGTTCCTCTTCCAAAGATCATCTTATTTCCAGTAGTCACACAACATGAAGCAGCAGAACACAAACTAAGCAACCAACTGAACCAAAGTTCATTCAGAAAAACGTTGTTTTTAAATTGGCAGAGTAAAAAACTGTCTTTGCATATAATAATATTAATTACATTCAGAGTTCAGTTAGTGATGATGCTCTTGATTTATACTTCATAAATCAATGTGAATATCATTATTATTTATTGTTCTTTTCAGTAGTTTAGTTTTCATATTTCTTCATCAATCAGTCTAGATGTTTTTTATTGACATTCTGTTTTATTATGTGCTCATATATAACACAGGTAAATATTGATTTTAAAAATGCTTCATATAAATATTGATCATAATCTATAATCAGTACTCACTGGGTTCAATGGTTAAACTGGTTCCTCTTCCAAAGATCATCTTATTTCCAGTAGTCACACAACATGAAGCAGCAGAACACAAACTAAGCAACCAACTGAACCAAAGTTCATTCAGAAAAACATTGTTTTTAAATTGGCAGATAAATTTAGCATGTATTAATATTAATTATATTTAGAGTTCACTTAGTGACAATGCACTTGATTTTATTTCATAAATTAATGTGATTATCATTTATTGTTCTTTTTAGTAGTTTAGTTTTCATAATTACTCATCAATCAGTCCAGATGTTTTTTTACTGACATTTAAAGATGCTTCATATAAATATTGATCAAAATCTATAATCAGTACTCACTGGGTTCAACGGTTAAACTGGTTCCTCTTCCAAAGATCAACTTTTCTTGATTTCCAGTAGTCACACAACATGAATCTTCATCACAGAAACTCTACAGTGATGAACTGAGCAAAACTTCATGAAGAAAAGGCCATAAGTTTTAACTAAAAACAAAAGTACATTATACATGAACGTAAATCTTGATGTTTACTGTACTGCAGACATAATAAACAAAATGTCTACAGTGATGAACTTAACCAAAATTCATTTTAAAATTACTTTAAAAATATATTTTACACCTCAATATCTGGATTTGGTTTAAAATAAATAAAAACATAAACAGTGAAAGATTTAGTCCTCTCATTGTTTTGACTTCTGTCTAAATGATTATTTTCCAGTTGTTTTTTTATAAAAAAGTAATTTATATATTCATATATATTCATGTATATATTCATATAACATGTCTATATATGTCATATTTATGTCATACATTGGTTTGAAATTGTGATATTTAAGAAGATGTTAACCAAACTTGTTTAATACACTGATGTTTGTTATTAACGTGTCTACTTCACAGCTGATGATTAATATGATCAACAATTTGTTTTTAAAGTTTCTTTTATGGATGTTAAATATTTATAATCTATATAATCAGTACTCACTGGGTTCAATGGTTAAACTGGTTCCTCTTCCAAAGATCATCTTATTTCCAGTATTCACACAACATGAAGCAACAGAACACAAACTAAGCAACCAACTGAACCAAAGTTCATTCAGAAAAACGTTGTTTTTAAATTGGCAGAGTAAAAAACAGTTTTTGCATGTAATAATATTAATTATATTTAGAGTTCAGTTAGTGATGATGCTCTTGATTTATACTTCATAAATCAATGTGAATATCATTATTATTTATTGTTCTTTTCAGTAGTTTAGTTTTCATATTTCTTCATCAATCAGTCTAGATGTTTTTTATAGACATTCTGTTTTATTATGTGCTCATATATAACACAGGTAAATATTGATTTTAAAAATGCTTCATATAAATATTGATCATAATCTATAATCAGTACTCACTGAGTTCAATGGTTAAACTGGTTCCTCTTCCAAAGATCATCTTATATCCAGCATTCACACAACATGAAGCAGCACACCACAAACTTACTGCACCAAATTTCACTTTAAAAATAATGATTTTTACATCCGATCTGATTCATGGCCTCAGTCTGATCCTGAAATAAGTTATTAATAGATATTAATGCCTATCATTAGTAATATGTATATATTTACTGAAGTATCATACATAATAAACAAAAACAGAGATAGAGAACAGAAGTTTTTCACTTCACTTACTTTATGAAAAGTGTTTCTATCTTTTCACTTTCCAGTCTAGTTTATAACTTTTTCTTTATTTCTCATCTGGATTTGCATGTTTGTTTGTTTGTTTCTGTGTAAAGCTGCTCCATAAAAATAGAATGTATAATCTATAATCAGTACTCACTGGGTTCAATGGTTAAACTGGTTCCTCCTCCAAAAATCAACTTATCTTGACCTCCAGTAGTCACACAACATAAAGCAGCAGAACATAAACTGAGCGACCAAGTCAACCAAAGTTCATTCAGAAAACTGAGAAATTAACTTTCATACTAAGTTAATTATAAATTAAACCAAATGTGGCCTCTTTGTGTCTCCACTATAATCATTATTTTTACATTTGAGACTTTTGTTTGGATTTGAAATCACTGAAATATATATACAACATGATATATATTATAGAACAAAAGTAAATGTTGATATTTTCTTTATAGTAAAGATCCTGAATGATGTGTAAGAAGCCTTTCCCTGTAAAACACTGGAAGATGCCCTTTAAAAGATGCTGCATATGAATAATATTTATAATCTATATAATCAGTACTCACTCACATAATCAGTTTTTAAATTGGCAGATAAATTGTTCTTTTTAGTAGTTTAGTTTTCATATTTACTCATCAATCAGTCCAGATGTTTTTTTTACTGACATTTTAAAGATGCTTCATATCAATATTGATCATAATCTATAATCAGTACTCACTGGGTTCAACGGTTAAACTGGTTCCTCTTCCAAAGATCAACTTTCCTTGATTTCCAGTAGTCACACAACATGAAGCTTCATCACAGAAACTCTACAGTGATGAACTGAGCAAAACGTCATGAAGAAAAGGCCATAAGTTTTAACTAAAAACGAAAGTACATTATACATGAATGTAAATCTTGATGTTTACTGTACTGCAGACATAATAAACAAAATGTCTACAGTGATGAACTTAACCAAAATTCATTTTAAAATTACTTTAAAAATATATTTTACACCTCAATATCTGGATTTGGTTTAAAATAAATAAAAACATAAACAGTGAAAGATTTAGTCCTCTCATTGTTTTGACTTCTGTCTAAATGATTATTTTCCAGTTGTTTTTTTATAAAAAAAAAGTCATTTATATATTCATATAACATGTATACATATATACATGTGTATACATAGATATGTATACATATCTATATATACATATATGTATATATATATACACATATATGTATATATATACATATATATGTTTATGTATATATATGTATATACATAAACATATGTATGTATGTATATATATATATACATATATATATATATATACTGTATATATATATACATCATGTATGTATATGTGTCATATTTATGTCATACATTGGTTTGAAATTGTGATATTTAAGAAGATGTTAACCAAAATTGTTTAATACACTGATGTTTGTTATTAACGTGTCTACTTGACAGCTTATGAATAATATGATCAACAAATTGCCTTTAAAGTTTCTTTTATGGATGTTAAATATTTATGATCTATAATCTGTACTCACTGGGTTCAATGGTTAAACTGGTTCCTCTTCCAAAGATGAGTCTATTTTGATTCCCAGTGTTCACACAACATGAAGCAGCAGAACATAAACTCAGAAACGAACTGAACTAAACTTCACTTAAAAATCATCATTTTTATATTTGAGGCTTTGGTCTAAATGTTGATAGTCTGGTCAAATAAATAAATGGCAGTTTTCATTAAAATGTTACATATATTATATATATTATATTATATTATATTATATTATATTGCATATAAATAAAATGCAGTGTACAGTAGAGATAGTCTACTAAAAAGATGTTTCATGCTCTGAATTAATGCATAGATTAATCTGATATTTACTGACTTGAGTTTTATTTTCTACTTTGTGACGAATTTATAAACCTGAATGTTGTGTTTAAAATACAGTTTGTTGAAATAATCCTTATTAATAATGATCATAATCTATAATCAGTACTCACTGGGTTCAATGGTTAAACTGGTTCCTCTTCCAAAGATGAGTCTATTTTGATTCCCAGTAGTCACACAACACGAAGCAGCAGAACAGAAACTGAGTGACCAACTGAACCAAAGTTCATTCAGAAAAACATGATTTTTACACTTGAGGTTTTTCTCCAGTTAAAAAGTCATTATTTCATTAAAATATTTGAATACATAATAATAGATAATAATAATAGATAATAATAGATAATAATAGAACTAGATAATCTTGATCTTTGTTTTATCCAGATGCTTCTTCATTTTTGGTGTTTTATAAAGAATTCCTGATATTTTGTAAATACATATTTTCCACCTGACAGTGCAGTCAGTCCAGACCTCACATCTTTCAAATCTTCTTTTATCTTGGTTTTATATGGGTTTCAGTAAATCACAGTAAAGATTGTCATTAAAGCCCCCTGATAACAATAATAATAATAATAAATTATAATAATTATTATTATTATTATTATTATTATTATTATTTTCATTATTATGACATGAACTGCTACTCACTTGGTTCAATGGTTAAACTGGTTCCTCTTCCGAAGCTCATCTTATTATATCCACTATTCACACAACATGAAGCTTCACTACAGAAACTACAGTGACAAACTGAACCAAACTCCATTCAGAAAAACATGATTTATATCTTCACACTATAAACAGAAAATACAAATATAAAAATTAAATTATAAATAGAAAAGAAATTGAAATATTAACAGAACCATAGAGATATTGAGGTGTTTAAGTATTGTGATTACTATTTTGTCAGCATATATTTAATATTTTGATTTTACTTAATATGATTTAGAAAATATTTTACCCATTTAGTCTCTTAACACCTGAAAGATTTTTTTAGTTTTTGAGTTTTACACCAAACATGTTAGTGAATTATTTTCACTTTATGCCACATTAACACTGTTGATGATCAATATCAGTCCTCACTGGGTTCAATTTTTAAACTGGTTTCAGTAAATCACAGTAAAGTTTGTGTTTAAAGGCGCTTCATATAAATAATGTTAATAATCTATAATCAGTACTCACTGGGTTCAATGGTTAAACTGGTTCCTCTTCCAAAGATCATCTTACTAACACCTCCAGTATTCACACAACATGAAGCAGCAGAACATAAACTGAACCAAACTTCATTTAGGAAATTCAACTTGCAAATAAACATCCAGATTTAACAATTTGTGAACTATTTCATCAATTACATAAATAACTGAATGATACAATAAGCAAGACAATATTTGGACTGTTTTACTCATTAAGAGTCAAAATATTGTTTGGACTTTTTATTTATTTAAAGTTATCCCTGCCGCCAAGGAGGTTATGTTTTCACCAGGGCTTGTTTGTTTGTTTGTTGGTTTGCAAAGTAACAAAAAGTTAGGGACAGTTTTTGACGAAATTTTCAGGATTGGCTGGAAGTGGCCTGACTTAAACTGATGGTGGTGCAGTTGAATGGGATCCAATCACCACCAAAAATTAATCAGTTTTAAGTTACCCTGTAAATTTCATCAAAATCCGTCCACAACTTTTTGAGTTATTTTGCAAACAAGCAAACCACAAACAAATAAACAAACCCCGGTGAAAACATAACCTCTTGGAGGAGGTAAGAAATATCTTTTATAAATGTGGTTATTTATTCACTCATCCTTTTTCAATCTGCTATTGTTGTTGTTTGGTAAAGTTTGTTGTTATTATTATGACATGAACTGTTACTCACTGGGTTCAATGGTTAAACTGGTTCCTCTTCCAAAGATCACCTTATTTACACCTCCAGTATTCACACAACATGAAGCAGCAGAACATAAAACTGAGTGACCAACTGAACCAAAGTTCATTCAGAAAAACATGACTTTTACACTTGAAACTTCTGCCTGAATGATGTTTTTATGCTTCTCAAAGGTTTCTGAGTTAAGGACATTTTATCGTTGATGTTTTAGTGATTAGTTTCACCACAGAATGAAGAAAGAATTGAACTGTTGTTAACATGGAGTTTGGTGCTGCTGCCAAACATCAGCTGGTTATTAGCAGAGCTGGAGGTCACAACAACTAAACAACACAACTAATGAACCACACAACAAACTAAAGAGCACAACTAATGAACCACACAACAAACTAAAGAGCACAACTAACGAACAACACAACAAACTAAAGAGCACAACTAACGAACCACACAACAAACTAAAGAGCACAACTAACGAACAACACAACAAACTAAAGAGCACAACTAACGAACCACACAACAAACTAAAGAGCACAACTAACGAACAACACAACAAACTAAAGAGCACAACTAACGAACAACACAACAAACTAAAGAGCACAACTAACGAACAACACAACAAACTAAAGAGCACAACTAACGAACCACACAACAAACTAAAGAGCACAACTAACGAACAACACAACAAACTAAAGAGCACAACTAACGAACAACACAACAAACTAAAGAGCACAACTAACGAACAACACAACAAACTAAAGAGCACAACTAACGAACAACACAACAAACTAAAGAGCACAACTAACGAACCACACAACAAACTAAAGAGCACAACTAACGAACAACACAACAAACTAAAGAGCACAACTAACGAACCACACAACAAACTAAAGAGCACAACTAACGAACCACACAACAAACTAAAGAGCACAACTAACGAACAACACAACAAACTAAAGAGCACAACTAACGAACCACACAACAAACTAAAGAGCACAACTAACGAACAACACAACAAACTAAAGAGCACAACTAACGAACAACACAACAAACTAAAGAGCACAACTAACGAACAACACAACAAACTAAAGAGCACAACTAACGAACAACACAACAAACTAAAGAGCACAACTAACGAACAACACAACAAACTAAAGAGCACAACTAACGAACAACACAACAAACTAAAGAGCACAACTAACGAACAACACAACAAACTAAAGAGCACAACTAACGAACAACACAACAAACTAAAGAGCACAACTAACGAACAACACAACAAACTAAAGAGCACAACTAACGAACAACACAACAAACTAAAGAGCACAACTAATGAACCACACAACCAACACCTAAACAACGGGACTGAATCCCAACAGAAACAACATATGGAGCAGATTATGGTGGTTTAAACTGGATTAAATGAACTTGCTTTAAACATGATCTGAGGGCTGAAATGTTCCCAAATCCTCCAATAAAATAAAACCCTCTCTAGCTAAAGGTCCATGTAGTGGCAGACACAATACATAAAATGCTCTACATAAAGAATAAGAATAATAAAAATGAGTACTCACTGGGTTCAATGATTAATCTGGTTCCACTTCCAAAGATCATCTTAGTTAAACTAGTTTTCACACAACATGAAGCAGCAGAGCAGAAACTGAGCGAGCAAATGAACCAAAGTTCAGTAATTAAAAAAGAGGTTTTTATATTTGACAGAATGATTCCAGAAACACATTCCAGTCACATCGAAAGCTGCCAGTTTATACCTTCATATCATAATTAAAATGTAGATTATAATATTTGGTGTCATGTTAGTGATAATGCTCCTGATTGATACTGATTTATTTATTGCTATTGGGATTATTTATTGTTCTGTTTTACTTGTTTTTGCAACTTTAATAAGTGGATAAGTATTTTCTCCATGAAAATTTACATATAGTCTCTCTAGTGGAGAACACATTTAACTGATTTTAGAAATATGAGCCACTGTTTATAGAGTCAACTTTTATTTGGCATTAGTTATATTATGATTAATGATGATCTCATTAGTCACTCACTTGGGTTTGTTTATATTTTCACAGCTTTTTTCCTTCAAGTGTGAATGCATATTCCATTATATTATATTATATCATATATTGCTCGTACATCATTCTATTATTAGTCTACTATATTTGGATGAATAATCTCTCAGCATTTTCAAGTGGGAGGTTAAAGATTCAGAGATGAAGACAACTTTGTGTTCGAGGTAAAAACTAAAGGAATGAAAGAGGTGAAGTCAAACAAGACTTACAGGAGTTCACGGTCACTTTAGTTCCAGATCCAAAGAGAATTTTATCACCAGCAGAAAGAGTCACACAGCAACACGACATGTGACGAAAACACAAGCCGACAGAAGCCAAACAACAATTCAACCAAATCTGTGGAAAACGCTGATTTTCACAACCGACTTCTTTTAAGGCGATCAAAGCCCAGAGGTTACTCCAACAAAAAAAAAAAAATTTTACATTTTAATTTTTAAATCCTTCAATCTGAACAGCAGCTCACAGATTATAACCAGGGATCCTCATGTTAATCTGACCTTAGCAGCTAAAAGTTCTTACTTGACTCGACGCTCAGCTGAGCTCCTCGACCAAAAATCATCTTCTGTCCTCCAGTTTTCACACAACAGGAAACACTTCAGCAAAAACCCTCAAACTCTGAATAAACAACTCAAATGTGCAAAAAGTGTTGGTGTAGAAATAAAATAAAACAATAGTGGAACTTTTCCATCTTACCCGACAAATCTCTAAGAGATACTGTAAGTTGTTGGAAATTAACTGAATGGATGATTTTTGTATTATTGTAGTGTTGCTTCAGATATTAAAAACTATTAATATTATTTAACTTTTCCATCTTACCAGAGTCGACTATCAGACGAGTTCCTCTCCCAAAAACCAGTTTCTCTGTATTTCCTGTCACACTGTGATTGACAGCTGACCCAAAACCTCCAGTAAATGCTCAATAATCTACTTTAAACTGTTCACTGGGAAAACAATCTGCATTTTAATGAGACTCTGACGAACCATCATCAAGTTCTGGTTCACTCTTTAAAGACAGTGACGCTCATTTATTAACAAATTTCTAAGAGATAAGTTGTCGGAAATTAGCGTAACAGATTTTTTTCTTCATGTGTTTTCATGTGAATATTAATTAAAAATGTAGGGCTCATATTTTGACAGATGTTACTTGTAAAGACAGAGATTACAGATGTGTTGGTTCAGAGATAATGGCTCAAATACTATATATCATAAACTATTAACATTATTTAACGTTTTCATCTTACCAGAGTCGACTGTCAGACGAGTTCCTCTCCCAAAAATTATCCGTTCTGTATTTCTTGTCACACTGTGATTGACAGCTGACTGAAAACCTCACAGATCTTCTCCTCTTCAACTCGTCATTCATCACTTTACTAAAGTTAAGAAGCTAAACTCAACTTCAATTTCATATTAGAAACTGACACATTTTCATGTTAACAGTGCAAGACAACAAGACAAAAGAAAAACCAACATCATCTAAGCTGTTATTAAATACTGTGTTTTGTGTTTAATTTGATCACTTCATCCAGAGTCTGTAATGAATATAATGAGGTTATTATAGCTAAACAGACTGAAGGGAGTTTATGAAAAGTCGCTGTAGTTCTGCAGCTGGTTTTTGAGTTTCTTCTGTGTTTCTGACTCTGATCCTAATTAAAGACTTAAAGTCACATTAATCGGAGTTTAAACACATAATGATCTTAAGTTATCAGTGAAAATAAGAATGACTTACTGGTTTGTACAGTCAGTTTAGTTCCACGTCCAAACACAGTGGCGTATCCTCCCTGACCTGTCCCACTGAGTTACACAGCTCAACAAAAACCAGTAGGAACCAATGGGAACCAGGAGGAACCAGTAAGAGCCAGTGGGAACCAGAAGGAATAAGTAAGAGCCAGTGGGAACCAGTAAGAACCAGTGGGAACCAGGAGGAACCAGTAAGAGCCAGTGGGAACCAGTAAGAACCAGTAGGAACCAGTGGGAACCGGGAGGAACCAGTAAAAGCCAGTGGGAACCGGGAGGAACCAGTAAAAGCCAGTGGGAACCACTAAGAACCAGTAGGAACCAGTGGGAACCAGTAAGAACCAGTAGGAACCTGTGGGAACCAGTGGGAACCGGGAGGAACCAGTAAAAGCCAGTGGGAACCAGTAAGAACCAGTAAGAGCCAGTGGGAACCAGTAAGAACCAGTAAGAGCCAGTGGGAACCAGTAAGAGCCAGTGGGAACCAGGAGGAACCAGTAAGAACCAGTAGGAACCAGTAAGAACCAGTGGGAACCAGGAGGAACCAGTAAGAGCCAGTGGGAACCAGTAAGAACCAGTAAGAGCCAGTGGGAACCAGTAAGAGCCAGTGGGAACCAGAAGGAATAAGTAAGAGCCAGTGGGAACCAGTAAGAACCAGTGGGAACCAGGAGGAACCAGTAAGAGCCAGTGGGAACCAGTAAGAACCAGTAGGAACCAGTGGGAACCGGGAGGAACCAGTAAAAGCCAGTGGGAACCGGGAGGAACCAGTAAAAGCCAGTGGGAACCGGGAGGAACCAGTAAAAGCCAGTGGGAACCACTAAGAACCAGTAGGAACCAGTGGGAACCAGTAAGAACCAGTAGGAACCTGTGGGAACCAGTGGGAACCGGGAGGAACCAGTAAAAGCCAGTGGGAACCAGTAAGAACCAGTAAGAGCCAGTGGGAACCAGTAAGAACCAGTGGGAACCAGTAAGAGCCAGTGGGAACCAGGAGGAACCAGTAAGAACCAGTGGGAACCAGTGGGAACCGGGAGGAACCAGTAAAAGCCAGTGGGAACCAGTAAGAACCAGTAAGAGCCAGTGGGAACCAGTAAGAGCCAGTGGGAACCAGGAGGAACCAGTAAGAACCAGTAAGAGCCAGTAAGAGCCAGTGGGAACCAGGAGGAACCAGTAAGCGTTAGTAAGAGTTTTTTTTTTATTTAACATGTTTTAATATGAGCTTGTTTTGTTGTTGTGGTTTTAAAACTTTATTTTTACCGTTCATATTTCCTCTGTTGAGTCAAATCAAAAACTACAATAAACAGAGATGAGTTGCTGAATAAAGAAAGTTTATGAATCTCACCTGACTGAACGGTCAGTTTGGTTCCAGAGCTGAAATAAAGTCTCGTTCCCTGATTATTCACACTGTAAAACTCTCTGGGACAAAAACTGCTGCACTCATGTTGCCTCCAGTTTCAAGCCAACTTTAATCATTCATCTGCATTTTAATACAAAGCCTCCGGTTGATTTCACAATGTTTTCTCTGCCCCCACTGGTGTATTTTACTGTTAACTGTTTTAATTTGTTTTGTTTTTTTAACCTTTGTGAAAGTCAAAATAAAGTGAAGTAAAATGATAAATTCAGGAACTTTTTCTGAGTATGAACCATAAAAAATATGAATCTCACCTGACTGAACGGTCAGTTTGGTTCCAGAGCTGAAATACAGTTTGTCTCTTCCCTGAATATTCACACTGTAAAACTAACCAAGACAAAAACTGCTGCAAAGCCTCACTGTTACCGTACTTCATTATTTGTTTTCTTTTTCCGATTTTTTTTTATTTTACTCTGTTTTTATCAGCTAGTTTTATCAGCTTTAATGGTTCGTTATTGATCTGTTTTACAGTTTAATCCTGCTTCATCCTGTTGTTTGTTTGTTTGTTTTTATTATCACACATGAGCATTTTATGTATATTTTTTTATTCGTCTTCAGTTTAATTCTGTTATGTTGTTGATCGGTCAAACAACAAAATGGAATAAATGACAATGACATTAAATGACAACAAATGTTAATGAAAACATGAATCTCACCTGAATGAAAGGTATGTTGCTTTAATTCATAGCTTTTCATTGTAATGTGTAACAAAGTGCTGCACATTTCAAACACTGACTTTTCTCTGCTTCTGGTCATTTTAAAGTTTTTAAATCATGAAAAACATGAATCTCACCTGATTCAACGGTCAGTCTGGTTCCAGAGCTGAAATACAGCTTGTTTGCTGCCTGATTATTCACACTGTAAAACTCACTGGGACAAAAACTGATGCAGCCATGTTGCCTCTTTATTTTTCATTTTTATCCAGGTTGCACTGACCTCCCACCTTCAAAACACTCAGAAACTCTTTTAACGCTTTCATATATTCTTACATAGTCCATTTTACTATGTGCATTACTGTAAGAAGATCTTCATAAGTAAGCTGTGTTATTATTTTATTATTAAGGTTACTTTTATTCGCTGATAATCATTTTAATATGCATTATTATAATATGTGTAACTGATGTTTCATGAAGGGTTCTCACTTTTCTGTTGCTGCTCTTGTTTTTACAGGTTCAGCCCATTTAGTTTGAATTTATTTTAACCGTCAGTGTTTCTCTTTGCTACTTTTCTTGTTATTTTATTTGATTTTCATACAGTCTACATGTGTTCACATCAGTCTGCGTCGATCAAACTCTTAAAAATTAACAAAAAAATGAACTAAAATGACTAATAAACAGGTTCTAGTGACACAGGTTAAAGCATGAATCTTGAAAAATATGAATCTCACCTGATTCAACGGTCAGTTTGGTTCCAGAGCTGAAATAAAGTTTGTATCCTCCCTGATTATTCACACTGTAAAACTCACTGGGACAAAAAGTGCTGCACTCAAACTCTCCATGATATTGTTAGTTTCTTCTTTTTTAAATCTCTACTGTGATTCTAACTGTATTTTTATTCCTGTATCACTAATATGGAGTGTGGCTTTGATTATTGAGCAAAAACAGCGTTTTTCTTCAGTTGGTCAGCTACAGCAGGTTATGATTCCACATCACAGGATATTTTCTTTTCCTCAAGTAGTTTGTTAAAATCAGAAACTCACCAGCATCTGTTTCCAGCTCTGCTTCCATTAAAGTCCAAATCCTATGGCCAAAAGCAGCACCTGGAGTCGACAGGCAGCGCTCCAGTCCAAAGAAACAGTGGATTCGTTGGTCCTCAGTATCCCATAATGCATTTCAGGCTGAGTAGAAACCAAATGGAGTCAGGTTTTTATCATTTTAGTGTACCACTGACTGACAGCGGTCCTTCATGTGTTGAAGATAAAACTAAAACTAGTTTACTCAGGGATCTCATTCAAGACTCCTGAGTCCATATTTCCAACTATGATGAAGAATGAGGACAATGTCTTTCTATCAAGCTGAATCCATAGCCCAAGAGCTCAGTCAAAATACAGAAATAGAAACTGTAAAATCAAGATGTTTCTTTAATAAACGTCGACAGGATGGACACGTCAGTCCTTGTTGATTGTTAGAGGATATCAAATAAAACGTCACACTGAAGAACGAAGTAAATGAAATGACAAACGCATTATCAGGATATAGAACAGTGTCGTCTGCATAGAGACAAATCATTAATATAAAGGAAGAAGAATCCCTGTGGTACACTGTTATGACTTCACACTGACTGAAATGAACATTAAACAGCATCTGAAGTGGAATTAAAACAAATCCAATATGAGGACATGTATAGAAGAGCAGCTCTCAGCCTCCTCCCAGCTTCTGACCTGGTCTGACGATGATGCTGGATCACGGTCCTGGACAGGCTTTTGAGGCTGCTGGGCCTTCATGTGGATCAGACTGAGGTCTCATGTCATTCAGTGGTTACTCAGCTGTTCCTCCTGTCCTACCTGTTGGGAAGTAGATGTCCTCACTCTTCTCCAGCTTCTTCTCCTCTGAGATAAAAACTAACTTCACACTTTCTGTTTCGAGGCAGGAAGGAAAGAGCACAACTGATGTGACCTGGTTGTGAACTTCACCTGTGGCCTAAAAATACTACCAGCCAGAAAGGAAGCTCCACTTCCAGGTCTGTTTTTTTAACTCTTCATTTAACACAATCATGGCGCCCAGCAGAGTTTCAGATCTATGCAGAAGATCATGCATGTTGTTTGTTACCATATACTGTAGTTTTTTTAGCGTCCGAAACAAGTGCTTTTGTTTGATTCCCAACATTAACTGAAAACTGATGGAGAGGGGAGCCACAGCAAACAGCAGCTCTATTACTGAACCATAAATCCTCTTGAAGCATGTAAAGAAATAAAGTCAAAAATATGTAATATATAAAATAAAGTGAAATAAAGTCAATTTTGCAGCTCCGTCACTCACATCAGTGCTGAAGGATACAGTGATGTAAATGAAAGCTCACCTGGATGCTTCCAGTCCTGTTTGGATCATGAGCTGGTCCTGGTGGACTTCAGGGTCTTGATCCTGGAGAAACCTGGTTTTCCTCCTGATCTTAAGACACAGAGGAGAAAACAGATCAGATCAGGGATTTTGACACAAATATCTAACCTGAGGTTCAAACTGATCATCAGATCGAGGAAGAAAAGGCCTGATGGTGTGAGTGTTTCAGACACTGAGTCTACTGAGAGTTTAACTACAACCATCTGTACTTTCCAGAGAATGATCCAGAGAGCTAAATGTCTTGTTGATGCCAGAGGTCAAAGGTCAGAGGAGATCATGGATGACCAGTCTATGAATCTGCAGCAGCTGAATGATGCTAATGTGACACTATCATGATGCTATGGAGCAGAATTTGAGAGGAATGTTTCCAGCAGTGTTCCTAATGAAGTGGCCAGGAGTCTGTCTGTATGTGTTTTACAGCTCACTGGATTTAAACCTGTAAGCTTGACTCTGGTCCACTAGATGGCGATCTCTCTCTAAGCTCAAACCTCCGTCACTGGTTTGAGTGTCAGGATGTGAAACAGACTGATGTTTACTCTTTGAATGCCTCTGATTGGAGGGTGGTTGTGTCTCAGTTCTCTGATTGGTCACAACAGAGGACTCTCACGTCTCCACACTTTAGGAATAAAAAACTGTTCTATTCCTCATTACCTCAGGGAACGTTTCGACTGTCTGTGGATGGAGGATTTAGATTTTAAAAATGCAAAAAACTAGTCAAGTCTAATATTAGTATTAATTATTCAAACAAAACATCTGGTTTGTACAGGAGTACTTTAGGGCACACTGTTTGTAGGACCTTGTTTTATTCTATTTCTTTCTTATTTTTATTTCCTTATATTAAATTTACTTTGCCTTATTTCATTTTATTATATATATTATATTATATATTATATTTGATTTATTCTATTACATAATTTGTTTTATTTGCTTTCTTTTTATTTTATTAGATTTTCTGTATTGGATATATATATATATATATATATATATATATATATATATATATATATATAGGTATAAAAATTATATTCAATATAAAAAATATATTTATTTATTTTCTGTCTCATTACATAAATACATAATGCATTTTTGATGACAGTGATTTTTTTTCCCCCCTCCAGTCTCGTGCTGTGGCCTCCCCACCCATCCACTCCAAAGAATGGCCCATCAACAAATTCTCATAGTTCAGACTTATTAGTTATTTCTGAGTGAAAGGGGGTAAAATATGATGTATTATGTTTTTAACACTCTCAGAAAAGATGTGGACAAGCCAGTAGAACAAAAACAACTTATGAAAGCATAACAAAAATCATATTTCCTATCAACAAGCAACAATACTAAACATAAGACAGGTTTTAAATCATGACTTCTAAACAAAGAAAAACAGTTCAATAACCAACAAAAAAAAACCTGTGGACCCAAACTAAGATCACTCTCTTTACAGGATATTTACAAGAAAATCACACAGAACACCACCACTAACCTACAACTTAAATTTACGAATCAGAGCTTCCGTTTTATAAATATCACAGGAATAAATTCAGAGTTCAATCTCACTGCTGGTGGTTTGTTGGGACGGCAGAGACGAGGGGAAGGTGGAGGAGCTGTAAGATGAGGTTTAAATGTTTAAATGTGGAGATGTCATCAGGCTAGCCAATCACAGGGCAGCAATCAACTTTCATGGACCAATCAGAAGACACCACCTGCTCCTGATCAGACACACTCTGAAGGGAGGAGAGAGAGCAGATCCAAAACAGCAACGCATTTCACAACATATCACCTCTGTGAGCTATAGATTTCATTTCAAACCTTTAAAAACAGGACTTTTATTTGACCGGTGAATAAAATGATTTGGTCTGTTGTCTCTTTTATGTGCAATGTTTTTCTGTTGTTTTTAATGTGCCGTTTTTTTTTAAGATTGTTATTTGTGTTTGTGTGAAACTTCAAGCTGCCATCTTGACCAGAGATTAAGAATATCGATATGGGATGAAATATGGAATTAAATCATACATATTGCTGACTGCATCTGTGTAGTTATTATGATTAGATAAGGTAAACAGTGTCTGAACCAGGTCATGGTATAGGCCTACTGATGCTTCATGTTGTTTCTTGATGATTCAGCACAAAAACACAGAACTGAAATCTTTATGAAGATATAAATACACATAAAACAGGCTGATTTAATATACTTTATATAATATTTAATTAGCTTTAATATATTTCCTTAAGACATTAACAATGATAATAACTGAAGAAGTGATGAATAAATGTTGGTTCCTTCCTGTCTCATCGGTTATCTGTGGTTTCAGCTTTCTGTTGAAATGTGGTTTCAACCGATGAAAGTGCTGCTCAGAAAACCAACAGGCTGTGAAACACAAGCAGAGCTTACGGATCAAATATGTACTGTCAAAATAAATAAAGTCACACAGACATGACCACGACCTGACAGCGAGGTTAAAGCTGTGTGTCGTCTGCTTAATAAAGCAACTCTGACAAAGAAATATGACAATGTGATCCCAAAACTGATCATACAGTTTTCACCTTGATATGTTCACACTGAGGTCAAAGGGTTAAAAAACACACCTGAATCTGATTTAGGGACAAAGTGGACTAAATCTGAATAGAAAAGCTCAGATTTCATGTGGATTTTTGATGTTCACATTTTTACGAAAAGAAAATGATCTGAGTCTTCTAAGAAAAGCAGATGTGAGCTATTTTTTACTAGTCAGTCAATCAATTAAGACAATTTACAGTAGTACACAGAAACACATTAATAGAAAATACAGATAATATGACAACATGTTCTCAGAATATGTTACATTTCTGAAGATAAACAGACTGAATGAAAAAGCATAATTAAATAAACTTAACTTTTTTCAATGTTTTCTCAAGTCTTCTCAATATTTTCTTAACTTTTCTCAAAATTTTCTCAAGTCTTCTCACAATTTTCTTAAATTTTCTCAATATTTTCTCAAGTCTTCTCAATATTTTATTAACTTTTCTCAATATTTTCACAAGTCTTCTCACTCTTCTCAAGTCTTCTCAATATTTTCTTGACTTTTCTCACTATTTTCTCAAGTCTTCTCAATATTTTCTCAACTTTTCTCACTATTTTCTCAAGTCTTGTCAATATTTTCTTTTCTCAATACTTTCTCAATTCTTCACAATATTTTCTCAAGTCTTCTCAATATTTTCTCAATACTTTCTCAATTCTTCTCAATATTTTCTCAAGTCTTCTCAATATTTTCTTAACTTTTCTCACTATTTTCTTCAAATCTTCGGTGTTTTCCTAACTTTATAGAACTTAATGTTCATGTTTGTGTTTTACTCCTAGGTGTAAATGTATGTGATGAGTCACGGTTTTGAAAAACACAACAGAGAGTAATCATGTGACCTTTGTGCAGTGAATCCATGTTATTTCATCCTGACTTCATTCATTCATTCATTCATTGATCATCACAGACGCCTTCACTGGTTTGGACCTCCCTGTTAGAACAGCAGCGCTCTGATGGTGAGAATGGTGCTCAAGGCCAGAGCTTTAGTGAGAATCACCCTCACTCCGTTCATCATCAGCAGGAAGAAGCTGAGCCTCGCTTTCTCTGTTCAGGAGAGGAAATACTCATCAACCCGTCATCTCACACTGAATCCGATGCTCAGGTGTGTTTGCTGACTCACCTGGACGGAGGTCTGCACACATGTCGACTGAAAACACATTATTCAAAGACAGAGAGAAAACATCCTTTGTTAAAAATCATTCTCAACATTTTAACTGGACTGATGTAAGGGCTATAGATGAATATTGTAAGCATATTAAAGATAATATACAATAAAGATTAGGTTGAATCAAATAATCCCAAAACTCTTTTCCCACTGGTTCGTTAATTATTTCAAAATGTTTAGTTTAGCTCATCAAACCCTGACAGAGAACACAACCATAGCGAGATGGGACGTCTTTGCTGATTAACATTAACATGACACCAAAACTCTGCTTTTCAGATTTTTCATTTGACAAAATGAGCTGAGAGTTAGAGATGAGATCAACAATTGAATATATATCCAACTTACAGGAAAAGTAAAAACTAAAAATAATAATAATAATAATAATAATAATAATAAGTAACAATAAAAATCATAACAATTACAATAATCAACATAATAAAATAATAACAATAGTTTTGCTGGTGTACTTACTGTTATCGTTGTTGCCTGCCGTGCCGTGCAGCTCGCAGGAGTACATGGTCTCGTTGGTGAAGCCGGCATAGAAGTAGGTTCTGGAGTTCGGGGACAGGACAGCATGGCTGGTGTTCAGGTTGAATGACGCCTCCCTCAGATTCAGGACCATCTCACCTTCTTTAGGATGGAAACCAGCGGCCAGACAAACCTCCGGACCCAGAGAGTCATTCAGCGTCCCTTCAGCCTGCAGAGGACTCAGGACGGACAGAGTCAGGTTCACAGGATTTGGATCTGCACAGGGACAAAGATTGAGATTTACCACATCCACACGGCTTGTTATAAAAGCCAGTATTTAACAACAATAATAATAATGTGGGAAAAGCTGTGTATACTATATATATATATATATATATATATATATATATATATATATATATATATATATATATATATATATATATATATATATATATATATATATATATATATATATATATATATATATATATATATATATATATATATATATATATATATATATATATATATATATATATATATGTATATCGACACTCAATATGCACTTTATGCACTTGATATTATAAATATTATATTTATTTCAACTTTCAAATGCAGGTCTTAATTTGGGTTCAATATATTAATATTAAATTAATAAATACTATTTTCTGCATTATTTTGTTTTACAAATATTTTGGGTTGTAAACTGAATCTATATGCAGATGATACCATTTCAATGTCAATTTAGCCACACAGAAATTAGAACTATTTTTGGGAAATTTGATTCATTTATCTACTATACTTGTTTTTTTTTTAGATATACCTTTCGTTGAGCAATAAGTAGAATATAGAGACTGTTTATTATTATTAGATTACATTTCTACACATGATGATATCATCATTTGAATTCTCAGGATAATCAGAAAATTCCCAAAAAAACAAAACACACTTTTGAAAGAGCTTATTTCCCTGTAGTTAAAGTAAATCCTCTAAATAGTCACTTTACTGCCTTTTAACTCTCCAAGTGAACTCATTTTAACATTATCATTATTCGAAATGTAAAATCTTTTTCTCTGTTGTAAACAGCCTGGATTGCCTTTTTGCAGACAAAAACACATCAAAAGAAACATCAAAATGCTGTTAAAACTGAGGGATCTAATAGATTTTTTTATTTGACTGTAGGTCTTTCAAACCACTAAAAACATGATTTCAGGACTTTTAGAGGACAACCTTTTCTGGCTTCAATTATTCTGTATTTGTAGTTTTCTCTTAACTGAAATGGTTTTATCTTTTCAGTCTGTTCAGTTTCTCTGGTTCAACTTCAGAGCTGATGGAAATTTACTCTTTTATTTCAGTAGTGACATATTGGAGATTAAAAAAAAATAAAACTGAAATTAATTTATATTCATTTTATCATTTTTTTAACCAGGAAATATCATTTCAGTTTACTTTTATGTTTTTAAAACATGATTTTTATGTAGTTTGAAATTGTGCTATTTTTCACTGCTTATTTTTGTTTTAGCATTTCAGATTTTGGGGTTCCTCTCTCTGAAATTAGGATCCTGCACATTTATGTTATATAAAGCCACACACTAAATGCATAATTATTTAATGTATCATTACAATTTCTCTTTACCAGCTGTATTGAAGATGGATTTAAAATGCACAGGGTTTGAAATGACAGAAAACATCATTTAAGACATTTTTCTCCAGGATCTGTTTTCTCTGCAGTTGATCCACAACAGCTCGTCACTTCATCAACACATCAAGTTTAAGCTTTAAAACATAAAAACTCTAATTTCATAACCGCACAGCTGCTGGAAATTAATTGATCCTGATGTGTTAACAAGCAGAAAGAGTGTTTTCTTACCTTTAGGAGTGACGGTGAGTCTGATGGGGTTCCCAAATTTTAAAGCACAGTGTTACAACCTTGTACAAAAACCTCAGAGCTGTCAATCATCCTCAGAGAAGCTCATAAATGTTAAAAATCCACTTCAGGTCGACACACATGGAGCCGCAAACCAGAGGGAATAAACATAGAAAGTTTGGTTTGAGTGTTTATGAGGTAAATGTCAGAAGAGTGAAGATGTCAGCAGCACAGAAGAGACTCAAAGTGAATAAATACAAGTGTTTTCAGCAGGAAACAGCTCAGGACTCACCTGAAACACACAGAAACCCACTGCTACTGTTTGCTGTTTCTGGATGTTTCCTGGCTGTAAAGCAACAGTTCAGGACCAACTGGAAGTTTTTGTTCAGCTCTGTGTTGGGGATCAGTCACAGTGAGGAGCCCAACACAGTGAAAACCACTCATACAAAAAGCAGACAGCTGCAGGAAGGAAAGAGCCGAGCGTCCGCAGAGCCTGCCAGGCTAAATGATGCTTTATAGTTTATATAATATATAATGTTAAGCAACATAATGAGAATTGGTTCTGTCAGCGCGAACTCATGAAACATGACTAAAGTCAAAGCATTCATATTTTTAACCTGGTGCTTTTATTTTGCAGTCATGGAGAAGAACAACAGCAATACACTTCTGAATGGTTGCTTTTATTTAAAAAAAAAACTTCCAGACAGCTTATGCTGCGTTCGAGTTGTATCGGAAGTCAGGATTTGCAAAAAAAAAAAAAAAAAAAAGAAAGAAGTCAGGATTCGGAACTGGGAAAGACGTTACACCCGAGTTGATGGCATTCGAGTAAACAAGTCAAAAAACCAAGATGGACGCCTCCAATGAAAAGGTTGTTGTGGTTGCTCTGTCGGAATGCAGAAAGCTAATGCAGCAATATGAGGTCCTCAAACACAATTGACAGGCACAAAGAAGATGCAGAGGCTGTGTGTTTGTTCTCCAGCGTAATCAACTGTAGGAAAAACGTTTAACTCTACTGTAGGCTGCAACGTATAACGCTACACTGCAATAATCCAGGCCGCTGCCATCTTGGATTATGACGGTGTGGTCAAGTTGAGGTTGGTGAAGACTTTACAAGTTTACGAGAGTCGGAAATCCGACTTCGAGGGATGTTTCAGTTGAAATTTACAACTTGGAACTCGCAAATGACAATTTACGAGGACAACACGAACGCATCATTAGTGGAGACGTCAAATATCAGGGAAGTACTTCCTGTTTGATCTAGCAGCTACAAGCTAATGCTGGTGCAGCTAATCAGATGGGTGCTAACAGCTAACTAGTTAAAGCTACTATTTAGCAGTGATCAAGTCTCCACAGACCTGAGGATGAAACTAACTACAGGGCTTGATAAACGATGTCAGCTGACTGCAGACCAGTCAACATCATGAAGACTCTGGTCTAATGCTGCGTTCATTTTGTAGCATTTTGTAAGTTGGGATTCGAAACTAGAGACTTTACAGGTTTTACGACTTCAAGGGGTATTTTAGTTGATATTTTTACGACTCAGAACTCGTAAATTACGACTTACGAGGACAACACGAACGCAGCATTAGAGACCAACTCTGGTTGGCTGGTTGCCAACTGACATCACTGACGACATGATCTGAAGAACTGACGCTCAATAAGAGTTTTAAACAGACAATAAAAAATATAATTAATCACAATGTTATAAAACGTACAGTAAATCAACATAGCGTATTTCAGAGTTTTGTATTTCGTCAGAAAGAAATATTTGCAGTTATAACCATACAATTGATTTATTTAAAACGAGCAACTGGTGTTGTCTTAAAACTGAGCATGTTGCACCACAAAGTTGGTTTTGGTTTTAAAGTTGGACCAACTGACCAGACAAAAATACTAACATCCCATTAAAAGCATAAACGCTGCAGCTTTTGTTGACTTCAAGCTGTTCTGGGAATATGAACCATGGATATATTTGATTTATTAATTACTTAAGTTTTAGTTTCCACACTGTTGATTAGTTTTACGTTCAGTTCAGAAATGGATTTACAGTATTTTTACTTTTTAATCAAGTTATTTCAGTTCAGTTTTTTTAATAAGATATAATTTTACTTAATTATTATCATGAATTAAAAATTGTATTTTAAATAGTTCAATAACAGTATTTTCTCAGATTTTGGAGATCCTGTCTGGGAGGTTAGGATCCAAAAGATTCCTAAATGCAAATTCCTGAATAAATCAATTTGACAGTTTTTATTCAGATAACAGTCACATTGCATTATGTTCTCCTTATTTTATATTCAACTCTCATATCTTTAGTGATTTAATATTCTGTTTCATTGATATTGATCCAGCTTGTGTTCAGAGGTTTGTGTCGAGGTGTCAGCTTGACTTTCCTCACTGTGGAATGTAATCCACCATGAAGTAGACACAATGAAAAAGTGTCGTGCAAAAACTGTTGAGCAGTTTCTCGATGGAAAACACTCAGCAGCAGCTGAACGTGGCTTGAGGTTTTTTTCTGTGGATTCTTTGAAGTGAGGAGGCGTCTTATCTGATGAGAGTTAACCACAGACTGGAGATAAATATAAGATTAGTAGCATTCATTTTTATCACATTATTTCAGCAGCAGTTATAGGTATATAGGTAATATAGGTAACTCATAGATATAAAAATGGCCAATAATGTGTTAAATGGTCATGTTGAAATGTATTCATGTTTACAGATGATACTGAAGTTAAAACAATTTTAACAGCATCAAGCTATTTAAACCAAGCTGCTGTTAAGTTTAGAATATTTACAAACTGCTTTTAGCTAACATTTACCTATTTAAACAGTTTATCCATTATTCAGCTAATCTTAAGTCAACTATTTCAAAAGCTAATCCATTATTTTAACAATTACCTAAATAATGCATTATTATTTTTTTCTGCAATGGCAGATTTATCTAAAAACTCCCTTATTTGTCCCTAAATTTCAAAAATGTGCAACTACTGTAAAAATGTGATATATCAATATTTTTCCATTTTAAAGTCCATCATTTTAAATTTTAAATAAATTTGTAATTTGTGATATTGGGCTATACAAATAAAAACTGACTTGACTTGACTCAGGGAACCACTACAGTCGCATGTCCCCTTAAACAGGACAGGTGAGAAAAAATGAGTCATATCATGAGGCCTTTGAGAATGATGCAGGTTTACTGTTAGAAACACCCAATAAGGCTCCTAGTTCTGAGATAAAGGTCACTCATATCTAACGCTCAACCAACTATGATCGGCTGGAAACGGTTACATGGTAGCACACGCATTCACGAAACGATCAAATTATCCTGTGTTCAAATACGATAATTATCATGCATCTGGCAACACTGCTCAAAGGGAAACTTAATGCAACAGGTTAATTTAAGTGTCTGCAGCAGAGTTGACTTTAATTTATAGTGAAGACAAAGACCAGGTCTGTTTTTGTGCTGCTGGCTCAGCTTTATTGCTGAGAAGGTCGTCTTGTTATTTTGGTGCAAAACAATAAACCCTGAATATTGAGAAGTAAAGAATCTGATCACGTCTACTGGAAAAAAAGAGAAATCAATAACAGCGGACAGTGTCAAGGGAGAACAGAGTTCACGTTTATTTAAAGGCTGATTCCACCAATTCTGAACGTCTACAGAGAGACAAACACAAAAACCCTCAACAGTCAAAGCTCAGCTCACTGATCCGACCTGACAGACTGGAATGTCCTTTTATTCCAAAAAAACAGAACCAGAACCAGCTCAGAGCCACATGGTGAACTTCCAACATGAAAACAAACTCTCCTTGATGCTTCTGGCCAAATTTGTCCTCACATTCATTAATATCTTTATTATTTTTCAAATACATTTTGTAAATGCAACATGAAAAGCACAATCACACGGAAAATAGACACGTCTCTTTGAAGTCTGCTTTAATAAAACACCCCAGACGACGAAAGTAGGCTTTTATTTTGTATTTTTTTGAATCCCTTGGAACTAAAGGATGAGTGTTTAAGGTAGAAAAAGCAGCTTTCTGCTGGTTTAAACTGGACAGGAAGTTACTTACAGTGCAGCAGTCTAAACCGTCACACCCTGCTCTGAGGGAGCCTCCTGATTGGTCGGCCGTCCACTCTCTGCTTTCTGGTCGGCTCTAAAAACCAGGACTGACGGCACATAAATGCTCTACAAGGGTGGAACCACAGAAATCAACATCTCAACATGACTCTGAGCCCGTTTTCACAACAGGAACCTCTTTAAGGGAACCAGGAACCATTTTAAGAGAACTTTGAGGGAGCAGCTGTGTTGCTGATCAATAAAGAAGAAATAAATAACTGGAAACCTGACAAGTACTTTTCACTCTTATTAAAAAAAAGAAAATAATGATAATAAACTTGTAATCATTAAGTCTCTTTCCAAATGATTAACTGCTAACCAGACAAAGAAATTATAAAAATAATTTTCTGATATTTTACAGACAAAAGGTGATGTGAACATTGTCTGCTTTTCTTGTCTCCCTGCTGATCAGACAGATTTTTCTGATTTTTCAGGAAATAATTAGGAGAATATTAATTCTTAGTAAAATAATCATTATTTGTAACAGACTTACATGTCTTAATTCTCATGGTTCATCAAATGTGGGGGAAAAAAAACTGCTTTTAGTTCCTGAGTTTGGTTCCCGGGACTTGGGTTAAATAAAAGCAGAGCTGCAGGGCTTCCAGATGCTTCCATTCATCTAAAATCTGCTGGACAGGGCTGAGCTGCAGTAGTGGTTACCGAGGAAACGATAGTGGGGAAACATTCAGCCTACCCTTTACAGCAGCAGGCACAGAGCTGCTCAAAACTAGTAGAAAGGCAGAACAAGAACCTAAAGAAACAGTAAATGCAGGTTAAGTAAGCAAGCAGGGTTACAGCTTTGTTATTTTTTTTTGTTCTTCGTCGTTAATAAAGAAATAACAGGAAAAAGAGGCCGGAGAGGAAGAGAACCCCGAACATATCCAAGCAGGAAGCTAATAGACATACCTGTATTCACCTCGGAGGGCTTGAAGCTAAAACTGCTACGAACAAATCACAAAATACAGCTTTTTTTGTTGTTAATATCTGCAATCTCTTGAAGCTAACGGTAATACTATCTCTAAGGTTGACGGGGTTTGTTTTTTTAAATGTTCTTAGCCCCCCTTTTTCCCTTGTGTACTTCCTTTCCGTGGTGTTTTTCCTGGTCGCCGTCGCAGTGACGGGCCTCTGGACGCTTCCTACAAAAAACAACAAGGTGGGACGGCGAGCAGTCCGCCTAGGTGATGTGACACACCTGATCCTCACCTGAACACGGCTAAGACGAGGCCCCCTTAAAGTCCAACTATGGCAATATATATTTATATATTTATATAGCTGCAACCCCAAACTCCATCCAGTTTGTCATCCGACCAATCAGCTTCCTCCTCCTCCACAGTGATGAAAATGAATGGAGAGATCAGAAAGTCCAGTCTGTTTTTACCCCTGGTGCTTCACCTGACCTCCCCCCCGAACACGACCACCGCGCTGTCCTCGCTCTCAACACCCCCCCCAGGCTCCAGTCTGCGGCGGCAGAGGCACTAAAGAAAAACAGGCGCTCCAGCCAGACCGACAGACGTCCAGGGGGTCGGTTTATTTTTTTATTTTGTCCCAAAGAAAGAGGGAAGTTCTTCTGGGTGAGAGAGGCGTCCATCCAAAACCAGGGGTAGTGAAGGTGTGGGGGGGTGATGTTCCTCAATGTTCAGGTTTCCGTGGGTTGAAGGAAACCCGGCGGTGGCGTGGCACCTGGCACGGTGGGGGTGAAGAGACCCCACTTCCTCTGGTCCAGGAGAGGCGTGGCCACTCCTCGGCAGGCGAGGGGGTGCGGGGTGGAGTTTCAGACTCGTCAGCGGGTCTAGTCGCCTCCCCAGCCTCCACCTTTTCTCCTCGCCGGTTTTAATTTTCCATTTTAGTTGGAGCTCGTCTTCATCAAACCTTTGTTTATTTTCTACCCCTCCCGTTTCTCATGGCGGTGGTTTTTCTGTTGACGTTCGGACACAAAGCGGCGCCTCGGCACCCGTTCAGTGAGGCGGGTTCATGGTGCCGTGACCTCGCTGCTGCTTCTGCTTCTGCTGCAGGAGGAGCTGCTCCAGCGCCGACGGGCCAGGCTGCATCATGGAGCTGGACCATATGGACTGAGAGGGGAGTGGAGTGTTACCACAACATTAGCATAATGTCTTAATTCCACACAATAATATCTGAGGATTAAATACTACTGGAATATTAACAAACCATAATATCACAAACCGTGAATCAGTCTACAGTAATAACTGTAAATATAAATATCACTGATCGTATATTAATCTGAAAAAGGTACTGGGTTCGAATACCGGGCCCAGGGCCTTTCTGTGTGGAGTTTTCATGTTCTCCCTGTGTCTACGTGGGTTCTCTCCGGGTACTCCGGCTTCCTCCCACCATCCAAAAACATACATGGGGATTAGGTTAATTGGCTAATTTAAATTGACCGTAGGTGTGAATGTGAGTGTGAGTGGTTGTCTGTCTCTATGTGCCCTGTGATGAGGTGGCAACTTGTACAGGGTGTACCCTGCCTTTCACCCTAAGACAGCTGGGATACACTCCAGCCCCCCCACGACCCTATGAGGATAAGCGGTAGATAATAGATGGATGGTATTTTAATCTGATTTATGTTTCTATACTTTGATGACGATGAGTTTGTAAAGCTCCAAAGGGAGCAGCGCTTCGTTCTATTCGCTCTACTGATCATTTATCAGAGCTCTCTGCTGGAATTTTTCCTTTAAAGGCTGCTGAGCTGAAACTACAATTCAAAATAAACCAGGACTGAAGCAGGAGGACGGAGGAGGAGGAGCACCTTGAGGCTGTCCAGCAGCACAGTGGAGGATGACTCCTCCATTGGAGACTCCTGGCTGGTCCAGGAACTGCCGGTCGGTCCGGTCTGGTGCCAGCTGGTGTCTGGAGCTGCAGAGGAGGCTGCAGGCAGGTAGTCCAGTCCGAAGCCACTGGCTGCTGCTGCTGCAGGACACAACAAGCACATGTTGAAAAATCAGAATAATCTGGAACCCCTGAACCCCTCTGGACTACTCTGGACCCCTCTGGACCTCACCAGTCTTATCAGCCTTCCAGCGGTCCACCACCCTGCGGTCCCGGCTGTCCGGAGTGCCGATGGGCCCAAAGTTGGAGAAGGGCATGGCTCCATGGTTGTGGGTAGGGGGCGAGGACGGCAGGCTGCTCGGGTTGGAGGAGTGAGGGGATTGGCTGGCTGGGGTTGAGTGATCTGCCAATCAGAACACAGTGTCACATCACAGCCTGGTTTGGTTCTGAACATCAATCGGTTTCATTTAGACCTGGACAGATGTGGCGTACCTGAGCTAGCAGGGAGGGAGGGGGACCAGGGGGTGCCTTCGAACAGGGAGTAGAGGGACGGCTCCTGGTGCATCATGGGGGCGTCGGGTTTGGAGCTGGGCGGCAGGTTTTTACCGTAGGCCTGACTGAAGATGCTGTTCTGGTTGTACTCCTGAACACAGAGAGAGACATTACAGCTCTGATCGATCTGACAAGACATTTTAAAAAAAAAATAAATAAATAAATATGCAGAAAAATGTCTTTTAGTGGTTGTTTGTTATGCTGGATTCATTTCTGACTTCTCAGAGAATTACAGTGTTGTGGCTCAAAGTTGGGTCTAAAAGGGTGAATTCAGTTTTAATTCCTCACTCCTGTTCAAAATGATGAAGTGTAGAGAAAGAAAGAAACCCAATCAAAGTGAATGAAATGATGCCGGAGGCTCTCTGCTGCCCTAACAGATATGTGTTAAGCTCTGAATATTATTCATTTGGTTCTGTCTAGATACGAACACATAAACTTTACTTGGATTACTCCCAGATAACGCTTCTGCCATCTGCTGGTTGAAAAATGTCACAAACTTCACATTTTCTGCAAAATACTTTCATTCATAACCTGTTTGAATATCTTGTATTATGTACTATGTACGTGTATTATGTCACTTTTCTGCAGATAAATGTTATAAATTATTTGGAATAGTGTTCTTAAATCATCCTAAAAATGTTTCCTACAGAGTTCAAACCAGAGAAGTCCTCAGTTTTATTAGTGGTAATGGTTTCATTCATTTAGTCGTCTGTTAATGCAAAGTGAAGCTGCTTTATTCAGTATTTTGACTGGTTTGAATCAGCAGGTGTGTTTGTTTCAGAAGAGGAAACCTCTGGGGATAGTTCAGCTTTTGGCAAAAACCTCTTGAAAGTCTGGATGTGAAGCTAATGTCAGCAGTGACTCGGCTCACATAGGGATGAAGCTTTATTCAGCGTTGTTAGGTTTTAATCAGTTTGTTGTCGAGAGAAGGAGACACTGTGGTGAAAACCTGCTGAACCATGAACACTGAAGAAATCCTGACTACTGACATCAGGACTACAACTCCCATGATCCCACAATACTGCACCACCAGAAGCAGACTCCCTCTTTTCATGCTGGTGTATCTGAGTGACGCCTAGCAGCATAAAACTACATTTAAAGTGCGACTGTCAGCAGGCCCTTTTGGATTATCTTTAACTTGTTAAAGTTTGAATTTCAAGGTGATATTCTGCATTATCAAGAGTTACAGTCGGTAGGCAGAAATGTGTAGAAATATTCAACACGCTGACCTATACAGGTATGTGAATGAATGAAGATGATGCGTCTCACCTGCATGGGGAAGCCAGATATGGGCAGGAGAGAAGATGATTGGCTGACAACCTCAGGGCCACTCTCCATCCTGGTCTGGTTTGGCAGCTGCAGGGACAGAGGACAGACAGGATGAGGACCAACACATGTCAAACAGTGATGTGTTTTGTTCTCCATCACTGTCCACCATGTTCCTCCCAAATATGCTGCAGAGCTGAGCTGCATCGTTTATCATTTATATCAGCTGTGAGCTCCTGAGCGTTTATGTAAATATATAGATTTGTTGTTTCGACTGGTTAAAGCAGAACAACACTACAGTCACTAGATGACACCCTGAGGGCAGCCAAGGCTCACTGCCCAGAGGAGGAGAGATGATGACAGTTTAAAGGACTAGTCTGCAGGATTTACCGACATCTAATGGTGTGTTTACAGTCCACAACCAGCTGAGCTAACGTTAGCCTCAGGGTGCTAAACCAGCCATCCATTCTATAATAACACTACTCTAGGTGCAACAGGAAGTGAGACAGCAGCTGGTGGCACCACGGTTTAGCGCTCCGTGGCTAACGTTAAACCTATGGTGGCCTGCAGGTAAAGTTTTGGTTAGTCCCTCCTGGGCTACCACAGAAACATGGAGGACACTATGTAGCTGTGAAGCTAAGCTAAGCTAACAGAGACAACTGTCACTACCTGATCCGTACCGGAAACCCAATTTGTACTGCGCACATGCAAAACTGGTGTCACTTCCTCTCCTCACAATTTTTACGACAGAGCTTTGTCATTGTCACCACGCGCCGCTGAGTCGTAATATTTCAAAGTAAAAGTGTGAAAGATGTCTGTGAGGATGGATGTGTCAATCTATCAGCAGCTTCACGCTTTTCTCCTGAACGGAGGTTAGGGTTAGGATTTAGGGAACTGATAAGGGCATGTTTAAGAAAATTAACAACTCTGATCAGTAACTGCCGTAAAATGCTTCGGTAGGTTGCAGAGCGGATGTAGACGCGTTTTGCACATGTGCAGTACAAATCAGGTTTCCAGTACAGATCGTGTAGCGGCAACAACATTCTTAGTTTCAGCTGGCTAGACTCTCAAGAAACATCTGATAACTTTACTATATATATATAACTATTCCTTATAGATAACTATTCCTTTAAAGACAAATCTTTAGTTTTACTTTCACTTATTCTCTTTTAATCTGTTTGCACTAAATATAACAATATCACAACATTACTGCACATTTAAAATGCACATATTGTACTTTCTGTATATACTGTAAATATATTGTCTGGTAAATTAGACTATAAAATCTATACCTGTGTATATACAGTAAATATTATATATTATCTGGTATATATTACATTATAAAATATATTGTAAATACCATATGTTATATATTATACTATAAACTACACACTTCTGTATAAACTGTAAATACTATGTTATATATACACTATAAAATATAGGCTTCTGTGTAACTGTAAATACAGGATATTATGTTATAAATTACATTGTAAATATTTATATATCATTCCATAATCTATACTCCTGTTTAGTATATTCCCGATTTGTTCACTATTACTACTGTCACTATCAAGTTGAATGTAATCTAATGTCAGTTAAAACAGTGAAGACACTATCAGACATATTTTAAAGTTTTTGTACCACAGGATGAAACATATTTTTGGTTAAATATCTAGTCACTACTCTACATAACAAGTAGTAAGAGGACAATGACAGGAGATGGCAGAGAGTGGTTCAGGGCTACATACAAATATGTTTGGTCCAGGAGCAGTGCTAAGAGGGCCAGCCAAGGCCTGGAAGAAATCAGGAGGCTTAGAAAAGACCAGCTCCTCCTCCTCCTCAAAATCTGCTAGAGTTTTTAACAGGTCAGGAGGTAGAAGAGGCGAGCTCTTGTTGTCCTGGTGAGAGATGAAGCAAGAAGAGGAAAATGAAGAGGAAGAAGAGAGAAGGAAAGAAAGAAGGAAAGCCGGTAAGACTGAGGTGGAAAGAAGGAGAGTTACACTAAAAGCTCCAGAAGCTGAACACAGCTGAACACATTTTGACACCGACAGATGCAGATGCTGCAGATACTCTGATAGTGTAGCTGCATGACTCCAAGAAATTAACAGATATTTGCCACCATTCTTGCACAGGAGCCTAAACAATCGCTGCTCTGCAGTGAGTTGGTTAGAAAAGACTTAATTGTCCAATTCCAGCATCTTAAATGCCTTAAAGGTGTCTTAAATATTTCCTGCTTTCTTTTACTCCTCTGTGACAGTAAACTGAAAATCGTTAGGACATTTGAGGACATAATCCTTTCCTCACTATTTCCTGACATTTTATAAAACAAATGGATTGAAAAACTAATTAACAGATTAACAGACTATGGAAATATTCACTCAAAAACTTCACAAACTGTCACAGCTACAAAAAAAATTAAAAAAAAAAAAAAAAAGACAACCAGGAGAGGAGGAAACAGAGTGAGACAACAGGAAACAGAGGCAGAGAGACAGGAAAGCAGCAGAACCAGCAGCAGAACCAGACTTCCTCCTACTCCTCATCACTGTCACCTGAGAGCTGTTCACCTCAAATGGGGGCCCCCGGGACCCGGTGGGGCCGTCCTGATCGGAGCAGATTCCTCCTGGCGGAGGCCTCTTTATCCTGTCGGCTATCACAGCTAGACCGTCCCCCATCCTGTAGGATGGCTCCCAGTAGAAGTCCTGCATCTTGACGTTGGGGTACTTCATCTTCTTGTCCATGTTGGGCAGCTGAGGCTGAGCGGACGGCTGCAGCTGGTGCTCGTACAGCTTCAGAGGATCCTGAGCCGCCATGTAGAAGGTCTGCTGCTGCTGCTGCTGCTTCATGGTCATCTGCATGGGAGGGATCTTCTGTAGAGCCGCCTGAGCCTGGTTCCACATCTGAGCCGGCTGGTCCTGGGCCTGCATGTACTGCTGGGACCAGACACAGCAGTCACCCAAGTATCACACACTAAAGCAGGGGCAGCTGACACAGAGCCCACAAGGCACCTGCTCGCTCACAGGTGGGCAATTGATATTTAAGATATTTCTAAAACTCCCATGATAACTGTGGCTTTCTGATGTTTAAATAGACTGATCTGTGTTTGTGATTCAGAACAGTTATTATTAATGGAAATATTATCATTAAAGAGGAGCAGAAAGGCTGGTGACCCCTGCTCTCAAGACTGACCTGCTGCAGACCCGGGTGGTGAGGTGGACTCTTCCCCACCCCCACCTGCTGGACCGGTTTGGTGGGGGATTGCTGCTGCTGGCTCATGGCCTGCACCTGCAGCTGGACCGACTGCTGCAAAGCCTGGGGCGGCTGACCCTGGGAGGGACACTGGTTCATGGGGCCTGAGGGCCCCGGCCCCTGACCAGGACCTGGACCAGGACCAGAGGGTCTCTGCTGACTGTAGGGAATGTGGGACTGCTTCCCAGCCTGGGTGCCAGCCTGGGTGTGGACACCTGGCTGAAGGAAAGGGCCGGGGACGGATACTCCAGTGGAGAAGGTGAAACCTGGGTTCACCTGAAGTCCTGGGAACGCCACCGGGGGTGGGATCACATAGGCCGAAGGTGGGAAACCTACAGTGGGACCAATCACAATTATTCAGTCACTGAATAATTCATAATAAAAAAGTAAATAAGTTTGTCAATGAAATACATTTTTGAGAAACTAAATAAATCATATAATTTAAATCAATAAAATAAATCATTACATTCAACTGAATGAAAAAGAACATTCAATTTAAATAAATAAAATAAATCACTAATTCAAATACATTAAAAAATAAATTTAAATAAATTATATAATCACTACATTTAAATAAGTTAAAATTGTTCATTTTAAATAAATTAAATAAAATTCAAAAAAAAATTATAACAACAGGGTTCCTACACATCCTGGAAAACCTGGAAATTAATTGACCAATTTTCCAGTCATGGAAAACAAGGAAAATGAGAAAAAAGTCAAATGCCCAGGTTTTCGAGGACACGTGGGAACCCTGTAATAATAATAATAATAATAATAATAACATTGTTGCTTACATAATGACTGAAACCATTACTTCATTATCAAATTAGATGTTCTAAGATTGACTGTTTGATTACTTCATTTGATTAATTAATTGACTGAATGTCTGTGTACCGGGTCTGCTGGGCAGCGGTGGGAAGGCTCCAGGGTGATGGATGGGGATGAACTGGGAGGAGCAGGTCGTTTGGGTTTGCGTGACAGGACTCTTCTTGGCCTCAGACACTGGAGTCTTCCTCAGCTCCGTCTGTGCCTTCACCTGAACGACAGGAAGTCAGACATCACCATCAGTTGACTCCTTATTTAAACCTTTTCGTGTTCAGTGACATGTTATCATCTCTACCTGTTTTCCAGCATCAGTCGTTTTCTCATGGCCAGCTTTCTTCAGCTCGCTCTTCCTCTTGCCATCTCTCTTCAGCTCTCCTTTCCCAACGGCCCCGTTGCCCTTGGCAAAGTCTCGGCGCTCCTTGCCGCTGTCTTTCAGGTGATGGCTCCTCGCCAGCTCTCGGTTCTGCTCTCTAGGTTTGATGTTCTCTTTGAAGGTGACGACAGGTCGGTCACTGCCGTCGGGCCATGAGCTCTGGGTCTTCCCTGCCGACAGAACCGACTTCAGGCCAGAGTTTCCACCGTCGTTGGACGTCTGCTCAGCATTGGACGACTCCTGCAGGACCGGCGCCTCCTTCTCTTGCGGCTCCTCGATGGCCTGCTCTGGAATGTCGGTGATGAAGACGAGGAGGCCATCCTCACTCACTCTGCACTGAATCAGCCTGCGGAGAGGAGATAATGTACTGGTTCTGCTGGTTCTGCAGGACAGCTGACACAGTGACGCAGCAGATGGACACTCACCCTGGCTGGTTGTCGGCCACCCATTTGCCCAAACCGATGAGTCTCTGGTGTCGAGTGTGGACAGGCAGGCCGTCCCTGTCTACCAGGATGCCCTGATGACCTTTGGTGAAATCCAGGGACCTGAAACACAGTCAAACATTAAAAGATGGAAGCAATCCCAGCTTCCAATGTTCGTGTAAACATTCGTTCCAACTAATGCTCGTCCAAGCAGGAAACAGAGTTTAGTACCTCAGAGCAGGCCGGAGTGCCAAGAAACCCTGCAATTCAAACTCCTCTGGCAGGGGTGTCACTGCAGGGAAAATAAACACACCTTCAGCTTCAATAGCATCACATCTGCATACAAACATTACAGGGCAACATCAATAAGGGGGTCAAAGCAGACATTAACTACTTCCTGTGAGGTAAATCCCTGAAAAGCAGGACCGACAGCAATGGTCATAGGAAGAGCAACTTTTATTCTGAAGTGATGGCACACTTCAGGTGAACCTGTATTTGTTGTCTACTGTTCTAGAAGCAGGATGGCTGTAAGCTAAAACTACCATCGATCACTGAACTAAAAAGACAGAATCAATAGCAGCGGATGTCCTACCTGAGGAACAGGACACGTCGTCCTCCTTGGGCTGGAAACTGTTGAGGATGGACACCAGCCAGGGCCAGACACTGAGAGACAGGAAGAGGAGTTAGACTTCCTGTTCAGAAGTGACGTTTAGACAGCAGGACGAAGGACTTACTGCTGCCTCTGGTCCACAGCGGCCTCGTGGAAGACGCTGGGTCTCAGCCTGAGCCAGTCCAGAGACACTTTAATGGCCGGCAGAGGACACTCCCCCATGATCTCCTCCCCCAGGTTCTTGTTGATCAGAGCTCGGCTGCACATCACACCCAGGAAGGACACTGAGGGGACAGAAAGTCCAAACACCATCAGTCAGCAGCGACTGCGATGTGATGTAATAGAGCTTCATTACATACCTCACTACATCCAAAGATTAACAAATATATCAGAATCTCAAAGGGCCTCCAGCATCATTTCATTGACTTTAACTTGGATAGACCTAAATTTGAGCCAGAACACTGGAATTCTCTGAGAAGTCAGAAATGAATCCAGAATAACAAACAACCACTAAAACACATCTTTCTGTTCAGGATTGAGAGGATATAACTGGAATTTAAAATCTCAATCAAATAATAATGAGCTTTTATATTTTTTCTGTTTTTTTTTTTTTGGTTAAACAGTCAATTGTAAAATTCCTAGATAACAATTATAGCACTAAATATATCATTTTGATTGAAGAGCTTGTGCATGCTGGTGGATTAACCATTATAGACACAGTGATCAGTAATGTTGTTAATTTGAGTTAGTAAGAAGTTTTGAAATTTCAGTAGCAGAATAACAGCAGAAGTATTAGCAGTATGAGCAGTGACTGTGTAACGTTCTTACTGAAGAGGCCGAGCAGCTGGAACCAGCTGATCTGCTGCTCACTGCTGTAGATCTGCTCGCTGCCGTCGGCTGTCAGGTCTCTGAGGTGGTGGAGCTCAAACAGGTTGATGACAGTGATGTGCACGAGCTGCTGAGAGCTGAAGGCTTTCTGCAGGATCAGCCTCTGCACACACAGGAGCCAAGTCAGGGTTGACTTTAAAACACTTGGAGATCAAACTGCATGCAGGGGAAAACCCAGGTAGAGTTTACTAAGCACTGGAAACTTTGAAGAACTTTTTGTTTCACCTGAAACTGCTCCTCCAGTTTCTCCCTCAGGCCATCCAGCTTGTCCAGACTCTTACTCAGGTAGACGTGACCGTGAAACTTGATGAAGGCCCGGATGAAATCCGACACGCTCCACTTGGTTTTCACCTCATCGCGGCTGCAGACACACAAAGGGAGGACGGAGGACATCACAACCACAAACTCAAACCATCCTGTGAGTTCCACTGTATAGTGAAGGTCTCACCTCTCTAGAGCCTTGGACAGGGCCTTCTGCAGGTTGGTGGAGGCTGCTGGAAAGGGGAACTTGACGGCGATGCTGCGGCAGTAGTAGAAGATGGTGGTCAGGTGGTCTCCTTTAGACGAGGCCAGGATGGCCAGCTGGTTGTAGGGCTGACCTGCAGGAGACACAGCATCACATAAAAACTAACCAGTAACCTGCTGACACAGCCTTAAGCATTTAGTTTAGCACAAAGCTAATCAGCAGTGATGATCAGACTCACCGTTAGATGGAACCAGCTGAGCAGCATGTCGGTAGTATGACTCAGCCTGGCTGGTCTGGTTTCGGTAACGTGCTGAAAAGACAGAAACATGGACAAGATGAGTCTTGATGTTCGACGACTAACGCTGACATCTTGTTGGTTTCCTCACCGATGTCTCCGAGGTGGACGAGGCAGTGCTGGCAGATATAGGAGCAAGAGCTGGGCTGCGGGGTGACGATGGCGCTGGTGTTGCTCTGCTTATTGCTGATGATGCCGAGCTGAGACGACTTGACGCGACTCGGCAGGTCCACGTTGAACACGGTGCACAGCTCCTGCAGCAGCTGGACACAGCACAGCACCGGCCTATTGCTTTAAAAGTGAACTATAAATAGGGCTTTCAGCTCCATCACTGACCTCATGGACCAGAGAGGAACCTCTAAACATCCAGCAATTTAATGCTGGCAGTGACCCTCATGAAGACCTGTGTTGGTACAATTAAGGCTTTTAAGAAGATTTTTCAACACTGCAGTGTGTCTTGGCTTGTTTTTTGAGGGATACATGCATTTTGTATTTTTTTTTGAGACTGTCCTCCACTCATGCAACCTTACAATCTTCATGAGATTGAATGACCTAGTGCACCTGAGAAATCCAAAGAGCCCCTGTGTGTGATTACCACAAAGACCCAGCAGCGCTTCTCCTCTGTTAACTTCATATCCAGCAATTTAACTTTGAGCTTTTTTCACTTTTTGTTCACATCTGTTTCTGTGGACACTACTCATCAGACTCTGTGTTCTCTCTTCGGTCCAGATGTGAACCAAACATCAGTCAGTCCTCTCATGTTAACCTGTTGTTTATCTGAGTCCATCTCAACATGCAGCCTGCAGTATGGTTGACTTTGAAACCTGAGACCAGCTCTCAGCTCCTGATCCAGTTGTTGTGGTCCAGACCAGAAAACATTCACTGTGCTCACAACAAGCCAAACAAATCAAACCACAGGATTAAATGTTGGTTTGTGAAAGCACTCTTGCTCTATTGTCATATTTTATAAACCATTTCACTCATTGTACTCTGCACTGAAAAAACTTTTTCCCGCTGACAGGAGTACACACTACCTGTTCATTACTGCACATACTAGCTGATGTTGCTCTACCTCTTTGTACAGTCCATATCTTTTATTGTATACATTGTATTTTTCACATTGCTGCCTTTATTTCCATTTTATCTTTTCATCACTTTTATTGCTCAGCATTCATTGAGGACAGTAAAGGAAGCAGTAATTTCCTCTTTGTATTAGCACACGCTTAACCAGTAAAGCTGATTCTGGTCCTGAATCCATGCTAAACGTGATGCTGAACCTCATCTGCTGGACCCTACCTGTGTGTAGAAGCCACTAGCTGCCTCCAGAAACAGTGACAGATTGGCCTGGACCTCACTGCGGTTGGGGTTGGCTCGGTTCTTGGCCTGGCTCTGCAGCGTGGTGATCTGGTTTTTGAAAGCATGGTTCCACCTGCAGAGACAAAAAGACACAAAAGAAGACATTAGCAGGTTTCCTATCTGTTAACAAAGCAAACGGTTCCCTGATGTAAGTGGGGGTTGTGGGGAAGCTTACAGGTCCTGCTCCACCTTCTTGTCCAGAGCGTATTCCAGGTCAGTCACCAGCATCTTCTGGTACAGATCCTGAAGGGCCTGCCGGGACGTCCACACCTCTGCCGCCCCCAGCTTTGAATCTAATGCAGACAGGAAACAGGTGTAACTCACCTGTGACTAACACAAACTACACAGGCTGTTTCAGTTGATCTGAAGTTATCTAACCAGAAAGACATCAGATAAAAAACACTGAACTTAATAAGCAAGTACAATGGGGGGATAAAAGACGGCAGCAGCCATGTTTAAGTTAAACAATCGCTTTTCTGTTCAGGTCCATTTAACCAGGATCAGATGAGAAGCAGCCCTGATACCTGGCAGGTAGAAAAAAAAAATCACACTGGATGACAGAAACAGTTGAATTTAATGTGTCTGGTGTGTGTTTGGTGTAAAAGCTGGAAGTCAGCATTATAACAATAATAACACTGATGGGTCACACTTAAAGCTCTAAATATTTAAGATGTAAAACAGTGTGGACAATTATTCATAATAGTTATCAATCAAGTTTCCAGATGAGGAACTGCTGATTATCTGAAAACATGCCTGACATTTGTTCCAAAACAATTATTTTCATTACAAAATAATCAATAAAATGTTCATGTGACATCTTTTGTCCAACAAGGAGACAAAAAATGTTCTATTCATTCTATACTTTCTGAGAAGCACCAGTGGTGAGAGAGTCAACATGTACTAAAAAAAAAAAAAAAAAAGATTAATTTAGTCACAACCATCCAATGAAAATATTCTGATTCAATGATTATTCAGACTTTAGTCTTTATGCTCTCCAAATACTTACAAGTTATATTTATTGAAGATATTGATTTAAGAAAATCAGTTATTTAAATCAATGTGAGGAATCATAATTTAGTTCACTTTGCAGCTGTCTATTCCAGCTGCTTCTTGGCTGTATTACGACCAGGAGTCTGTCCTGTTTAAATCTGGACCTGTACCCTGAACCAGGAGTCCAGTCTTGTTTAAATCTGGACCTCTCTGAAACTGGAACCTGGGGTGTGTTTCCCAAACAACGACAGAAGTTAGCATGAAACCACGGTAGTACATAGTACTTGGAAAGACCAAACTTCCCCTTTCCGAAAGTTTCCCAAAACTCTCCAACTACCGTCGTACTTTGTAAGTTGGAACGAAGTCAGTTTGAACTTCCGTCGTCCAAACAACACACTTTCCAGATGTTTCGGAAGCGTTCGGAGAGAACTCGGATGCATTCGTTGCTGAAAGCGTGTCAACGACAGAAACACAGCTTCATGGATGATCTGATGTCACTAAATACTTAACAGTCCTGGACAAATGCCAATGTTTTTAGAGTTAGGGTAAGGATTAGGGTCAGTGGTCCAGGACTGTTAATTACGGTACTTGGTGATATCAGGTCGTGCTAGCTTCATTTCCATTAGGCCAGTGTGACATCTTTAGAAAGTTTGGGAAATATTCGTCAACATGATCATGTTCCCTACTCATTGAAAGCAAGAACTGAATGCATTTTCTTTGTTATAATTGGAATAAATTCAAGATATAAAACATATACATCTAGCCTATATATACCTACAGCTTCTGCGACACCCTGTGCAGTAGCAGAAGCTGTAGTATAGGATAGTGGTTAGAGCATGGGCACTTAGCGTGGCAACATGCTATTTAGTCAGGCATGGGTTCAAATCCTACTGAGGGCAATAAGTTTTGGGAAACGCAGCCCTTGTCCTGAATCTTCAGTTTTCAGGTTCTGTGTCTGTGTGTTTTCTCTTTCAGTCTGTTGCACTGTTGAACTAAACTAAATAAAATTGACTAGTAAAGAAGACTTTTCATAGACTTTATCAGAGAGGCATATGTTGCAGATGAAAATGCAGACCTACCTGTCATGTCAGCCTTCAGGGCCTCTGCCTGTCTGCTCGGATGTAAACAGAGGAGGCGGTCAGAAATAAACAGACATGTTAGCAGCGTTAGCATCACACAGCACTCCTTCCTGTCCAGTGACCATGCACAGATGGCTAACAGAGTCAACAAGAAACACCGACGTCACATCACTAATTGAAACATTAAACAGCTCTTATCACATGTGGACAGGAAGACATAGTGCTGCCATCGGGCTCAGTCTACTCCCTGGATCCACAATACGACGAAACACGTACAAACATTAACCCCCTTAGTCACAAACCAGTCAGTCAGCTTATTAGCCGTCTGCTGATCAACTTCTCCACACATAAAGCTCCACTAGTAAAATACATCGCTAAATGAACTTTAACCAGTGAAAGAGGCCAGTGATAATTAACTAAAAGTCACATATAATACGTGACAGCATCAGCTAACCTGATGCTAACTTGACATACGCAGAAAGACACATACGCTAGCGAGCTAAAGCTAACACGTCTCTGTGGCTGAACGTTTAGCCTTAAATCCATACCAGCAGCGGGCAGTAGACATTAAATTTGAGTTTACAGACACTAATCTGTGTGAAATATTGTCCATGTACGTGATTGAATGAGAATGTGGTGCCGGCGGGCGTTAGCATCAATTGTTTGTTGATATATGTTGCTAGCTAGCGCCAACGTTTAGCTAGCTTTAGCGTTAGCAACCGAACAAAACAATTCACCTGTCGGGATGGAAAAGTCCGTTTCTGGCGAAACCGGTGCCGCCGAGTGAACCGGCAGAGGACAAAGAGCTGAGCTTACCGTAAGTATTGGGCGCAGAGGTTCATCCTGTCGGATCGCCAGTGTTTCAGACAACGACTGGACCAGAAGCTAACGCTCCTCCCAGCGCCATCTTGTTCCTGTCTGACCCACACAGGCCTCAGAGGAGGCAGTAACTGAGTACTGGAGTAATCCTGCTGCATGAGAAATATTATTAGGAGTATTATTATCATATTGTTAGGATCATTATTATTAAATATATTTGATATATTTGATATTATATTGATGATGATAATGTTGATTATTATCATTATTATTAGTAGTAGTACTGTAGTATTAGTATTAATATTAATATTAGTAGTAGTAGTATTATGGAGTACGTTTGATTGATTTGATTTGATTTGATATTGTTATTATTATTGTCACCGTTGTTGTTGTGAATACATTAGGCTGATTTATATTTTTAAAATACATAATTTAGCGGATCATTATGAAACACATTTGCTTGATTTTTAATTTCTATTTCTTAAATAATTTTTGTAGTTATCTGAAGTTATCTGAACTACATTGTACAAAGTCAGGGGTGCGTTTCCCAAACAACGACGGAAGTTAGCATGAAACCACGGCAGTACGTAGTACTTACGATTTTTTTTAAAAAACTTTATTTAATAACATTTGCTTGGTACAAAACAAGTGTGGCGGATATACATTCAGTGTGTATTGAAAAAAGGGGGGAAAAGGGGAATTCATGTATTGACGTCTATGGGGAATTTGTTTAAAATTTCATATAATTTTCAGAGACTTTAAGTATATTTTGAATTCATTAATGAAAACAATAAATTTGGGGGGTAACTTCATAGTTCTATTTTTGGGGATAAAAAATGGCAAGGCATAAAATAACATTGCAGCATAACTCATTGTTTTTGTCATGGAGGATTGTACCAAATATTATATCATTTGCAGAGAAACCTGGGAATGCTGGGACCTGTCGTTTTATCCAGTTGTGAATGTCATCCCAAAATAAATGCACCACATTACATATATGGTCAGTAGTCTCAATGTCATTATCACAAAATGTACAATTATCATCAATGCCAAATCGCAACCTTAGCAACTCCTTGGAGGGATAAATGTTATTCATAATTTTGAAGTGTGTTTCTTTAACTTTGGGGGATACGGTGAATTTCAAGTAATTTGTTCTGTTTATCAGTTGAAGATTTGTCCAGGATTAGAATTCCCCTAATTGACAGTGGGGCCAGTTGCGGTTGTATAGGTCGGTGTGCCAATATATTTTTTGTTAAATAGATAAATTCTTGTGGCAGTGCTTTAGGTAAAGTAAAGTCTGATTTTTAGGGGTTGACATTATGCTTAGAACAAAATTGATCATAATTTAGCAGATTCCCTCCTGAGTCCATTAAATCAACTAAAGACCATATATTTCTCCCAAACCAAGCTTCCTAAAACAGGGACTTGTTCAGATACAGTATATATCTATTATTCCACAGGACAGATGTGTGGGGGGAGAAATTATGTACATATAACAATGTACATATTAAGTACATATTACAGGACAACATCTGCTAGTGGACAGTAATATAGGCAGTTTGTCAATGTTGAAGTCCATCCTGAGAAGAAAGTTCAGTCCTCCAAGTTTACTAAATAAGTAATTAAGGATACAATACCAAAAGGAGTCACTGTCTCAACCAAGATTTTATCCAATTTATTTTAATGGTTGCATTAAGGCAATCAAAATCGATAGCTTTTAAACCTCCATCCTTTATATCTTTCACAATGCTATCCTTTTTTAAATAATGTGGTCTATTCCTCCAGATTAAATTGAAATTAATTTGGTTAATGGATTTTATTAATTTATTTGGAATGGTATTGGAATAAGCTGGGTAAATACATCTTGATAAACATTCCATCTTTGTCAGGTAAATTCTTCATAATATTGACATCTCTTTTTGGAGCCATGAGTTCAGTTTGGGTTTACGCTCTTTTATTTTATTATCTATATTGAGTGATTGGTGTAGCTTTTGGCCCTTTGAGATGTGAATACCCAAGTATTTGATTTCTGATTTGATTGGAATATTACAAATTTCTTTAATTGGAGAGTCATGGATAATCAATAGTTCACATTTCTTGATATTTCGTTGTACTTACGAACGACCAAACTTCCCCTTTCTGACCTCACCCCAGACGTCCTAGGAATAAAACATCACTAATGAAAGTGAAAACAAAAGGCAGACTAAAATAACAAAATAACCCAGATAATAATTAGACAGACTGTGGTAACAGTAAATTTTGTGCTTTTATTAGTTTTGTCTTTTAAATAATGAGTGACATATATTTACTGATAGTTTCCTCTGCATTCAGATTGTTTTAGTATAAGAACTGAAAGGAGTCACATTATTGTACTTTACCGTCCTTGCCCTACTATTTTCTTTAATATAATAATAAAAACAATAAAGTTAATTTATCCAGCACTCATAACAAGATTAAGAAGGAAGAAGAAGTTTATAGTTGTAAAGTACAGAGGGTTCCTGAGTCAAATAGGCTTGACTTGAAAAGATCAGTATTATATTTCATTGCTCATTTGTTGGAAGATTATTTCCTGTCAGAGAAGTAAACTGGAAAACACAAACTGGAAACAAACAGGAGAAACCATGGAGGGAAGTAACTGGAGGCTGATCATAGATTGTTTCCAAGGCAGTTATACTGCAGTACATTTTAAACGTAACATTGTTGTTAATGCACATTGATTTATTTAAGAAAATATGAAACTTTATTCACCCCACTGCAGCAAAAGTGACAGAACAGACAAAAAAAGAAAACAACTCAAGCAGCAACAGTCAGACAAAGCCAATATAAAAATATGAATCAAATTAAAGTAAAATAAAAAGGCGACAAAAATAAGGTAAAAATAAATTGAAATAACAATGTAAAGCGATTAATAATAAATAAAAATAAAAAGCATGTAGAAAGTACAACAAAATTAAATCTAATAAAACACGCCTTTACAAACTGTCTTGAGTTGACGCTTCTTTTTTATGACAGAAGAGTTGGTATGACTGGTTGTATTCTACGAATTCACCACTAGATGGCAGTGAACTCTACAGAATGTCCCTTTAAGAGCAGTTTCACTTCAGTGCATCAGTGATTTAAATCCCATCAGTGTTTTTACAGTGTGGCATCACAAATAGGCCTACTGTAAACATTGCTGTCCAACAGATAGTTCAGTTTCTATGGTTACCTTCGTGTCACGTGACATTCACATTCACTGAAAAATAAAGTCAAAAGTAGTCATCCAGTCATGGTTTAGTGGAGTTTTCATAACATTTAACACTAACCTAATCCTTTTATAACATGGTAGCCTATACGAGTGATGTTTGTTGTCCTTGTAATAACAATAGTAGTAGTAGTAGTAGTAATAATAATAATAATAATAATAATAATAATAATAGCCTAATATTGCAATGTAACATTACAGTGATGCTTGTTTATTTACTACTACCACTAATAATAATAATAAGAAGAAGAAGACGAAGAAGAACAATAGTAATGATAGTATTACAGTGATGTTTGTTTATTTATTATTAATAATAGTAGTAGTAACAATAGGCTAATAAAAATAATACTAAGAAGAAGAAGAAGAAGACGTCAGTCAGTGACGCAGCTTCCTTCCGCAGAAACACCGACCTCTCCTCCTCTCCTTTCCTTCCTCACCCCTCCAGTCTTCTCTTCTCCCTCCTCTCTTCTCTCTGCGGCGGCAGCTCCCTATAAACAACCGACGGACCGGGAACACAGAACCCTCACGCGGACCGGACTGGGACACAGGAAGACAGAGGGAGACAGAAAACATGACGGAAAATACCAAAACCCACGTCATCCTGCTGTCGTGCGGCAGCTTCAACCCCATCACCAAGGGACACATCCATATGTTCGGTAAGCATCTGTTTTAGGCCGTCAGGTGTTTCTATACAGTAAATATCACGTGGATCCTCCAGAACCGAAGCATCACGTTCAGAGACCTGAAGAGAGACACGGAGCTAAAAATCACAGAAATGTCACAGAGCTTTGGTGCGCCGCCTGGTCGCTGTCCAGCTGGGCGGTGCTGAAAAGGGCGACGTCTCCACATGCAGCAGACAAAGACTGAAATAAAACAAGTTAGGGACAAGATGTGACCCGGTTCAGTGCAGTCTGACCGGGATTAGTGTGGTCTGACAAGGATCATTGCAGTCTGACCTGGTCAGAGGAGGAAACACGGAAGAGTCTTGTGTTGAAGCTTCAAGGGCCTTGAGCGGTGTGTGGCGCAGCCGAGAAAACAGCAGGGATCCTCAGAGACCAAAGACTAGAGAGGGGAGACTATAGAGAGACTGGAGACAAAAGAGAGACTAGAGACTAGAGAGATACTAGAGAGAGAGACACTATAGAGATACTAGAGAGAGAGAGACTACAGAGAGACTAGAGACTAGGGGCTAGAGACTATAGAGAGACTAGGGGCTAGAGACTATAGAGATACTAGAAACTATAGAGAGACTATAGAAAGACTAGAGATTAAATTGAGACTGGTGATGAGAGATTAGAGACTGGAAACTAGAAATACAGACTAGAGACTGGATTCTTGAGACTAGAAAATAGAAACTAGAGAGACTAGAGATTAGAGCAAGACTAGAGAGACTAGAGATTGGAAACTAGAGACTAGAGATTAGAGTGAACAAGAGAAATTAGAGACTAGAGACAAGAAACTGGAGACTAGAGCCTATAGAGAGAGAGAGAGACTAGAGATTAGAGTTTAGAGAGAGATTAGAAACTATAGAGAGACTAGAGTGAGATAGAGACTAAAGCAAGACTAGAAATGATAGAATAGAGATTATTAGAGATTAGAGACTATAGATTACAGCAAGACTAGAGAATAGAGACTGGAAACTAGAAACTATAGATTGGGGTCTAGAGACTGAAGATGAGAAACTAGAGACTGGAGAATAAAAACAATTCATCCATCCATTAAACGTCAATAGAAGGATCTCCTTGGTTTCAAAAAATCCTCTTAAATAAATGTATAAATAGCTTTGTCTCCTCTTGTAGCCATCTATCCATTATCTACAGTTTATCGTCACATAGGTTCGTGGAGCCTATCCCAGCTGTCTTAGGACGGAAGGCAGGGTACACCCTGGACAAGTCGCCACCTCATCGCAGGACACATAGAGACAGACAACCACTCACACTCACATTCACACCTACGGTCAGTTTAAATTAGCCAATTAACCTAATCCCCATGCATGTTTTTGGATGGTGGGAGGAAGCCGGAGTACCTGGAGAGAACCCATGGAGACACGTGGAGAACATGCAAACTCCACCCAGAAAGGCCTCAGACCAGGAATCAAACCCGGTACCTTCTTGCTGCCCTGACTAGAAACTAGAGACTGGAAACTAGATTCTATAGACTAGAGAGTATAAACTAGAGACTGGAAACAAGGTTCTGTAGACTAGAGAGTAGAGACTAGAAACTAGAGACTGGAAACTAGATTCTATAGACTAGAGAGTATAAACTAGAGACTGGAAACAAGGTTCTGTAGACTAGAGAGTAGAGACTAGAAACTAGAGACTGGAAACTAGGTTCTGTAGACTAGAGAGTAGAGACTAGAAACTAGAGACTGAAAACTAGGTTCTGTAGACTAGAGAGTAGAGAATAGAAACTAGAGACTGGAAACTAGGTTCTGTTGACTATAGAGTATAGCCTAGAAACTAGAGACTGGAAACTAGATTCTATAGACTATAGAGTAGAGACTAGAAACTAGAGACTAGAGATTAGAGCAAGACTAGAGAAACTCGAGACTAGAGAGAAACTAGAGACTAGAGACTGGAAATTAGAGGCTGTAGACTAGAGATTAGAGACTGGGGTCTAGAGACTAGAAACTACAGACTAGAGATTAGAGCGAGAGGAGAGAAATTACAGACTAGAAACTAGAGACTGGAGAGCGACCAGAGAGACTAGAAAATAGAGACTAGAGATTATAGACTAAAGAATAGAGTCTAGAAACTAGGGAGACCAGAGACTAAACTAGAGCCTAGAAACTAGAGACTAGAGAAAGACCAGAGATGCTAGAAACTACAGTAGAGACTAGAAATTCGAGAGAGACTAGAGACTAGAAACTAGAGAGACTAGAGATTGGAGTGAGACTGGAGAGGCTAGAAACTATTGTGTCTAGTTTCTAGTCTCTGGGCTCCTTCCGATCTCTGTATAAAAAGACTTAGAGAGACTAGAGAGTGGAGAGATTAGAAACTAGAGACAAGAGAGACTAGATATTCGAGACAAGAGTCTCGAGACACTAGAGACTAGAGAGAATCAATATTAGCGATAAGAGAGACTAGAGAGACAGCAGGTACTAGTACACGCTGGTGATGGAATGTAATTAATTACATTTACTCAAGTACCAATGTGTACCTAATTACAAGTTTTGATATACTTGTACTTTAACTGAGCATTGCATTCTATGTTCTACTCTACTATTTCACAGGTAAATAATGTAGGCTACTTTTTTTCTCCACTACATGTATCTGATACCTACATTTCACATGTGAAACCACACAGTATACTATAATTACTAGTAGTAGTAGTACTTTAACCTACCTAGTAGTCTACAAATGATCTCAAACTAGTTCTACATTTATGAACTACAACATTAAAATGCTCTGAAGTGTACTTCTTATTGGTAAAAACTAAATAATATGATATTAACAATCTTGAAGGGAGACATTCTGCATATTGAGTACTTTTTGTTATAGTTTTACTTGAGTAACATGTAGTGTTTCTGCAGTATTTCTACTTTTACTTCAGTGCATTTTCAGTCCTACCACTGGTACACACAAGTACACAATAAATAGTAAATAGTACACAGTGCAGTGCTGAGTTGTGTTCAGCAGGTAAGATATAAAAAAAAGTAATCAATAAACATAGCAAAATGACTCCAAAAGGGGAGACTATCAACCAATCAGAGAGCTTGTTGCCATTTATTAAAACTCATCAGATGACCTATCAGAGCTCAGAGACAAACAAACAGCCTCCATGATGACTCTCAGTGTTCCTGTTATTTTGTCCAACAGCTGTGTACAGCAACAGCAGCAGCGGCCATCTTCCATCATGACCTACATTCAGCAGCAGCTCCTCTGCCTCTCTCTCTCTCTCTCTCTCTCTGTCTCACTCTCTCACTCTCTCTCACTCAGTCAATCATAGGCTTGATAGCATTAGCCACCTAGCTTAGCACCACTGTAGCTGTTCTCTTTAACTCTGTGATGACTTATACAGCCATCACCTTTTTAGGAGTCGAGGAGGCAGGAAATGTTCATGCTTCTCTCTGTGTTTGCAGAAAAAGCTCGAGAGTATCTGCACAAAACTGGACGCTTCATCGTCATCGGAGGAATCATCTCACCAGTGCATGACTCCTATGGGAAACCAGTAAGTCCCACTGCAGAGACAGCAGCTTACCTGGGATAGAACCAACAAGTCCCCCTGCAGAGAATAAAACAAAGTGTGGAAAAGAAAAAAAAATGCCTCAGGATATATATTCTGGAAGATTTGCCTTTTATTTGTTATGCAATTATTTTTCGCAAACTTGTTCTGGTTGAACATATTTATAAATATCATGTAATACATATTATATTACCCTATACATTTTAAGTTCTTATGTGTTCACTGAAAACCTAAACCCTGAAATATGACTGAAGCACATAACAAGAATAACAACTTCAGCCAATGACGCTAAAGAGGTTAACGAGGCTAATGAGGCTAATAAGGCTAATGAGGCTAATGATATTCTGTCATAGATTATTGTGTCAGTTGTTTGCTCTAAAACTGTCTCTGTGTGTTGTGTTGTTTTTGTGCATGTAGGGTTTAGTTCCCAGCAGGCATCGCCTCACCATGTGTCAGCTGGCCGTCCAGTCTTCTGATTGGATCAGGTGAGATGTTTACCTCTTTATGTTGCCTTCAGTTGCCACACATTCTCTTCTGTTATGGGATGTTCAGGGCCTCATCTACTGTGTGTTAAACGGCTGGTTCTGTGCTGTAGGGTGGACCCCTGGGAGTGTTACCAGGACACCTGGCAGACCACCTGCAGTGTTCTGGAGCATCACCGTGACCTGATGAAGGTGAGGACACATCACCATGGGAACGACTTAATTAATATGTGAGGTAATGTGTGAGGTTTTAATGCCTGAAGGAAGATCAGGTCAGATAATCTTTTTAAACAGTTAAATCTCCAGAGTTCCAGCAGGAGTGTGGACAGAGCAACATCACAGTAAGTTTCTATATAAAAAAATAAGAAGCAATGACCTCAATAAACAAGGAAAACAGATCTGTATGGGACTCATAACTAATGTACAGTAGTAAACAAGGTGTAAATAAGCAACAGACCAGATGAAAAACTAAGTTGACAAATAAACAAAATGGTGAAACTGTTGGAATAAACAAACAAACAAGTATTATACATTAATAAATGAAAGTATGCCAACTTTGCAGCCATGGGAAACTTTTCACGGCATGATTTGAACCCAGGTCAGATAAACTAAATAAAGGTAGAAATGACAATGATAGAGTTATAGTGAAGCAAAGAGCAGACTGGGAAAGTGGGAAGTAAACAAACAAATAAAGACACTGGTTTTTATTTGGATTCATATCAAAACATTGTAAAAGAGAAACGATGTGCTTTGCACTTGAACATGAAGTTAGTGTAATATCACTGCAGAGTTTGGTGGTTCCTATTAAATGTTATATCATTTAATGTTCCTATAGTTTATTATGGGAACGTCATCACTTCCTCATTGACAGTTTGTTCCATCATGTTCTGATCCTGATGCTCTTGCTTCTCAGAGAGTCACTGGCTGCATCCTGTCTAACGTCAACACGCCATCAACAACTCCTGTGATTGGTCAGCCGCAGAATCAGACCCCGCCCATCTACCAGAGCCACAGCAACATGAATCACAAGACCACGGCCAGTGAGTCACTCCATCCATCATCCAGTCATTCACCCATCCACCTATTTACCCACCATCCATCCATCATTTATATAACCACATCCATCCACCTAGCCATCCATCATCCACCCACCCATTTATCCACATACCCATCCACCCATCAGCCCCTCATCCACCCATCCATCCATTATCCATCCATCCTCCCATCCATTCTTCCATCCATCTTCCATTCAGCCATCCACCCATCAGTCATCCATCCATCGCCTCATCCACCCATCCATCCATCCATATTCCATCCTCCCACCCATTTATCAAGCATCCACCCATCCATCCATCCACCTATCCATCCATCATCCACCCATCCACTCACCCATCCACCATCCATCCACCCATCCATCCATTATCCATCCATCCATCCTCCCATCCACTCATCCACCCATCCATCCATAATCCACCCATCCACTCACGCATCCACCCATTCATCCATCATCCACCCATTCATCCATCTATCCGTCCTCCCACCCACCCATCAGGGAAGGTTCATCTTGTCTCTGCTTAATGAATGTGTTCTGAACTCTACGCGTTCCTCTTCCTGTCTCGGCTCAGTCAAACTGTGGGGGAAGGTCAGTGAGAATCTAGGGAGGATCTGCTGCGTCCGTCCTCACATTGATCGCTTCACTTTTGTCGGTAAGTCAGTGTTTACCCTGAAAACTCAAGGTTCACGTAGTTTATTTTGAATGGACTGGAGCAAAAATTCATGGCGGACATTCGTCAGAAAACGCACAAGAAATGAGGAATACACCGTTGTCTGAGGAGTGGTTGCAGACATTAATGGTGTCAGTCATCATGGTTCTATTCTTGGTCCTCTGTATTTACAATTTTGGTTACAGACACATTATTCTTTCACTTTTTGTCCACTTGAGACAGCACAGGAAGCAGTAATAAATACAGTACTGTATAATATGTATAATATATACAGAGTTTCAGGAGTCTTTGAGTTCAGTATTCTCTCTCAACAGATGCTTTATCAGAGCTTTTATTCTGAAAACCAAACAGGAAATGTGCAGCAAAACCAAAACCCCAAGAGAAAATCGTACAACTGCACCATGTACATTTTATTTCTGTCCTTTCATCTAAAGAAGTCATTATTGATGTGTTGATCTGGTTTGTGGTGTGTTTGATCGCCTCAGATGAAAACGCCAACCTGGGCACCGCCATGAGATACGAGGAGATCGGTGAGTCGCCTCTTCAGGATCTGAAACCTGAACAGATTCAGTCTTGTGGTTTTCCTTCTTGCCCTGTTCGTCTGTATCCAGTAAACATGTTGTTTACGGAGTAAACATGTTGTTTACTTGAGGACGTGTCTCTCTCCTCCTGCCTGTTTGTTGTCTGTAGAGTTACGCATCTTGCTCCTGTGTGGCAGTGATCTCCTGGAGTCCTTCTGCATCCCTGGGCTGTGGAAGGACAGTGATGTAAGCACCCTGTAGCCCCGCCCCCTCCAAACGCCATCGTAATAACCAAAAAAGGTCATTCCGATGTGGTCGGAGCAGGAAATGCCTATGAAGGGAAAGCGTTAGCATGCAGCGTTGTTCTTCTGTCACACTGTTAATGCTGAAGCATCATGCTAACATGAATGCTGGCTGTTAACAAGAGATGGGATGGAACCACTTCAGTCGTTTTTTTTTTTTTTAATGGGATTAGTTTGAATTTAAAGACACAACTTTGTGATTAAGGGAAGGTATTAAATAAATGTTCCAACCAGATAAAAGAGCTTTTAGCTGATGGGATCCCGGGTTTGCTCCACAGTGAAATATTGACTTGTTCCAAAATATTGAAATGAATCTTTGGGATCAGCTCAGCTGTGGTTCTAGATCAAGCTGTTCATCCTCCGTTCACAGTTAAACCTTTAGAAAGTTTGGATAAAAGTCGCTTAACCATGAAGTGTTAAGAGCATCCATCAAAAACCACAAGTTAACATTGATTTATTTGTCAGATAACTTGTATTTTTACGCTAAGGTCTGTTTCTTCAGGTTTATTTTAATCGAAAGCCGGAAATGTTTTGACTCTGGACAAACATTTGAGCTCATCCTGCAGTTTCATGAATGTGCATTAACACAAAGATCAGGAGCGATCAGACACAGGCGACCCCCCCCTCCCCGACTGAACGTCCTGTTTCTGTGGTTTCAGATGGAGGTGATAGTGGGGGATTTTGGGATCGTGGTTGTTCCTCGTGACGGAGCCGACACTGAGAGGATCATGAACCACTCCTCCATTCTCCGCAAGTTCAAGGTCAATATCAAGGTTAAACTCTGGTTTCCTGTCTGTCATATAAATCTTCTCTTTCAGCGTCTCATCTGGTTGCTGCTCTTCTTTCCAGGACAACATCATCGTGGTGAAAGACGGCATGAGCCACCCGATGTCCATCGTCAGCTCAACCAAGAGCAGGTAAAGTCTGTTATTACTGTCAGATTCACGACTATCTGAAGTTCAGGAAGCAGTGCAGCTGTGCATATAGTCAGTTGGTAGATCAGTCCAGCAGTCCAACAGACTGAAGGACACAAAGATCCTCTGAGCAACTGGTTCAGAGTCTGGGTCCAGATTCTGGTTCCTGGTTGTTATAAGACAGTTTAGCAGGTTAAATGTAATAAATATAATAATCATAACCCCCCCCCCCCAGACTGGCCCTGCAGCATGGGGACGGCCATGTCGTGGACTACCTGAGTCAGCCCGTCATCGACTACATCCTGCAAAGTCAGCTGTACATCAACGCCTCTGGATAGACGCAACCGCCTGCAAGCGCATGACAACAGGAAGTGGGGGTGGGGGGCACCACCATCATCATCTATATAAATACACCCCCCCCCTTCACAAAAAAACTACTGACACTTCCTTTCTCTGTCTTCTGTGTCAAACATTTACTCTTCTGAGCTTTCTGGAGCTTCAGTGTCCCTCCTCCTGTTGTGTTACCATGGGGGAGGGGCAGGTATGGAGGTATGGAGAGGGGCGGATATGGAGGTATAGGGGGCAGGAATGGAGGTCATCCTCAGGGCTGCTCAGGTGTCACTGATTAATGGTGAACAAACAGATTCCCCAAATATAGTTTGAAAAAAAATTCCCCAAAAAATGGTCTGTCATAATCCCACTAATACCAGTACCATCAATAATACCTTTATTACCAGCAATACTAGTGCTACAATACATCCATTCCACATTATTGAGGTGAAGCTAATTTTTGCTGTGATTCAGAGCCGACCTGGAATATAAAATGATAACAACAGATGGAGCATTCTGGACTAATGTCCTTCCATTTGTATTTCATTTTCATTGACTTTGTATGAATTCAGTAACATACTACTAATAATAATAATTATAATTATATTATAATAATCTAACGTTCCTTCAAGAGGCCCTTTGAAGAACTCTGAGCTGAGGATCGTCTCCATCCTGCAGCCAAAACTGTTAAACTCAGTAAACTCAACACAGAGAGGACAATGTTTGACATGATGATGGTGCACTTTTCTAAATCAGCAGCAGCATTTTTGTTGTTGTTGTTGTTGTTTGTTGTTTGTTGTTATTGTTATCTTCATGTGCTCCGTTAGCGCTTCTTCCTGTAGACTGCATGCTTAGACATGTTTGGTTCTGGCATGAACGTCCATCACTTGGTAGAAATGATCTGTTGTGAACGTGTCAGCAAAAAGAAACAACACAAAAAGTAAATATATAACATAAAACCATATTATATAATATAATTTAATATACAGTGGGGACTGACGTCACCCACCTCTGTCCATTTTCTATTCACTCTGGAGATCAATCACTCTCATCAATGTCATGTTAGCATTTATAGATTAATTTATTGTGTGTGTGTGTGTGTGTGTGTGTGTGAGATGCACTCTTAAACATGACATGTCATTTTTAATGCGAGTGTGTTTGTTTACAGATCAGCACGTTAATTTATTTATTTCATGTTACTGATGGTTAAACCACATGTAAATATCTGACGACCCAACACAAGAAAGAAACTAAAAACTGAATTGAATTTTCTGATATTTAAATTTATGAAATTCGATGGGATGTTTTGTCTTCTCTGCTGATTTTGAAACGCCTGGTTGCATGAAGCACTGAACACCTTTTAATGCTGCCTGAATTACTTCTTCTTATTATTAAATAATATCAGCTCATCTTCTGTAGATGAACTTGAGACTCAGAGCGTCTCATTCAGTTCTTCATTATAAATACAGGCTGGTGAATACTGAGGAAGACTCTCTCACACTATCTGATACATAATTAGTATTACTTCATATAATGTTCATTTAATTAGACTATTTAAATCCTCCACCGTGTGAGAGTCATCCTGAACGTTCCCTGAAGCTCCTCAGACTCTCAACCCAATAAAATAAATAAAAATGATTAATTGGTAGTTAAACAATTGCTTTATGTGAGTTAATTGATCACTAATGGATCTGATCAAACAGGAAGTACTTCCTTAATATTTTAATTCAGTTTGATGTCTTCACTGAGCCGTTTGGGAGTTTCTCAAAATAAAATTCAGAAGCGTCATTCTTCCCCATGACTGCAGCTGGAAACAGCGAGCTACCAGTAAATGTGGAGACAAAATAAAAGTGTGAGATTAAAAAAATAGGTTTTGACTTTAATCCAACTCTGACAGTCTTGTTATTATTGTGAAAACTGATAAATTGTTAAATGATTTACAAAGAATAACTGGTAGAATCATCAAGACGCATTTACTGCTCTCACACCAGCAACAATAACAAATAATGCATTTTAAGTTGTTTCTCTAATTCTTTAGGCAATGTTTGTCAGTGAGCTCTTCACATGGAAACATCAAATACATAAATACTATCAAAGTGTTGATATAACGAGACAAGAGCAATACATAGTGGAACAGAAAATAGTGCAGCAGGTTTTATTTAAAGGCATAAAATAAAAAAATAAAGGTCTCTGGTGAGACGTGAATGAATGAAGTAGAAACACTGATGTATGTATGTACAGTTATAAATAGAATATGCTCACATTCATCCCATCATTATCAAAAACATAAACACAAAAACAGCATCAACAACAACAGATAAGGATTAAATAAGGCAACCTGTAGCGGTCAGTAGTTATTTCCTAAAGTAGGTTATCAGTACTTTTTATGTGCAATAATGCAAAAAAAAGTCTATCTTTCTGGAATTAACAGTTAAAACAATGAGCTGTCGTGCTGCGTTCATGTCACATTTGTTTTTTTTTCCCCAGCTTTCAAAGATTTGACATGACTAAAAACTGTTATTTACGGTAACTGACACATGACATGAATGCAGCATGAGTTTGACTGAAATTTAAAAACGCAAAATGTGAAAAAAGATAAATTTGGTTTTATCGCATCTTTATGAACATTTCTCCAAATAAACAATGTTAGAAATTAGAAATTAACAGGATGTGACAGTAAGTTATAAAAATGTTTATCAGCTCATTAAATGGGCATTATCAGGGCCTACTACACCTGCTGTGCTATAAAAGTGAAAGCAAAACTAAAAACATTGCATTAGATCTTGTTTCAGCTATCGATCATGTAAACTGATGAACAAACCTACTGAGATACATTTATGAGGTTGATAAGAAACGTTTGATCACCTGAAAACAGAGAGGCTCTAATAGGAGATGACAGGTGTATTATGGGTAATGTAGTGTCCAGTGTTTTTTTTAACTAGCATTTGATTGAAATGACTCTAAAGCGCATCTTATCTTAATTAAAATCACTCTAATAATCATTTTAAATCAGGAGTTCTTTCTAAATACTCAGTAATATTTTTATGATAATTATATATAATTCTGATCATTAATTGGTTCACTCACTGTCTTCTTTTAAATCATTTGCTGTATAAGAGCAAGTAGATTTAGAAGACAGGTATTAATGGTGGACCAGGACTCTGTGGACCAGGACTCTGAGGGACCAGGACTCTGCAGTCCTCAAGCCTCCTCGATGGGTGGGCTGTTGAAGCAGCCATCAGGGACAGACTTGAGGATTGTGTCCAGGTTAACAATGTCTTTCTCTATGATGTCAATGTCCCGGTTGATGTTGCTCAGCCGGCGGCGGTGGGCGGCCTCCTGATCCTCCATGTCCTGGAGACGAGGCCTCAGACGTCCCTCCACTTCCCTCTGAGCACCGGCCAGTGAGTCCTCCAGCTGCTTCAGGCGATCTTCATCCACAACGCCGGGCTGGTCTGAGGAGGAGAAGGACACAGTGAATGGACATCGTCCTCACCTTGATGCTGAACCACAAGAAACTGAGCTGAACTTACTCAGGTTGGCCAGCAGGCTGTTGATGTCTCGCAGCGTTTGTCCCACAGCGTCTCTGGTCTGCCTGGCGTTTCGGAGAGCTTCAGCCGCCCCATCAGCAGCCTGCAAACATTCACATTTATTCACTTCCTGTTGGTGGTTGTTATAAGCAGACAGGTCATCTCTGGGCAGTGTTTTACCTGGTCTGCTTCAGCCCCCAGCTTCCTGCCGGTGTCCAGCTGGAGGGCCAGGTCTGCAGCTGCATCGAATGCCGCCGTCCTCAGGTCAGTTGTGTCCTTGTTCAGGTTGGTGGCTTCATTCAGTAAACCAGTGTGAGACGGTAAAGATCTAAGCGTCCCCTGAAGAATAAAGACAACACTGGAATCAAACCCTCTTTATTAACTTCAGGGCTAACGTCACCTGCAGCTGCATGTTTTGTCTTTGGTATGTTTTACATTTTGAACTGGAGTGTTCCCTCAGCATCATTCAATTTGTCCAAAGAAATTAAATTTCAAAAAATTAAATGGAAGCATGATGGAGAGGAAGTTAAATGGCCAGTGTGAAGGATCTAATGGTGAGGTTGCAGATTCCAGTCAACTGAAAGTTGTGTGCCAAGCAAGTCTCGCAACTACGATGTCCAAAATGTCAAAAGTCCCTCTCCAGAGCCAGAGTGTTGTTTGTCCATTCTAGGCTCCTGTAGAAACATGGTAGCCAGCTTAATTATACTTGAGTATTGAATATGAAGTTCACTTTTACCTGAATTCCGCTGGCCAGGTTATCCAGCAGGTTGATGTTTCCCAGTGCCTTGTTATAATCTTCAGACACTTTTTCCAGACTGGACAGCGTCTCGCCGTTGTTTCTGACAGCCTGCCGGATGGTGGCGTTTATACCGGGAAGAAGCTTGATGGCAGCGTCGGCAAGAGCTTTGCTGCCATCGATCTGCTGGTCAAACCCTGCAGAGGAAGATGAGGACGAGTCAGTGCAGTGTTTAGAGACATTAAAGAGTTTCCTTCACCAGTCTGTCTGACCGTCTACCTCTCAAAGTGCTCAGGGCGTCGTCCAGCTCCTTGGTGTTGCTGTTGATGCGTTGCAGAGCGCCCTCGGTGTCGGCCTTGGCGATGTTGACTCTGTCCAGCAGCTTGTTGACGTCCTGCAGAGATGAACCTCATTGGATAAAACTCAACACAACAAAGATCAAACTGACAGTTGGCGTCAAGTCAGACAGCTGGTGACCAACCAGAGCTAAGTTGGAAAGGTAACCCCTGACATGCTAGCCAGCAGGTAATGTATTGGCCATGGTCAGCTGAAACAACTCAAACTAGCTGGCTTGCTACTAGCTTATTTGCTAATTGAAACAAACATTGGGTGGATTGTTAAAACAGCTAGAATTTGAACAGCACAAGTTAACTTCTGTGAAACTGTCTGGAGACTTCTCTTTCTGGACGCTGCTGGAGGCTCTTCAGTGTTGGATGTGTTCAAGTCCTTCAGTACCTGCTGGGCGGCCTTGCCCCTGGCCAGCAGGTCCGTGGTGGCAGCCTTGTCTCTCAGCAAGCCGTCCTGCAGCGCCTGAAGGCCTGAAATGTCCCCGTCCACCGCCTGCTTCATGTCGCCCAACCTGGACAGCATGCCGTCCACTTGCCCCTGAGCATCATGGGGGAAGAGAAGGGTCAGAAAGACTCCTTGTTTTCTGAACATTGTGACATCTGACAACTTCTGTTACCTTCAGAGATGGTGGGATGCTTCGCTCCATGCTGGCAATGCCTTTAAGCATGTTGTCCGCCATTTTACTCTCATCTCTGGCCTCGCCGCTCAGCCGGGTCGCCTGGTTCTCCAAACCTTTCACCTGGGCTGAGGTCTTATCGTACCTGGACACACATGGACGTCATTAGATGAGAGAATCAACACTGATTTACAGTCGTCTATCAGGAACTGTCTTTCCTGATGAATCAGGATCAAACTACAGAACACATTTTTACCGGTACTGTAAATAGTACAAGACCCAAGGTGACCTCTGGGACTTGTAGTTCTCTTCCCTCCTGAAGTTGGTCAGTTTTGCACCTTGACTTTTTATCAATGAAAGATCATTTTATGACTACGATTCAGGAAAAGGGAGATTCAAACCTTTTCAAACCTCTCCTCGACCCCAAGCAACCTCCAGCCATTCCAAATCAAACTACTTTTGTTCTGTACTCAGAGAAAAACAGACGCTGAAGACAGTTACATACAATTTCACTCACATGGTTTTCAGATCTCCGACCAGCTCTTTGACTTTGTTCTCTTTGTTCATGAGGGTTCGGACCAGAGCCAGACTCTTCTCTGAGTCACTCAGAGCTTCATTGGCACTTCGCTCCACAGCGTCGGCCTTCGTCTGGTGTCTATAGGACAGGTAGACAGGAAGCGGTGAGGACACTTATAGCAGACATGGTGCTAACAGTGATGCTGCTGATATTTAGCAGGTGCAATAGTCACCACTTTCACCATCCTAGCTTAGTTTGGCTGTTTGTCATGGACTTACTTATCAGCCAGGCTGGTGGCGGTCTGAGCCAGAGAGGAGAGGAGGTTGGAACCCAATGGAGCGTCTCCAAGAGGAATCTCCTGACAGGAAGGAAGAGACAAAGCAGCTGTTAGAGAAAACCTGAAAGATTTAGCCTACAATAATGTGAGGACAGACATTCACTCCATCTCTCATCATGTCTGATTCCATGAAGGCAGCATCGTCGCTCTGCAGTTACCGCTGATCTCAGGTCGGCTTTGGCGTCGTCCAGCTGCCTTTTCATCTCCTCCATCAGCCTCTGAACCTCCACCACCTTGTCCTTGTACACCTGCTGCTCTCGTTTGATGTCGTCCGTGGCATCTGCAATGTTTTGGATGTCCTGACCCTCGGCCAGTTGACTCCTGCTGATAGACGACAGGCGGCCCTGCAGGTTCTTTTCTTTTCCTGTTGGAGGCGTGACATTGTTTGTGTTAGCATCAGCATTAGCGTCCTTGAAAATCAGTGACAGGTGGTGTAAATTTTACCTGTGAGCAGCTCGGTATCGTACTGCAGGTCGTCCACCTGCTCGGCGGCATCTCTCAGCGCAGCCTCCAGCTCCGCCTGGTTGGCTGGTTTCAGACCTCCATCCATTTCTGAGACCAGAGTATCCAGCTCTTTCAGTTTGGCAGCGTAGGCCTCCATCTGAAAGAGTTGGAGCTCAGTTAGATTGTGACACTTTTCACAGTTTGTATGAGTAGCTGTTAATTCTTTGTACCTTTGTCTTGATGGGGTTAAAACAGACAGGACAGTTGGACCTTTGGCACTTCAGACCTTCAAAGCCTGGTTTGCACCGACAGCGTCCGAGATCATCGCACTGTCTGGATTCAGAGCCCTGAAGGTCACAATCACAAGCTGGGCCACAACACAAGAGAGGGAACGACTGTTAAGAACCTCCACATCTGCTATTATTACAGCCAGAAAATTCAGCAAAGATGTAGCTGTAATCCACCGAAATTTAGACACTAATACTGAACATCTTTGCTGCATTTCTGTAACTACCAAATCAATGTTGATTTGTTTTGTCTGTGATGTTTTTACAACAGATATTTATGACAACAGACCAAGCTCATTTTAATTTAAAGCAAAGTAAAGTTGGATATTTTGAAGACTCAGGTGGCCGTTTTTTTTTTTCTCAGCACAGGAAGTTGCTGTTGGCTGTGTTGCTTCAGATTAGAAAATGCCCACAAATGTTCATCTTTGGACTCTTCTTACGTTTGCAGGCAGCGTCTGCTCGGCCGTGGTAGAAACCCGACAGGCAGGTTTCACAGTTCCGTCCGGTCGTGTTGTTCACACATATGAGACATTCGCCAGTGATGCGATCACAACTTCCCTCCACGGTGACGTCGATGTGCCCGTTACACTGACAGGGGCTGCAGGGACGCTGCACACCGTCACCTCGTGAAGGGCCACCGTAAAAACCCTCCAGACAGATGTCACAGCGAGGACCTGAGGGGAGATTTATTTAATTTATAATCAGAATCAGCTTAATTGGTTTCCACATAGGAAAGATCTGACTCCAGTTTCCAGTGTAACACAGTGCAACAGAGTGAAGTGAGTGCAAATGATGCAAAAAGATAATAAATAATACACTTATTATCGGAATATCTTTCTGTACAGATGGGAATGGCCATGTGGAAGGTACAGTATATACAATGGTATGGAATAAGTGATATGTCATTTGTACAGGGATTGTTCATGACACTCTCTGTCTGTGTATTATATGATACCTGTGTATATATTTTAGATTGTATTTTACAGAAACTAAATTCCATTCTAAAGTTGATTCTAATTTGACCTCACAGTGGTTGTAATGTGGTACTATAATAGTCCTGAGACCAACCTGTGGTTCCGGTTGGACAGCGCTCACATCGGGGAGCCAGAGAACCGGCAGCCATGGAGCAGGACCCTCCATCTGGACAGGGACACTTCAGGCAGGTGTGAGGCCGCCAGGGGTCCCTGTAAAACCCCTCGGAACAGCTCGCCTGTCCGGGCGTCTCGTCAGCAGAGTAGCAGTCGCCGGTCTGCGGGTCGCAGCCGCCTCCCCTGCAGCTGCAGGGCTCGCAGGGGCTGAAGGCACCATCCGCCGGGTTCCTGCGTCTGAAGCCAGCGGAACATCGCTCGCAGAAGTCACCCTCGTAACCCGCTGGGCAGCTGCAGGTCTGAACCCAGTGGGCTGGGGCGCCGTCGCCACGCCGAGCCGACACCAGTCGCACGTTGTCGAGGTAACCACGACCTGAAAAGATGCAACAGTTTGGTCAAGGTCATGAACGAGAATAAAATCAAGATCACGATCAAAGTGAAAATCAAGATCACGATCAAAGTGAAAGTCAAGATCTAGCTCAAGATTACAATGAAGATAAAATCAAGATCAAGAAGATCGAGATCCTCCAACATACAGCAACACAATCCTGATTTTAAATCATACTCATACTCAAAAAAACGAAACTGTCTTTTTAAGTGATATCTGAGAGATGAAAGTTTCTGGGTGAGATTGTTTCAAAGCCATTTTCACCATTTTCTCCGAATGTCGACCGGATCTTGATGGCGGTGAGGTTCTGGAGAAGCCTCTGGAACTGTGAGGAGGAGAGCTGAGGTCTGAAGCTGCTGCCGGGCTTCTCATCCAGTCTGTTGATCACAAAGAAGATTTCACTTTTTACATCTTTACATCACTGACATGTTTCGTAGCAGTCCTTCACTCATCTGACAATATCAGACTGCAGCCTTCATCTGAAGTGTTTGTTCACTATGAATTGGTAGCAGAATATAAAATATAGTATCAATATTGGTTTTCTTTATTTTGATTTCCACCATTGTGAAACCACAATGAATAAATGTTCCTATGCTCCTTTTTTATATCTGGTTAATTTCTCATATTTTAACCTGTTTAATTAATTTTCATTTTATTTCCAGGCCTCCAACAGCGTTGCGACCAGATGTGCAATAATTTGTAGCATTTGTAGTGAAAATTTTTTTACACTATATTGTTTATAAAACACCAAATTCAATGTACCCCAGTGTTGCCTTATGGGATGTGTCCTGTTGACTATCTGTTACTACTATCTCCTTGGTTTCAAAAAGTGCATCAAGGATTCAAGTTATGTGATTTTTACTTGTTTCCACTGGTGAATCATTTCCTCTTAAACAAATGTATAAATAGCCTCGTCTCCCCTTATATAAATGTGTAAATAGTCTTGCCTCCTCTTGTATCTACCTATTATCCTCACATAGGGTCGTGGCGCTTATCCCAGTTGTCTTAGAGTGAAAGGCAGGGTACACCCTGGACAAGTCTCCAGTTCATTCACAGGGCAACCACTCACACTCACATTCACACCGACGGTCATTTTAAATTAGCCAGTTAACCTAATCCCCATGCATGTTTTTGGATGGTGGGAGGAAGCTGGAGTACCCAGAGAGAACCCACACAGACACGGGGAGAACATGCAAACTCCACAAATAAAGGTCCTGGGCCGGGAATCGAACCCGGTACCTTGTTGTTGTGAGGTGACAGTGCTAACCACTGTGCCGCCCACCTCCTCTTGTATAAATTTATAAATTATAGTAACGTATAAATAGTGTTGTTTAGTCCTTTACGTTGTTCTCTGTCGAGTCACTGTGATTTTCTACTTTTATTTCCTTTGTTTTGTCTCATAGATTTCCTCCTTCTGTTTTCTGTTTGTATTTACATTCCTGTTTGTATTTACATTCCTGTCCTACTTTGTTTTGACTTCCTGTTTCTGTTCTGTCTTTTTGTTTCTGCAGATGTCTGGCTATTAAAAGCTCTTTACTTTGATGCTGGCTCTTTCACTCAGTGTAATGAAACCTTTTCCTGCAGTGACTGAGCGTCAGATTCTTTCTGTCAGCGCGGTTTGTTTGTACTCGTCTCCAGCAGACAGGAATGTTCTCAGTGGAAAAGAAAATACTGAAGTGCGAACAAGGAAGAGGCCAAAACCCCTGAATGTGAGCCACCTCTGGGTGTTTGATTTAACTAGCCGGGTGGAGCTCCAGCTGAGTCCTACTCTGACCTGAAGCTGTAGCTGATCTTCTGTCCACAGGGAACGATGGACCTCAGGTCGCCCAGAGAGGCCGCCACATGGAGGCCTCCTCCTTCAAGAACTACGTCACTGGAGGACGGGTGTCGGACGCCACGGTCCAGACGCAAGGAGAAGGAAAAGTTCTGACCATAACTCAGCAACTGATTCCCCAGGTAAGGAGCTGTGAGAGAGGAAAGACACACCTGGTCAGGAGGGAGGAGACAAGAGGAAAGGAGACGAAACAAGAGGAGAGGAGACAAGGAGAGAGGAGAGGAAACAAGAGGAGAGGAGACAAGAGTAGAGGAAACAAGGGGAGGAGACACACCTGGTGATAAGGAAGGAAACAAGAGGAGAGGATACAGGAAATGAGGAAGTGAAATAAGGAAATGACATGAGGAAGGGGAATGAGGAAAGGGAATAAGGAAAAAAACTAAGGAAAAGGAAAAAGGAATGCAGATGACAGAGGAGCATGAGGGAGGCAGGGCTTGTCCTCACCTGGAGCGTACAGGTAAACCGGCTGGCTGCCTTTCAAGATCACCTCCAGGTCCTGGTGTTTCGGTGACCAGCGGAAGTCAGCGTTGTCAGGGGTGACGCCCTGCTCTGTTGCTGCCGTCCAACCTTCCTTATCTGGTGACACAACACGGTCGGGGCTTTTATTCTGAAATACACTGTCAACTACTGAAATAGACAGAAGAGGAAGTGGAAAGGTTACCGTTGGTGAAGGTGGAGGTGATGGTGTGGATAGAGTAGCCAGACTGTGGCGAACACTTCCCACTGTGACCGTAACAGAAACAAGTGGAACTGCCAGAGTCCTCTCTGGGCTGACGTCTGAAAAACACATCAAGTGACAGGAAGTGAGAAAACACTCTGAAGAAGCATCACTTTGTGACTTTTTATTAGGTTTGTTAAAAACATGAAGAAGAAATGAAGATAATGTGTGCTGAAAAGTTGCAGCTGATTTTTTTTTTTTTTTTTTTGCTTTTGAAAAGTACTGTTGTGGGAAAGTGGAATCGAACCCGGTACCTTCTTGCTGTGACAGTGCTAACCACTACACCACTGTGCCGCCCACGCCCCCTTATGAGGTACTCAAACTAAAAGCAGTGGTAGATTCAGCTCAATCGCAGCAATATTGGTGTAAATGTGAGTTTCTTCACCTCTGCGAACAACCATACGGTCCAATTGGCCCGTCTGGGCAGCGGTTGCATTTATCTCCAGTGACGCCGTCTTTACAGCTGCAGCGCCCCTTGCTGTCACATGTGGTGCCGACAGACCCTGGAGGCGAAACCCAGATGATGTTAATGACGTAAATGATAAAATATCGACAGCCTTAATGTTGATATTTTATATCTATTGTATAAATATTATATTCATATTTTTTAAAATATTGTATGATTTGTTTATGATGGTATTATGTTTCCTCACCTGTGGGGTTGCAACGGCAAGGTGTGCAGCTCAGCGCCGCCCCCACCAGGTGGAAACCATCCTTGCAGCGCTCACAGTGGCGGCCCTGGAAGTTCCCCTGGCAGTCGACGCAGTGCAGACCCAAGGAGTCCTGGAGGCAGTACCGAGACCGGCCATTACAGCTGCAGCGCGCCGTCCCTGCAGGACAGTAGAACACATTTACTTTATTTAGAGATTTATTTGCTGCTTTATATACAGCAACAAATTTTCTTGATGTTTTTGTTCTGTTTCAGTGTCTGGTCTCATAATTGATTTGGAACAGTTGAGAGGGCTGCTGGGTTGATTTTAAGATTGATTGAGTCTCCATGACAGTTCGACCTCAGCGATGAGCGGTAAATGAGATTCATCCCGTGGGGAGCAGGAATACCAGCAGTATCAGGTTGTGTTAAAGGTGGAGACGTGAAACCTGCTGAGCTTTAGGCTTGTTTACAGAGACAGGTCTGTGGTTTGTTCAGAGATTCAGAGAAAGCTACACAAATCCAGCTCCTCAACCAGCCAACGCCTCGTCTGCCTGCAGCATCAGAATCTGAACAGGCTGCTGCTTGTTGCTGCTGCTAGCAAAGATGGGATGTCATACCTGAAAATGGTATTTAGTGGTAATGTTACGTCATGACAAGCAGAGAAGAATTAATCAGGAACGAGCTTGAATCTTGGAGGAAAACATATCAGGCTCGTTTTCAGGTTCATGCCTGCATTTTGTGTTTCTACTGGAACAACAAAGATATACTGCTAAAACTGAAAACTGCTAGCCTAGCTTTGCACAATGAGTAAAGACAAGAGGGAAACTGATAGCCTAGCTTAGCACAAAACATTAGAAGCAGAGGGAGACAGTCTAGTTCAGCACAAACACAGGGGGAAACTGCTAGCCTAGATTAGCACAAACACTAGAAGCAGGGGGAAACTATTAGCCTAGCTTAGCACAAACACTAGAAGCAGGAGGAAACTGTTAGCCTAGCTTAGCACAAAGAGTAGAGACAAGAGGGAACCATTAGCCTATCTTAGCACTGTTAGCTTAGTTTAGCACAAACACTTGAAGTGGTGGGGGGAATTATTCGCCTAGCTTAGCACAAACACTAGAAGCAGGGGGAAACTACTAGCCTAGCTTAGCACAAACACTAGAAGCAGGGGTAAACTGCTAGCCTAGCTCTGCAGAAACACTAAAAGCAGGGGGAAACTACCAGCCTTGCTCAGCACAAACACTAGAAGCAGAGGGAAACTGCTAGGCTAGCTTGGCACAAAGAGTAGAGACAAGAGGGAACTGTTAGCCTATCCTAGTGCTGCTAGCCTAATTTAGCACAAACACTAGAAGCAGGGGTAAACTGCTATCCTAACTTAGCATGAATACAAGAAGCAGGGGCAGACTACCAGTCTAGCTTCAAATCTCTCTGATTTTGGGCTTTTCTTGTATAAACAGAAAAAGACGTTGGTATCATCCTATGAAATGTAAACATTTTGATCCTGAAGCAGTGAAACAGATTGTTGATATTTATATGATGACCGAGGCTGATGAGTGAGTTCAAGGTGTGTCTGTTTGTTCGGATGTCTGGTCACCATCATCACCATCACTCACCCTCTGAGCTCTGATTCAGTCTTTGACTCACTCTGTGATAGCGGCTCATGGGTTAGTCAGGTGTTCTGGCTCATAAAGAGGGTTCCTCTATAAACACAACCTGACAAAAAAAACACTGATGGAACGTCTGAGGAACCATTTCACAACTTTTCAACATTCACACCCAAAAACATCTAATGTGGAAAATCATTATGTGAAAGAGTGTCTGAGCTTTGAAAGTTGAAAACCATCAGCAAGATGACTAATGTTAACTGATACGTAGACTCCCTGGCCACTTCATTAGGAACACCTTGCTAGCACCTTAATGCTTGGTGTCATTGACTCAGCGAGGAGCGGGAAACATTCCTCTTAGGTACTGTTCCATAGTAACATGATAGCAACATGATAGCATTGTGATAGCATCACTGAGCTGCTGCAGATTTTGTGCTAAAGGTTCCCGAAGAAGCCAGTTAGAGATGATCTGAGCTTAGAGACATGGAGCTTTTTCTGCAGGAAATAGCATCAGAAGATGGACCAGTGTGGTCATGAAGGGATGACATGATCAGCTGCAGCACTCAGGTAGACTGATGAAGGTGAAGAGGGTCTAACCACAAGTACACAGTAGTAGAACTCAAAGAAAGTACAAGTACAGTGTACTTTAGCAACACTGGCTCTACTCATTAGTAGTACTCACAGCAGTCTGTATAGGTAGTATCAGTAGTACTCAGTAGAATTCACAGTAGTCTGTGTAGGTAGTATTAGTATCAGTAGTACTCAATAGTACACAGTAGTCTGTATAGGTAGTATCAGTAGTACTCAGTAGAATTCACAGCAGTCTGCATCTAGTATTAGTATCAGTAGTATTCAGTAATGCTCAGTAGTACTTACAGTAGGCTGTATAGGTGGTATCAGTATCAGTATTACTCAGTAGCACTTAGTAGTACTCAGTAGTACTTACAGTAGGCTGTATAGGTGGTACTAGTATCAGTAGTACTCAGTAGTCTGTGTATGTAGTATCAGTATCAGTAGTACCCAGTATTACTCACAGTAGGCTGTATATGTAGTATCAGTAGTACTCAGTAGTACTCACAGTAGGCTGTATATGTAGTATCAGTAGTACTCAGTAGTCTGTATATGTAGTATCATTAGTACTCAGTAGTACTCACAGTAGGCGGTGTAGGTAGCATCAGTAGTATCAGTAGTACTCAGTAGTACTCACAGTAGGCGGTGTAGGTAGTATCAGTAGTATCAGTAGTACTCAGTAGTACTCACAGTAGGCGGTGTAGGTAGTATCAGTAGTATCAGTAGTACTCAGTAGTACTCACAGTAGGCTGTATATGTAGTATCAGTAGTACACAGTAATACTCACAGTAGGTGGTGTAGGTAGTATCAGTAGTATCAGTAGTACACAGTAATACTCACAGTAGGCGGTGTAGGTAGTATCAGTAGTATCAGTAGTACTCAGTAGTACTCACAGTAGGCGGTGTAGGTAGTATCAGTAGTATCAGTAGTACTCAGTAGTACTCACAGTAGGTGGTGTAGGTAGTATCAGTAGTATCAGTAGTACTCAGTAGTACTCACAGTAGGTGGTGTAGGTAGTATCAGTAGTATCAGTAGTACTCAGTAGTACTCACAGTAGGCGGTGTAGGTAGTATCAGTAGTATCAGTAGTACTCAGTAGTACTCACAGTAGGTGGTGTAGGTAGTATCAGTAGTATCAGTAGTACTCAGTAGTACTCACAGTAGGCGGTGTAGGCAGCCTGGGTGGTGCAGAGCAGCAGCACAGCTCCCAGTAGAACCAGTGGAACCAGTGAAGTCCAACTGCTCCTCATGGTGAATCCTGGAAATGAGATGAAACAAAGTGATGCAGCTTCTTTTAACTGCAGAGCTGCTGCCTGCAGGTCTGGACACGCCACACACACACATAATGACACACAACACTGACACACACTCACCCTCTCACACAGGAAGTGACTGGCTGAGGGTGTCTGGGCGTCCCTGCGCTCGTCTGGACTTTTACCGGACTCTTATTTACATTTTATGACACAAAGACGTTTCACAAGAAAGAAATAAAAGAGCTCTCGCTCTGTTCCAATGAATGGAAAATATTCATGATAAAAACCAGCAGAGCATCCTGTTTATTCACCAGCTGGGTTTATGGCTGTTTATAGCCTAGCTTAGCACAAAGACTGGAGGAATTCATCAATAAAATAAAGTTCAATGTTTAAACGAACAGTGCTCCAAGGTCAGGAAAAGGAAAGGAAGTGTCCTCGTGCATTCACTCTTTAAACTAAGCAAAACTAAGATAAGATAATCTAAGATAACCACATACTATAAACACAGACCACAGACCGATCCTCCTCAAAGTCAACTTCCTCTCTAGTATTAGTGTGTGTGTGTGTGTGTGTGTGTGTGTGTGTGTGTGTGTGTGTAAATAAACTTTATTTCAACAGCACATTTGAAAAACAAAGGTAAATAGGAGGTAAAAGTACTAGTACCACAGTATAGAAAGTCTTGCATTCAGGCTAAAGTACAAAAACACCAAAATGTTCTGCAAGGTAAATATAAAAATAAATGAAATAAAATGTGTGGAATATGACTCCTTAAATGTGACAACATTGTTAGTATTAGTACACAGGTATTACTCAGGCTGGATGTGTGCGGAATACTACCTGACAGTACTCTGGTTGTGTCATCAGAGCTCCGACACCAATAATCACTGCCTGCAGCAGAATGATCAATCCTGATCTGATTGTTTCCATGAAGTGAGTCCTGAGGCAGAGACACACCCTGAAACACACACACACACACACACACACACACACACACTTTCTCCAGCACTGATCAACACAAAAACACCACCGCAGGCCTAAAACACATACACACACCTGGCCACGCCTGGCCCACTTCTGTTGCCGTGTCAACACCACACCTTGAACACATACACACACACACACACACACACACACACACACACACACACACACACACACTTTGTCAACACCTGGCTGCATTTCTCAACTCTGAGTTCACCTTTAGTACATGTACTACACCATGTACTGTTCACTACCTATCTGACACCTCAGTAAAAGTACTAATACCATAACATAGAAATACTCTGTTACAAGCAAAATATCAACATCAACATGTTGTTAAAGTACTAGCAGTAGAATTCCTCAATGTAAAGAATAATCTCTATCATTTTATAATAATCTGATTAGTGCTGCATTAATGTGTTCATCACTTTAATATAGCAGCTGCTGAAGGTGAAGTTGTGTCATTTTTATTATTTTTGGGATATTTCGTATTTTTTTCTATTGTCTCAATATTTGTCTGATATTTTACAATTTTTCTATATTTTACGAATATTATGAGGGTGATTTACTGATATTACTTTGGATATTTCACTAATAATTTTGGATCTTATGAATAATGTCTATTATTTTATTGCTGCATTAATGTGTCTCCTTAATATAGCAGCCGGTAAAAATATTATCAACATTTTATCTAAACAATATTATTTAAAGATTCGCCTAAAAGCCATTTTTATTCTTTCTTAATTGTGTCTGACTTTGATTTATGTTTAGTTTTTTATTCTGTCAAACCCTCAGAGTTTGAAATTATTACTGTGCTTGTCTGTATGTGTAAATATAAATGCAGTATGTGTGGGAATATATATGTATGTTTTTTGTCTTGTGAAACACTTATTGGCTGTGTAGGTAGTATCATATTTTGGTGCATAATTTACTGATATAATTTAAGATATTTTAGAAATGTTTCCCTGGTAATCTACATGTGATAGTTCATTTCATTTTTTCTTTTTACATAAACATGAAGTCTGGACAATACAAATATCAAAGTGTCAGTTCTGCTCCAGTCCAATAAGTGGCAGTACTGAGCAGGAAGAGAAATACCGGAAGGAGGTAATAATAACAACATCTCTACCATAGGAGAAGAAGAACTTTATTCATCATTATCATTAGTTGGAGGAGCTGTTAGCCTAGCCCAATCCTCCTGTTAGTGAGTATTAATTTTACCGTTAATACATTACAAAAAACATCTGTTACGCTAGCTAGCAAAAAGCTAATGTTAGCTTAGTGAGTTAGCTCGAGTTGTGTTTTCCTCGGGGTGAATGCTAACGCTAGCTCAGACCGAAGCTGAAGAAACGTTCGTCAAGAAATGCAAGCCAAACTCCATCAAAAAAAAAAACACAACATAAAAAACAGACAATTAACAAGTCAGCAGGGTTTCCTGCTAATTTCACTTCTTTCGGTCATGATCTCCATCCATTGAGTTATGAAATTTATGTCGAGTATGGCTGGCCTAGCGTAAAAAGTACTGGTTTATGGGTGGTATTTGGCTGTGATATACAATGTGGCGATTTGTTTGTTGATTTCAGTAATGATTACAGGAAGCTCAACTCCAGCTAATGATTATTTTTTACCGTAAAGGATCTGCAGAGGAGCAAACCCCCCACGCTGACCCACCATGGCGGACATCAAGAACTTCCTGTACGCCTGGTGTGGGAAAAAGAAGCTGACTCCCAGCTACGACATTCGAGCTGCAGGGAACAAAAACAGGCCGAAGTTTATGTGTGAGGTGAGTTTTCCATCTGGCTAGTTTGAGTTGTACTTGTTGTACTCTACAGCTTTCCATCTCCAGTCTGTTTTCTAACCATTGACTCTTTGCTCAGGTCCGTGTTGATGGCTTCAACTACACCGGCATGGGAAATTCCACCAACAAGAAGGATGCTCAGTCCAACGCTGCCAGAGACTTCGTCAACTACCTGGTCCGGATCGGGGAAATGAGCGGCGCAGAGGTCCCGGCTCTTGGGGTCAGCTTTTAACATTGTTCTATAAATGATGACATAAGGTGTGATTTAATAGGTGAGTCTCAAAACCAGCTGTACAAAGAGTGGGGGGATTAAATCTTCAGGATCTTCACAAATGTCCTTAGTCTTAAAAGGCCTTGGCCTTAAGTTCAAAATTTGAAACCAGCAGAATTGCAAATGTTTCCCTGTATCTTTGGCTAGACATAGATGACAGATATGGTTCTCATATTGATGCATCAGTTTAAATAAAAACACATGGGGCTTTTTGTTTTGCGAGACCTTTGGGATAAAGCTGGAAATGAAGGTGATTAACATGCTGAACAGTGAAACATCTCAGACTCCTCATGCTGCAGTGAATATTTGTGTTGATAAAGGAGCTTATTGTGTCTCCAGGTGAGTGCTCCAGGTGGCGACCAACCTGATGGAGAAGTAGGAAGAGGAGGAGGAGGAGGGTTTGGAAGCCTCCCATCCAGCGGGCCTTTGCCACCTCACCTAGTAGTGAAAGCAGAACAAGGTATTATCTTGTATTTCTGCAGCTATGATGGATCCTCTTAATGACTGAAGCTTAAAGTGACACAGCTGAATGTTTCCTCCCCTGAACATAAACGACACATCAGGGTTTAAACAGAAGTAATTCATGCAGAAACATGGGCAGCTTGTGTTGTTTTCCTCCAGAAGATTATTGAGAGTGAAGACAACATGAAATGTGTCTGTTTTGTATGAGAAACAAACAAGTCTCATATATTCACTGTCAAAGAGCAATAGTCATATATTAAAAGCAAGATATGGAAAAGTCTTTCTTTTCTCCTGTCACCAAATCAAATCCTTACTATTTGCACTCTTGCATTTCACAGTTATCATTTCTTCTTCTTATTTTTTATTAAATTATATTTATCAAAATAGCACCCAACTGTGGGAATTGTAGTCTTATAAGTATCTGTTTTAGTTGGTAAGGTGGATCTCATGTTTTGGATATTTTACTAATATTTTTGGGATATTTTATTTATGTCTTTTTATTGTAGCAGTCAGAAGTGGAGCTTATGAGCTTTTATTACTGGATATGTAGAGTGGTAAAAAGTAGAATATTTACTGAGAGTTGATGGAGGAGAATCAGAAAGTAGCAGATACTGTCCCTGCTTAAATCTCTTTTGTGGTTTCCTCTGACTTTATTCACTATGATGGATATTTTATCTTTTTTTTTGTTTTTTTTAAATTTTATTCAGTTCCGTTTGCTTTACAGAGGTCACTACTTGGTATCAGTATTGTTTTGATTAATCAATCAAATCATATTGTATCAACATCCTTTATTGTCATTGTATTCCAGTGAATACAAGCATAACAGTAGCACAGGTGATTTCTGGGAGATGGAGTCAGAATAATAAGTTGGTTAAATGTTGGTGACGTTTGGAGAAAATATTAATAATGTTTTGTTTACTTGTTAGAAGAAGAAGGTGGCTGCAGTGGGCCGGTACCAGGAGTCACTGGACTGGGCTACTCAAGAGGAGGAGGAGGAGGAGGAGGAGGAGGAAGTCAGTGGGATCGAGGCGCCAACCTGAAGGAGTACTACGCCAAGAGAGACGAACAGGAGGCGCAGGCGGTAGGCTACTTCCTGTTTACTGCTCCCCATCCAGCTGAGAGAGAATCGATCTGTAAGAGGGAAGTCCTCGTTACTAATCTGTGTTATTTAGGGCAAAACGCTGAATAGTGTCTGAATTACTCAGTTTTTATCTTCTTTTTTATGTATTTATTTATACAAGTAAATATATATTTTGTATTCCATTGTTTTTAGTTCTTTGTAAATATGTAAATATTTTATTCTATTCTATTATTATTACTATTATGTCACTACTGCTTTTTTTTTTTCTACTACTGCAATGTGTCTGTGATTTTGTCTATGCTGCTGTGGCAGGTGAATTTCCCCCCAAGGGGGGATGAATAAAAAAAATAAAAAAATAAATTCCTGGAGGTAAGCAGAGCATCAGTAGGTTTCCGACTTTACTGCAGTAGTTTATCCAGAGCTTGGCAGATGTATGAGAGCAGCAGAGAGCCTCCAGCATCATTTCAGAGCTTTAACTGGGACTGGGCATGGAATTTATCACCTTTTTCGAACCAAATTTGAGCCAGAAGACTGGAACTTTTCACATTTTCTGTTCAGGAATGACAGGAAATAATCCCGGATAAGAACAACAATTATATTTTATCATTAAAGATATCATTTTGGTTAAAGAGCTTGTACAGATCGTGGATTAACCATTAACGAAACATTATAAATATTTTGGTAATCAGTTATACTGTTAATTTAGAGTAGCGGTGGTAAACACCTGATACTGGGTGGAGGGATAATATATCTCTTAAGGTCTTTATGTCAAACAAAAATGCTGTTTTTTGTCCCTGCAGACTCTGGAGTCAGAGGAAGTGGACCTAAACGCTAATCTTCATGGCAACTGGACGCTGGAGAATGCCAAGGCCCGTCTGAACCAGTACTTCCAGAAAGAGAAAACCAGTGCGGAGTATAAGTACAGCCAAGTGGGACCGGACCACAACAGGTCTGGATCAGAAAACTGGGAGGCTTTTAGATTTGATGTGATATTTTTTTTTTCCCAACTATTCTATTATCTATTATTACCTCCGCCAAGGAGGTTATGTTTTCACCGGGGTTTGTTTCTTTGTTGGTTTGCACAGGGTGGTCCTGTGTGTCTTTCTGCTGGCCTGCTGTGAACCCAGAGACCTCTGCAGTGTGTCGGCAACACCACAGAGAGCTCACTGCTTCCTTATTCTACTGACTGACTGACAGGAAGACAACAGATAGATCCTGGCTCACAATAACCTCCCTGTTCTCACAAATTCATGTTCTGATGCAACATGAAATGATGTGTTTGGCAAAAAATGGATGAAAAACAGAATAGCAAAAAAACACAGACTGAACAAGACAAGGTAGAACTGTTAAACTTCTGCCTGATCAGATCAGATGAGATAATCCTTTACTGATCGTTTAAAGGGATTATATGATCTCAGACAGACTGTAAAGCACTCCAGATGAGGTCAGATTGTGTCCTGCTTGAATAGAGCCAACATTTATCTGGTGAAGTGGCCAGGTGCTTTTAGGGAAAAAGAGGCGACACCAGAACTCCCAGCCTCACTGGAGGAATACATGGGGCAGCGTTTAGGTGCACTAAACGCGCCTCATGGTTGCAGCAGCTGGGTGGAGTCTGGTTGTGATTTCTGGTGTCGCCACAGGGCAGAGGACAGCTGCTGATTGGTGTTTTTTAAATCTCAAGTCCGGCAGAAAGACACACAGGCTCCCCCCTGAGAGCGACAGGTGAGTTCATCATTTCAGAGCTTTTTTTCCCCTCAGTTTACATTTTATTGTGAAAAGCGCAGAGGAATTGAAGCTGTGGTGTTTGTGTCCACAGGAGCTTCATCGCAGAGATGCAGCTGTTTGTGAGGCAGCTCGGCCGAAGTAAGACTCAAAATATTGTTATTATTCTTAAAAAAAAAAACAAACACTGCTGCAGTAAAATTACAGGTTTTCCAAAGGGACTTTTGTCCACAAGGTGGCGATAAGATCAACACAAAACGAAAGTTCCTCATAGCTTTTTTTCTGTTATGTAAAAATACTTAATTTAAAAATTTGAATGAAATGCTTTTAGATAACAGTATTTCTACACTGTGGTATTAGTACTAACGTCACCTGAAGGAAACTTAACGTTCCTTAAATCTGCAGTTTGTATCCTGAGTAGTTTCTGTCAGAAGGTCACAGTGTTTATGCTCTGCAGGGATCACGGCTCGAGAGCACGGCTCCAACAAGAAGCTGGCGGCTCAATCCTGTGCTCTGTCGCTGGTCCGGCAGTTGTACCACCTGGGAGTCCTGGAGGCATTCTCAGGGGTCACCAAGAAGAAGGATGGAGAAACCGTAAGCCGCCACCGCTGCTTTGAACGTGACGCCACCTCCTGTTAGGTGTTCAGTGACTCACTCTGTGTTCTATGTCCAGCTGGAGGCTTTCGAGGTCCACGTGTCCCCAGACCTGCAGCAACAGCTGGCCAGCGTCGTCCAGGAGCTTGGAGTCCACATCCCCCCACCTGTGAGTCCATCAGGACTGACCTGAGGTTAGAGCACTGGTCCATCTGCAAGCTCATGTTGTCATATTAACCCAGTTCATGTGTCCAGCCCGCAGACCCATCCAGCCCGGTGTCTCTGGTTCAGGGCAAGATGGCATCGTTTGAGCCATCACAGCGCCAGTGCAGCGCCGGCGTCGTCCCCTGGTCGCCTCCACAGGTCAACTGGAACCCCTGGACCAGCAGCAACATCGACGAGGGACCGCTGGCCTTTGTGAGTCTTTGTTCTTTACCTTAAAGCTCTGTTATAATCAAAACAGTCACCTGGAATTACTTAGATGTAAGTGGCTGATAGATTTTCACTTTTTGATTTACCTCAACCTGGATGGCTGAGAACCTACACAGACAATATTTTACATTTAGAGTGCACTCCAGATTTAAATTTATATAGATATATAGATATTAATTTAATCATCATTTACCTTTAGTGCACTCCAGAGCAGATCAGTGGCGACCTTCATGATGAGCTGATGTACCAGCTGGACCATGACGACAACCTGCAGAAGGTCAGCCTTTTCTTACTTTTTCATCTTCATCTCCTGATGCTGCTTCTTCACCTTCTATACTGAAGAATTCTGGAAACAGACATAAAGAGTACATAAACTTGGAAATGTTTCAGACCCTGGCGGAACGCGACCAGCTACCCGTCAAACAGTTTGAGGAGGAAATTATGGCCGCTGTGGAGAAAAACCCTGTGGTGATCATCAGAGGAGCGACAGGCTGCGGTAAAACCACTCAGGTTCCTCAGTACATCCTGGACCGCTTCATCAAAAGAGGCCGAGCATCTGACTGTAACATTGTGGTCACCCAGGTAACGCTCAGCATCCAACTCTAAACTTAGACATTTTATTTTAATATGAATGAATGTCGACAAATCTAATCATCAAAATACTGACATTATTTCCACATTTTGAGTGAACACAAATGACCTACGAGCCACAGAAAGCAACAAGTGGGATGATTAAAGAAGGATTCAAGCATTTAGAAAGTCAGAAAAAATACTTTTTTTTTAATTAAATGTGTTACCCTCAATATTTGGAATTTGGAGCAAAACAATTTAAGACAGTTTAAGTGATCACCATTTTTGGAATATTTTCACTGCTTTGCCTCACTGACAGACAGATCTTAAATTACTGCTTTAGTGACTGGAATCTGGTAAGAGGAGACCTGAAATTCCTGTTAATTTATCTTGTTTAGTGGATCCTTTTTATGTAAGTTTTTTTGTTTTGTTCTTGTCATTCTGTTGTCTGTTTTATGATTAACTGTTGTCATTTAGCATCTTGGTCTGCGAGAAACATTTCATTTTTGTGTACTTGTATGCAGAAATAACAATGAAGAACTTAGTTGACTTGACAATAATAACAATAGAATAAAAAAAACTACAGAAGAGTGGTGAGATAGTCATTTTGTAGAACATCTTGAAAGGAAAGAGCAATATAAATTAAAAATCTCTGTGATATTTTTTTTTTTTTTTAAGCCATAGAGAACCCCGTTTTTAATCGTGACCTCAGATTAACTGTGGTGAGCTTTTCCTCCCTGCAGCCCAGAAGGATCAGCGCTGTTTCGGTGGCTGAGCGAGTCGCCTATGAGAGAGGAGAGGATGTTGGGAAGAGTTGCGGCTACAGCGTCCGGTTTGAGTCGGTCTTGCCTCGGCCGCACGCCAGCGTCCTTTTCTGCACCGTTGGTATATAAAAACACTCCTTATGTTACACTTCATTCATGATCCTGGAAGGAGGAGGAGGGCTAGCTAGCATTAGCTAACTGTTTATAGCTGTGAGCCAAACTACCTTTTATACTACTACATCTAATCTAACTAAACTCATCACAGTGATACCTGGGGTTGACTGTGGGAGGCGCTGTCACTGCAGGAGAGTAAATAAATTACTTAAGACAGTGACCAAGCAGATGTATAAAGCCCTTTTTAGTTGGTGAGAGGAGAGCTTAAATAACTGCTTTAGTGAATGGAGTCTGGTGAGAGGAGAGCTTAAATTACTGCTTTAGTGAATGGAGTCTGGTGAGAGAAGAGCTTAAATTACTGCTTTAGTGAATGGAGTCTGGTGAGAGAAGAGCTTAAATTTCTGCTTTAGTGAATGGAGTCTGGTGAGAGGAGAGCTTACATTAATGCTTTAGTGAATGGAGTTTGGCAAGAAGAGAGCCGAAATTACTGCTTTTGTGAATGGTGTCTGGTGGTTTTGGAGGTATTGAATTATCAAAATTATTCTCGAGGTTGTTTTATGATATATCACTTCTGAGAGTAAGTCAGTTAAAATCGCCTGAGTTAATGTAGGAAAATTGTCATGCATCCCTTCAGTCATCACTAACGTCATCAGCTGTTGCATTTTAGCAGGTTTACATCAGGTTTTCTCTTTTCCCACTGAAACACAAGGACTGGTTTTGTCCTCTGCAGGGCGCTCATTGGTCATATTAATAATGTTATTGTTCATTATATGGTGAACCATCTTCATGAGGATGTGATGTCAGCAGGACACTTTGTCTTTCAGGTGTTTTGCTGCGGAAGCTTGAGGCGGGAATCCGAGGCATCAGCCACGTGATCGTCGATGAGATCCATGAGAGAGACATCAATGTGAGATTTTTTTTATAAATAGTGACACTGGGGCTCCTCCTCCTCTTCTGGTCGAAGCCTCCAGTCACTTCCTGTCCTGTCTGACCTTCTGTGTCTCTGCAGACGGACTTCCTGATGGTGGTCCTCAGAGACGTGGTCCAGACCTACCCAGAGGTCCGAGTCATCCTCATGTCGGCCACCATCGACACCTCCATGTTCAGGGAATACTTCTTCAACGCTCCCATCATCGAGGTGTTCGGACGCACCTTCCCCGTTCAAGGTACTGACATCACCACATCTGACCTCATGTCTGGCTTTTCAAGACTTAGGATAGTTTTCTCCAGAAAGAAAATTTCATCAGGATTACGTGTCCAAATTCACTAATTCTTGTTCCATAAAAACAGAATATTTCCTGGAGGACTGTATCCAGATGACCAACTTCGTCCCACCGCCAGTGGACCGTAAGAAGAAAGACAAAGACGAGGACGGAGGAGAGGAGGATGTAAGCAGCCTGGTCCCTGAGAAACTCAGATCCTCCACAGATCCTCCACAGATCCTCTAGAGAATCTTTAGATGATCTCTAGGGGATCTCTAAAGATCCTCTAAACCCAGAGGCTGACCTGTTTCCTGTCTGGTCTCTGCAGACTAACTGTAATCTGATCTGTGGACCGGAGTACTCGGTGGAGACAAAGCGCTCCATGGCTCAGATCAACGAGAAGGAGACGTCCTTCGAGCTGGTGGAGGCTCTCCTGAAGTATATCGAGACCCTACAGGTGGCTGGAGCCGTGCTCGTCTTCCTGCCAGGCTGGAACCTCATCTACTCCATGCAGAGACACCTGGAGACCAACCCTCACTTTGGTAGGTCGTTAGACCACATTAATCTACGTTAGACCACATAAAGACCATATTAGACCACATGAAGACCACGTTAGACAACGCAAGACAGTGTTAAGACCCCATATAACAGACGTCATTAGACAATGTTAAGACCGCCTTAAGACCATGTTAGAACATATTACACCACCTTAAGACCATGTAAGATGTTAGCGTTTTGTGTTCCCAGGAAATAGTCGGTACCGGATCATGCCGCTCCACTCTCAGATCCCCAGAGAGGAGCAGAGGAGGGTGTTTGAACCGGTACCAGAAAACATCCGGAAGGTCAGATATGGTTTCATACCAGATTCTAGTTGTTGAGTATTTTATATATATGTGTATGTATGTATGTATATATATATATATACACACACACACACTCACATTCAATATTTCGATTGTGTTTATTTTATATATGTTAAATGTGGACCTCCTGTTTGTCTGCAGGTAATTCTGTCCACCAACATCGCAGAGACCAGCATCACCATCAACGATGTTGTCTACGTCATTGACTCCTGCAAGTAAGTCTGTCAGAGTGGACCGGTTCTGACCTGGATCCTGGTTTATTATTGCACCTATTCTGACCCGTGTTGGTGTCCTGACAGGCAGAAGGTGAAGCTCTTCACTTCTCACAACAACATGACCAACTACGCCACTGTCTGGGCCTCCAAGACCAACCTGGAGCAGAGGAAAGGCCGGGCCGGCCGGGTCCGAGCCGGGTTCTGCTTCCACCTCTGCAGCCATGCCCGCTTCGAGAGGTAGGACCCTTAAAGACACCAATGTCTCCATACACCTCCTCCCATGCCTGTTGTTTGTGTGTTATTGTTGTTGTGTCTCTGCAGGCTGGAGACCCACATGACTCCAGAGATCTTCAGGACGCCGCTGCATGAAGTCGCTCTGAGCATCAAACTGCTGAGACTCGGCGCCATCGGACACTTCCTGTCCAAAGCCATCGAGCCACCGCCGCTGGATGCCGTCATCGAGGCTGAACACACTCTGAAAGGTATTAATATTGCTTTGTTCTGTGGTGAACAATTCATATTTTATGGTAAAATATTCATAGTACTGTTTTTTTGTTTGGCGGAATCTAATTATTTTACCACAGAAATATTTTTTTCTGTGGTAAAATGTTTAGTGGTGTGTTTTCTTTTCTTGATAGTAAACTATAAATATTGGTGTAGAATGTTGACTCCAAACAGGAAGTGATGTTTTGATGATGATTTTAAATCAGTGTTGTGCTGCATCAGGAATAAGGCCTTTGTTTTAAGAGGTGTTATTGTTTTTATTTTTATGAATATTGTTCCTCAGCACAAAGCCCAGATCTAAAGCACCAGACTCAGTTCAATGTCTCCCCTGTTAAAGGGTACAGACTGAAACTAATTCCTGACATTATTAGCAGTAATAACAGAAAGTTTCTCTGTGTCTCAGAGTTGGACGCTCTGGACACCAACGATGAGCTGACTCCTCTGGGGCGGATCCTGGCTCGGCTGCCCATCGAGCCTCGGCTGGGGAAGATGATGATCATGGGCTGCATCTTCCAGTCGGTTTCCTCTTCTTCACGTTATTGTCCAGACGAATCCTCCTACTGAGCTGTTTCATGTAATACAAACTGTTGCCCTCTAGTGTCGGAGACGCCATGTGCACCATCTCAGCCGCCACCTGTTTCCCAGAGCCTTTCATCAGCGAGGGGAAACGGCTCGGCTTCGTCCACAGGAACTTCGCCGGCAGCCGGTTCTCTGACCACGTGGCTCTGCTGTCCGTCTTCCAGGCCTGGGATGACGTCAGGTCGGTCTGAAGTTTATCACATGACCCAGTTCAGATCAGAAGAAAGTCCCTGTGTTAATAATAAGAATGTCCATAGATTACTAAATATATGAGAGCATTGAGGAATTTAAACTGAATTCACCTTTTTAGAGCCAAATTTGAGCCATAACATTGCCAATATAATAATATTATATGTATATAGATATATTGAGAGAGGTCGAGATATTCAGACATACTCAGTGATCACCATTAAACCTGTCGTTCCTGTCCAGGATTAACGGCGAGGATGCAGAGAGTCGATTCTGTGAACACAAACGTCTCAACATGTCGACTCTGAGGATGACCTGGGAGGCCAAGGTCCAGCTGAAGGAGATCCTGGTCAACTCCGGATTCCCTGAAGGTTCCTGAACACACCTCAGAGGCAGGGTCTGCAATAGGCGGCCCAAGTGCCAAAACTGGCCACCGAAAGTAACATGGGTCACTTTTTTTTTTTTTTTTTTAACTGTTATTGGACTGACTTCTCATTTTGCCCTCCCAGAGTGTCTCATGACTCAGGTGTTCAACAACGTTGGACCGGACAACAACCTGGATGTGGTAGTGTCTCTGCTGACCTTCGGCTCCTATCCAAACGTCTGCTACCACAAAGAGAAGAGGAAGATCCTGACCACTGAGGGACGCAACGCCCTCATCCACAAGTCCTCCGTCAACTGTCCCTTCAGCAGCCACGACATGAGCTACCCTTCACCCTTCTTCGTCTTCAGTGAGAAGGTGGGAGGCAGGGAGGGAGGGATGATGGATAGATGGATAGATAGATAGATAGATAGATAGATAGATATAGGGATGATGGATAATAGAGGGATGATGGATAGATAGATATAGGGATGATGGATGAGGGAGGGATAGATAGATAGATATAGGGATGATGGATGATAGATTGATAGATGGATGGATGATTGAGGGATAGATAGATAGATATAGGGATGATGGATGATAGATTGATAGATGGATGGATGATTGAGGGATAGATAGATAGATAGATAGATAGATATAGGGATGATGGATGATAGATTGATGGCTAGATGGGTGGATGGATAGAGGGAGGATAGTAGGATGAATGAATGAATGACTGACAGTAACACACTGTGCTGGTCCTCAGATCAGGACCAGGGCCATCTCAGCTAAAGGAATGACTCTGGTCAGTCCTCTGCAGCTGCTGCTGTTTGCCTGCAAGAAAATCAGCTCTGATGGAGAAGTGGTGGAGCTGGACGACTGGTGAGGAGACGACCACCACTACTGAGTACTACTGAGTGCCCTCTGATGTCTGATGATGTCTGATGTTTTATTTATTTATTTATTTTTTTTATTAAAATCATTGACCTTCTCCTGGTGCTTCTTAATATTACCACACATTTCCATTTGGTACCATGGACTGAGTAGTATTACTAATACGAGTATTAAGACTTAGAAATACTCTAACTATAAGTACTTAATCTGTACTGGGTCTAGTAATACTACAGAGTTCTGATCCATCAGGAACTCAAAATGTGCTTTGTGTTGAAGGGTGAAGTACACATTGGAGGTACTCAGTCAGTCCCACACAGGAAATGACCTTTCACAATAATGTGTTCAGGATCAAACTGAGGATCCCTCATGAAGTGGCGGGTGGCATCGCTGCCCTGCGGGCCGGACTGGAGGCTCTGGTGGTGGAGGTGACCAAAGACCCAGAATACATCCAGCAGATGGACCAGAGCAACCAGCAGCTGCTGAACCTCATCAGACTGCTGTCCAGACCCTCTGCTGCTGGTCTCAACATGGCCGCCAACAGCCAGAGGTACTAATACTGAAACATGAATACTACTACTCCTCTTAAAGGTCAAAGGTCAAACACCTCAGCTTCAGTCTAACAATGATTCTCCTTCATCAGGATGGGAGACGGTCCTCGACCTCCAAAGATGGCTCGCTTCGACGGGGGAGGAGGAGGGTATAGAGGAGGAGGTGGTTACCGAGGAGGTGGTGGAGGAGGCTACAGAGGAGGTGGGGGCTATGGAGGAGGAGGAGGCGGCTACAGAGGAGGTGGGGGCTATGGAGGAGGAGGAGGCTACAGAGGAGGTGGAGGATATGGAGGAGGAGGCTACAGAGGAGGTGGAGGATATGGAGGAGGAGGAGGTGGTGGAGGAGGCTACAGAGGTGGAGGATATGGAGGAGGTGGTGGAGGAGGCTACCGAGGAGGCTATAGAGGAGGAGGTTATGGAGGAGGAGGAGGGTACAGAGGTTATTAGCTTCATGGTCTCTGGAAACAATGAAAACAGTCTTCTTCCTCGTCGTCGTCGTTGTTATTGTTGTAGTTGTGTTGAAGTATTTGTAAACATCAGTGATGATGGAAAATGGAAATGACATGTTGTTTTAAGGAGCTCACCAGTAAATAAAGAGTCAGTGTTTGAATAACAGAATTATTATTGTTATTATAATTTTCTGTATCATTAAAGTTACTAAAACTGAATCTCTGATAATGAGTCTTCTTTAAGATTCTGTTAATCTGTAAAGAAAAACACCTGAAAGAATAGAAGACAACAAATGAAGAATCAAAAGAAACTTTTAACTCATGATACTGAAACATACTGAGATTAAAGGTGTGTAGATGAGAAATATATGAATCAGTTTATAGTTCATCTTATTTGTGTGAATGTATGAATCATTGTTATTTTAAAGGATCATCTCACCAAATACACTCAAAAATATGAACGCACGAAGAAAAACTTTATTTTTTATATTTTTATGTCACAAAACAGAGTAAATATCTAAATATAATCAACAATGGAGCTTTAATTTGCAAGTGTTAGCATCAGTTTTAAAGCAGCAGTCCCAGAATAATGGCAGGAAGAACACAGTGGGAGAGCTCACAAACCTCAACGAGTGTGTCCGCTATTAGCTTCGCACGGAGCGGTACACCGGCGATGCATGGACGTCGCCTGGTTGTCAATCATTACCTGTGGGATGTTGTCCCATTCCTCCTGCAGAGCCACTCAAAGTTGGTGGACATTCTGGGGAACTGGAACCCACTGACGGACACACTTATCTAGAACATTCCAAAGGTGTCCTGAGGCGGCTGACAGTGGAATGATGCACATTCAGATGTGTTGCCACTGCTGTAATACTTAACCCAGCATTCAGCATGCCAATGGTACGCTTCCTCATGATTTGTGACATCTGTGGCATGTTGACAAGTGAAAAAAGTCCACAATTTGGTGTGTCCTTTTATTGATCAGACCGTAAGGAGTGTGTGTGTACTGATCACACATACTGACCGCCACTCTGCTATGCTCAATGACTCTCGTGAGTAGAAAAACTCAATCTGAAGTTACAGTCAATAGGAGTAGCCAAGTGAAACGGACCGCTGGATTTGAGCAAAACAAATCATCCAATAAACAAATACATCAAGAATCTGAGCATATTTCACAACAGTCTCTTTTTGTTCACCATTTAAAGTTTGTGTGTTTGTATTTTTGTTGAGTATACTACTTCCTGTCCAGTAGTCTCCTCCTTCTTGGACAGAGTCAGTTTTTAGGAACTTCATCTTCAGCAACACTTTTATTTTCAGTTGCATGTTCTGCAGGAAATGCTTTTCCTAGTCTTTAGCTTCCGTTTGATTAAGCTGGAAGAAAAGGAGCAGCAGAGGGCACCACCAGTCCTCAACCTCAGCAGCATTAAAGCAAACAGATAATATGAGATAAGTAGTAATAGCAGCAGTAGTAGAAGTAGTGGCAAGATTGTTGAAAAGCACTAAATTACCCTCTTCAGGTGCGAGAAACCATTGGAGGTGCCCTTTTTTCCTTTTCGCCCCCGCCCATCAAAAAGTCTGAACGCCACTGAGTAGTAGTAGTAGTAGTAAACTTCTACTGCCCCATCAGTACTTTTACCACATTTATATGATAATGCTAATATATATATATATGTAATTATATATTCTACATATTATGTATATATATATTCTTTGTATTCTATATAGAATATGCCATATATTCTATGTATATTCTGTATACATGTGCTGTTGTACATTTCAGTCTATTTATGCACGTGACAAATCTTGAGTATGGAACCTATTCTTATATATTTCATATATTCTTATATTTATACAGTATATTCCATGTATTCTTATATGTTCTATATATATTCTCTATATTTCTGTACAGTGTGTGGTGAACATGATGAAAGGCTAAATGACACACATCACAATGATCACATTCACTTATTGATCCACTGTTTGATGATGTGATCAACTGTGACATCATCAGAGGAGGATCTGATCAGAGCTGTGTGTTAATGAGCTCCCTCAGCCTTTAGCTTCTGCTCAGTCTTTAATTCAACCTGAAAAACACAGAAAACACTTATCCTTCATTTATCCCTTAACCAGAAAATGTAAGCCCCTTAAAAACCTTTCAGTATGAAAAGCCCTTAATGAACACTTTAAAGGTTCATGAATGTAAAATATTTGACTTAACGGTGATATTAAAGTTGTTAAGGATTCAGTATTCTTTACACAATGTACAATATATCTAATTATTGGTTCTGATAATTTTTTTTACAATTATTATTGTTAATATCCAAAATGTATTGTTTTATAATTCTTTCCTGCTGGATAATTCAAAGGTTTATAAAATATAAAATGTATTTATTATTTTGTAATTATTGTTGTTATTGTTATTTTGTATTGTTGTGGTTGTATTTCATTGATTTTATCATTATTATTTAGATTTTTTTTTCACTTTCAGTATTTTATTTCTTCTCCAGACTGAAATCTGCAGTGTAGGTTTAATTTGGGTGAATTAATAATATTACATTTGATCATCAAATAATGATAAACCCGATCACTTTTACTCAGTTATTAAAGCTGCTGCATTAAAGTCACTTCTTCATGATTTAATAAATCTTAATTAAATTTAAATATTAGATACGGATCCTCAAAAAATGTCTCAAAATTAATTGACATTTCCATTTCACGAAAGCATCAAAATTCCAATTAAAATAGTGTGTTAAATTATGATTTAGTGACTTCATTTATTTAAAATGTAAATTCATTTAAAATGAAATATAATTTTGTGACTTTCTCTGTAGATTTATTCAGTTATTAAAAGTGCTGTATTAGTTATTTTTCCTGATTTGATAATTTCATTAATCTGACTAAACGTTAAAGATTAGATCCTGTTTTCATCATATTGTCTCTTGTATAATAGGTAATTTTATTAATATTTGATGTAAATATTAAATAAGGGTGTTTAATGTGTATTTTGCACTTTAATAATAGTGCAGAATTTTTTATTACAGATTAATTATGATGTTGTAATTCTCAGTTTTACTCAATTATTGGAACTGTTATTTGTCTTGATTTAATTTGATCAAGCTTAATTAAAGGTAAATATTAGATTAGCATGAAGATTTATTGACTCTGTAGTATTTTTCTCTAGTTTTATTTTTATAGTATTTCTCTCTAGTTTTTAAAGTTTTATTATTATAGTATTTCTCTATAGTTTCTATAGCTTTGCTATTATAGTATCTCTCTCTATTTTTTTGTTTTATTATACAGTATTTCTCTTTAGTTGTTATATTTTTTATTATGATACTATTTCTCTGTAGTTTTTACACTTTTTTATTATTATTGTATTTTGCTCTAGTTGTTAACGTTTTGTTATTATATTATTTCTCTCTATTTTTTATAGTTTTATTATTATATTATTTCGCTCTAGTAATATAGTTGTATTATTATGATATTTTTGTCTAGTTGTATTACATTATTTCTCTCTAGTTTTTATAGGTTTATTATAGTATTTTTTCTCTCCAGTTTCCTGTCGGAAGTGGTCCGGCTGTCCTGAGCAGACATGCGCAGTAGCGGACAGGGTGTAGTCTGGAGCTGCATGGCGGCGGACCCTCACCCTGCGGCCCGAGCTCCGACACTCTCTCTCCGTCTCCCTCAGTAGCAGCAGACGGGACTCGAGCTCTGGACGCGGCCTGGAGCGAACAGCAAGCTGCCGCTGCTTCTTCCTACGGGCCGCTTCCTCTGGAGTCTGACGGTAACCGGATAGTTACCAAACTTTTGGACAAGTTCAGAAAAAGTTTCGCGTCGTAGTTTTTTTTTGGACCCAGGCGCAGAGGACTGAAAAAATGCGAAGTGTGGTACGGGCTCTGGTGGCCTGGAGCTGGGTGGCGGTGTGTGTCCGCGCGGCTATGGACGAGTGCTCGGACGACCAGGGCCGAGCTCAGCGGTGCATGCCCGAGTTCGTGAACGCAGCCTTTAACGTGACCGTGGTGGCGACCAACACCTGCGGCTCTCCGCCCGAAGAGTACTGCGTGCAGACCGGCGCCACTGGGGTCACCAAGTCCTGCCACATCTGCGACTCCCGGGACCCCCGGAACCACCACAGCGCCGTGTACCTGACCGACTACAACAACCAGCAGGACACCACCTGGTGGCAGAGCCAGACCATGCTGGCGGGTATCCAGTACCCGAACTCCATCAACCTCACCCTGCATCTCGGTAAGAGACCCGAAAACAGACCCTTCTCCCCCCGCGCACCGCACCACGACGAACTCCATTGTGAAAACCCTCAATTTAAGATGTTCTTGCTTTCTGACAAAAACAGACACACAGATGAACACAACAAAATATATTTTATGACTTTCGTCGAGCCTCTCTTTTATTCGGCACACACCCAAGACCTCCAGCCCGTACTTTGTGTGTCGAACTCCAGCTTCAAAAAGCAGGTTTAACGGCTCGATTCATCGGACACCATGTAGCGGGCCAACTCAAAGATAAAGTGGTGTTGAAAGGTGAAAAAGTGTTATTTGACCAGATTACAAAGCGACTTTGGTGTCTTTGCTGTGTGCCGAATCGACGATAACATCATAACGAAACAATCGAAGAACTTGAAGAGCTTTGGCATACATGTAAGCACGGCCGCAAACAGTTCGTGGAATTTTCTGTGGGGTTTGGTGTGATTTTTCTGTTGCTAGCTTGTTGTCGTGTCTGAACTCTGCTTCATGTTCTCGTCTTGTGTGAACGTTTGAGCTGAATCAGTGATGCAACCTGGAAACTTTGAGGAATGAGGGAGTTTAGCTGCCAGCAGTTTATCATGGAGGACATAGTTTTCATTGTTGGGGGTGGAGGGAGGGTGCGTGCGTGCATGCGTGCGTGCATGCGTGCGTGCATGCATGCGTGCGTGCATGCGTGCGTGCATGCGTAGATGAGATGGGGGTTTACAGGCTATTTTCTGACCGGACTGTAGTGTCAACCTCTCCCTCCTCCACCAGCTGTAGCTCCTCCATCTCTCTTTGTGATTTCCAGTGTTTGTTTGACAAACTGCTCAGCAGCTCTGGAGGTGTGAAGTTAGCAGCCTGGTGTCCGTCAGACCCTAAACGCATCATCTGGACTGTGGATTCAGTTGTTTGGGGTGGGGGCTTAACTAGCAGATGAGGGGAGCTGGTTTGATTGTTGATGATCTGCACTTAAACATGTTGTGGTTTTAAGGTAGATCCTCATAACAATTGTAAAACTGTAATCGTTGCAGTGGTACATGTAATACTGTATAAACACGTAAGACTTAATATACAATACTGTAACTATTTTATGATCATTTAACCTCCTTAAGGCAAAACATTTTCTACTTCCAGTTTCTGTAAATGTGACGCTTTCATGCATGCAAATTGATTTTCTTCTGCGAGATATTTGGTGACTTTGTTGAGCTTTAGTTAAAGTAAAATGAGTTAAATATTCTCCGGTCGAATCACACACGAGGCAGAAACAGAACCATGTTTAAAAAAACTCACAGTCATTGAAAAATGGTTGAATGACTGTAAGAATTGTTGGTACTTTTCAACAATACTACGAAATTTGCACAGAGTTCTGTTGGTGGCAGATAAACTCTGTTTTTTTTAGTTTTTGGCATCTTTCTTTTAAAGAAAAAAAATCCCTGGTTATGTTTTAAAAAAATGTTTGTCATCATTACCTGAGTAAACCAAGGACATGCTCAGACACAGCTGAAGACTCTTAACTGATCAGGAGACAGGTAGTGAATAATAATTCTGATAGTTAATAAATAGTTTTCAAGTTATTTGTAAAACAGCAAAAAAGTTCTGAGGACTAAATTTTTTTTCTGTCGAACAAAATCATCGCTTGAAGATGTCACTAACCAATCAGGCGTCTCTCTGTCTGCTGCAGCCACCATCTTTATTTTCCCAGAGCCATATATAAATGTGAAATATAAATATAATATATTCCTAAAGCTTTTTTTCTCTGTGAAGCCTCGGGCCTCCAGCGCACCACGGTTCCTAACGGTGGCAGACATTCCTGAGCCGTTGAGTCACGCCGCCTCAGGTACTGATTAGAGCTCAACACCTCGTTTTCAAATGGAAATGCGTTTAATTACACGCTGGGTTTGCTGTCCTCGGGCTGCGTTTCCGTGGCCTCCTCGCTGGTCGCTTCGCCATCAGAGATCAGGCTTTTGTTCTGCTGATAAGACCGGCGGTGTAGAGTCCTCCTGCATATCTGAAGGACCAGAACTATATTTATCCTGAAGGAGCAACAATATACAGTTGACCAGGGTTCATGTGACGCTCTTATTCTCCCGGTCTGAAACAGGAAGTGAGTGTGTGAAATTCTGCTCCACACAGGAAGTCAGAATCCAGAACTTTTCTCTTGAAGAGAAGTGGTTCTGTGACAGTTTGTTTAAATGTTGTTTCCTGTTTGGAAGAAGAAATAAATATTTAGTCCTTTTCTCTGGAGGGTCTCTGGTGGTCTCTGGAGCGTCTGGGTCTCTGGTGGTCTCTGGAGCGTCTGGGTCTCTGATGGTCTTTGGAGCGTCTGGGTCTCTGGAGCATCTGGGTCTGTGGTGGATTCTGGAGGTCTCCTCTGGTCCACCAGTGGACCAGTGATGTAATTATTGTGTGGACCAGTGATGTAATTATTACAGCTCAGTGTCTGCTGGAGTCTTTGTGGTGTGTTCAAGAGCATCTGTTCTTTATGTAATCTTCAGGCCTGTATAATTTGGGCAGCCTTTATTAACAGTCTATTTTTGGTAGAAGCTGTCTATTTAATCAAGGTGGTTTTCATTCAAGTAGAGACTGTCTTTATTTAATGGAGATGGTCTTTATTCATCTCATATTTCTTTCTCTTCCTGGTTTCAGGGAAGTCTATTTAAATCAGGAACGATCGTCTCAAATAAACCAACAGGATCAAAAATGAGACCAAATTGTTCTGGTTCTACTTGTACCTGGTTCTAGTTCTGGTCCTGGTACTGATCCTGGTCCCAGTTCTGGCTCTGGGTGGGTTCTGTGGTTTAGACTGTGGCTGGCACTCTGATCTCTGTGGTGTGGTTTGTGGTCTTTGATGAGGCAGGAAGCTGACGTGTCGTGACTCGATTCTAACATGAAAGAAAAACCTGCAGAAGGACTAAAGACGCTTTTCCACAGTCTCAGTATGGTGCGGTACGGCACGGCTTTGAACGGTTGTGGACCCCTGGCTAAGCTCTCCTCTCACCAAACTCCATTCACTAAGGCAGTAATTTAAGCTCTCCTCTCACCAAACTCCATTCACTAAAGCAGTAATTTAAGCTCTCCTCTCACCAGACTCCATTCACTAAAGCGGCAATTTATGCTCTCCTCTCACCAGACTCCATTCACTAAAGCAGTAATTTAGTGAATTAAGTGAATGAATTAAGCTCTCCTCTCACCAGACTCCATTCACTAAAGCAGTAATGTAAGCTCTCCTCTCACCAGACTCCATTCACTAAAGCAGTAATTTAAGCTCTCCTCTCACCAGACTCCATTCATTAAAGCGGTAATTTATGCTCTCCTCTCACCAGACTCCATTCTCAAAAGTGGTAATGTAAGTTCTCCTCTCACCAGACTCCATGCACTAAAGCGGTAATTTACGCTCTCCTCTCACCAGACTCCATTCACTAAAGCAGTAATTTAGTGAATTAAGTGAATGAATTAAGCTCTCCTCTCACCAGACTCCATTCACTAAAGTGGTAATTTAAGCTCTCCTCTCACCAGACTCCATTCACTAAAGCAGTAATGTAAGCTCTCCTCTCACCAGACTCCATTCACTAAAGCAGTAATTTAAGTTCTCCTCTCACCAGACTCCATTCACTTAAGCAGTAATTTAAGCTCTCCTCTCATCAGACGCCTTTCACTAAAGCAGTAATTTAAGCTCTCCTCTCACCAGACTCCATTCACTAAAGCGGTAATTTAACAGTGTTTTGTGTTGATTCTACTCTGGAGAACGTCACATGAAAACAGCTGACTGGGGTGGGGGGAGAAGCAGAGGAATGTTGAGGGGAAATTTGAGGGTTTCCTGAGGGTTAAGGGAATTCTTTCATCAGCTGCAGTGGTTCCAGTCATTGGTCCAGCTGTGCAGCTCATATAATCCCCCCTCTCCCAGTTTCCCACGCTGAGCTCATTCCTGTGTGTGTGCGTGGGTGGGGGGACCCACGCACACACACACACACACACACACACACACACAGCACTCCGGTATAATTTTCAACAGCTGTCCAGAGAGGCAAGTGGACATGGTCTTTGTGGTGGGATGGGAAAACCTGAGGAGGAGGAGGTGGGACAGCAGCAGCCCGAGAAACCCTCTGAAGGGTTTTCCCACACTGCACAGTTTGGTTCTGGTCCTGTGTTTCTGGTTTAGTTCTGGTCCTGTTAATAAAGGTCCGAACCAGGACTCATTGCCATCCATCAGCAGGTTCTGGTCCTTTGACCCGGTCTACAGGACTCAGGTGACCTGGTTTCTTGTTGCTGAGGCATTGCTGGTCTGGTACCTGGAGGATATCGAAATCAGTCTGATACATTCAGGGTCTCCAGAGACCTTATTGGTTTCACTGAGACTTCTGGGGCCCCAGATGAAACCAAGATGGTGGTCAGATGTCCTCAGACAGGAAGAGATGAGCTGCAGATGAAACACGAGGCATTCAGGGACCCTTAGACATTATAGTGAATCTGGATTTTATTTATTGGAGTCATAGAGAAATTAATAAATGTTGGATTTAAAGTATTGACTGCATCAAACTAAACAGTACACCATATTGAATTCTGGATTAAACTGCAGATTCATTTCTACCTCAATCCAGAGGTGATGATGTCTCAGAATGTTAAGTTTTGTCACTTATTTGCTTTAATATATAAAACAGAAAATCTGTTTCAAAACAGCATTTTCTGACATTTTAGCCTCAAAAAATAACTCTAATGATTAATGAATATCAGTATTTTTATGTTGATTGTTTATGATTGTTGTTTTTTTTTTTTTTGTGCGGGTTCCTGCAGATTCATTTTTCTAAGTCCTAATTAAAAGGCTTGTGGTGCGTTCAGGGTCGCTGCTGGACGTCACTGATGGATATGATAGAACCTTAAATATGTATTAATGTTAAAAGATTTGTCTCTAAATGAGGGCATTGTCTACGAACCTAATGAGGATAAGAAAAGTCTTTATTATAGAGTAAAAAATAAAAAGCATGACACATCTTCAATCAATCATGCGTTTCTTTTTACAGCATTTTAAAGACTAAATTCCTAGAAGTTCTCTTGGGCTGTTGGGTGTCGTGGTGTCATGAACTTTGTGTTCTCTCTCAGGTGATTTTTTGAAAACATATTTGGACTTCAGTTGAATGGAAACACTGCGATCAGCAGTGATTTTCCTTTAGCGTGTTGTGTTCCTGAACGGCGTCGACAGCTTGTTATTAAACTGACATCTGGATCAAACCGTCATGGGGAGATGATGAAGTCACAGGAAGTCGTCGGCTGTAATTACAGCTCGGTGCACGGAAACTTTCCCACCGGATGAACTGCTGAGGGTTTATTGTAGCTGCAGGTCTGTGCTGGCTGCAGACAGTGAATGCAGCACAGCTCACCTCACATAGAAAACATGAAGCTGAATGTTCTGTAGCATTTCTGTCTGAACACACTGAAAACTAGAAAAGCCCTCAAAGAGCACAGACCTCCACCAAGGCAGCATTCTGAGAGAGCGTATGCTCCTGCAAGCCAAGAGTGAATGTGTTGACTTTGACGCACCTAGAAACCCACATTTAACATTGTATTCACATTAATATAATGTACTTCTTATTTATTTTCTCTCCAGTTTCTATTTTGTCACATTTGAATTTTGAATTTTAAAAAAGACCAAAATACCAGTAAAACTTTGCAAATACAGATTGAAAATTAGTTTCCGGTCATTTTGAGACCAGTTGCATTGCTCTAGCTCCTTCCTACATGAAGTTATGGTTAAAAACACATATTTGACCTTGGTGACCTTGACCTTTTACTGATCTTGACCAAACTGAATCGGTGACTTCTGGATTCTTATATTAGTTTATAAACCAAATTAGTTGATGATTGGCTGAAAATTGTACACCCTGGAGCGTTCACAAATATGTGAAATCTCCCATACATTACTATGGTGTGACCTTTCATTTGACCATGATGACCTTGAATCGGATCCGATCACCACCAAAAATTATTTATGTTAGGCCACTTCTGACCAATCCTGAAAATTTCGTTGAAATCTGTCCATAACTTTTTGAGTTGTTTTGCAAACAAACAAACAAACCCTGGTGAAAACATAACCTCCTTGGCGGAGGTAACTAACTGCTGCTGCCTTCAAGGATACTGGGACATCCCAAGGTCTGAATGTGTCTCCTAGGTTTGAATTTCCTCCAACTTTTATCAAGAATTCACTTCAATCTGTTGTCCTGAACTATTCGTAGATATTCTTAAAAAAAAAAAAAAAAAAGGAGACGCCAGTCAACATTTACTCATTTATCGCATTAAGTTTCAACACTTTTTATGTCATTTTATCCAAAACCTCAATCTTTTCCTAAACCTAATCAAATAGTTTATTTTGAAAAGAAATGAGGAGTGTCATAGAATGCATCACTTTGACCTTTCAAATGATGGTGCATTTAATGGCTTAAGGAGTTGTGGGATAATTAAAGGTTGAAGACAGATCTGAGGCTGATCGGAAAGTTCGGCTGTCCTGCCGTCCCTGAACTAAGCAGCACTAAGGTGGCTTTAACAAAGAAGGAAAACATGACGACCTGGTTGATGTCGGCTCAGACGAAACAAAGTGAGATGAGCAGTCGCTCTGATACCATCTGCTGGTCTAGAAATGGTCTGGAATCAGGTTTCAGAGTCTCAGTCTGCCTCAGAAGGACTGCAGACAGGAAGTCTTTTGATTGTTGCTTTGGTCTGCAGAGAGGTCCTAGAGAAATGCTGGACTTTTATTTTATTCCTGTCGTGTTGCTAGTTTGAAGCAGGTGCAACGGTGTGTTCGAGGACCCTCCAACACTGAAAGTTTTGAGTGCTGGCTCTGTTTGAGTAACTAAATTCACATGACCCAGTTTCCAAAGACACCCCTGGAGGTCGAAGGACTTCCAAAGGATCTAGTGGAAATCCCAGAAATGCTGTGTTCAAGTGCGCTTGTTAAACGGAGAGGAGAGGATTTTTTTTTTTCACAGATTCACTCCGCTGTGATTTAAACTTTTCTCTCTCATGGACATGAAATCAGTCTGCTTGGTTTCATTAAAGCTGGTTAAACAATTTACAACACATAACTTTGATTTTAATCACATAGCTTTAATTTTAAATGCATAACTTTAATTTTCAACTCATAACTTTAATTCACATATATACTTTTACTTGAAGACGTTTGTCTTTACTGTATAACTTCAGCTTTCAAACAGTCACATAAAGACCTTTGACCTTTGACCGACTGTAAAATGACATGATGAAACATTTCCTGTCCTGTGGAAGACAGAAAATCAGTGTGGGAGTTCAGCTGCAGGGACTCTGTGTGTTAAAGCATCGTGGTGGTGGGTGTCTAGGTCTTGATTTTGGACATGATCCTTGACATGGTCCCGGTCCAGGTCCTGGAGTTGCTCAGGCAGTGCCGGGAGGCTAGAGTCTCCTCAGCAGAGGATCTTCTCTTGGTCTTGGTCTTTTCTTGGTCTTCTTTTGGTTTTCTCTTGGTCTTGGTCTTCTCTTGGTCTCAGTATTTTCTTGGTCTTCTCCTGGTCTTTTCTTGGTCGTCTTTTGGTCTTCTCTTGGTCTTCACCTGGTCTTGGGCTTCTCTTATCACAGGCTTTCCTCAGAGGGTCTTTTCTTGGTCTTCTCTTGGTCTTCTCCTGGTCTTGGTCTTCTCTTATCACAGGCTTTCCTTAGAGGGTCTTCTCCTGGTCTTTTCTTGGTCTTCTCCTGGTCTTTTCTTGGTCTTCTCCTTGTTTTCTCTTGGTCTTCTCCTGGTCTTCTGTTGGTCTTCTCCTGGTCTTCTGTTGGTCTTCTCCTGGTCTTTTCTTGGTCTTTTCTTGGTCTTCTCCTTGTCTTCTCCTGGTCTTCTCTTGGTCTTCTCCTTGTCTTCTCCTGGTCTTCTCTTGGTCTTCTCCTGGTCTTCTCTTGGTCTTCTCTTAGTCTTCTTCTGGACGTTTCTTTGTCCTTCTCCTGGTCTTCTCTTGGTCTTCTTCTGGACCTTTCTTGGTCTTCTCCTGGTCTTGGTCTTCTCTTGGTCTTCTCCTGGTCTTGGTCTTCTCTTATCACAGGCTTTCCTCAGAGGGTCTTTTCTTGGTCTTCTCTTGGTCTTCTCCTGGTCTTGGTCTTCTCTTATCACAGGCTTTCCTCAGAGGGTCTTTTCTTGGTCTTCTCTTGGTCTTCACCTGGTCTTGGTCTTCTCTTATCACAGGCTTTCCTCAGAGGGTCTTTTCTTGGTCTTCTCTTGGTCTTCACCTGGTCTTGGTCTTCTCTTATCACAGGCTTTCCTCAGAGGGTCTTTTCTTGGTCTTCTCTTGGTCTTCTCCTGGTCTTGGTCTTCTCTTATCACAGGCTCTCCTCAGAGGGTCTTCTCCCGGTCTTGGTCTTGGTCTTCTCTTCTCACAGACTCTTTCCAGGGACAAGCAGACGCTTGCAGGTAATTTTAGCCTCAGTAAACAGATAATTAGAGCGCAGACCTGAGAACAGATTTATGGACGCTTGAAACCTGATCTGCTTTGTTCCTCTTTTCCACCTGAGCACCACTGTTGACTTTCTGGAAAACCTGACACCTGGAGGCTGTTTCCCCCACCAGTGATGTCACAACCTCCTCTTGTGACATCACTGGTGGGTGTGGCCAGACAGTATATTGTGATTTATTTTATCAGCTCAACAGAAACTCTTATAGAATGAGATGCTTCCATTAAATATTGTAAACATAGTTTTAACTTCTCAGGATATTAACATTGGACTGAACACTCAGCATTACTTCATGTAGAATAAATAACTTTTTTTTTTAATCATTTTATGACGTAGAACTTTGAGCTACAATGTATAACTTTAACTTAGAACTGATAGCTTTAGTTTCAGATGTATATCATATATTTAGTTTGTGTTTCTATTTCATGTAAATATTTCTATGAGTGCATGCAGCTGCTGAACATCTGGACATTTGTTATCATGTTCAGTTTGAGGTTGTTTCCTTTTGTGTGGCATCTTTCTGCTGGAGGTTTGTTTCTTCTGGAAACATCTGCTTCATCTTTCTGGATCTGTGACACTGAGTTACTAATAAAATATTTTTAATGTGCTTTAAAATCTCTGAAACAACCAGTAGCATGCTTAGGTCAGAGTCCTCATTCAGTCAGTCAGTCATTCACTCATTCATTCAATCATTGTTCAGGTTGATCTTGAGATGCTCCATTTTTATAACTTTACTTCAAGAAGTAGGCTATGACTTTATTTTAAGAAATGTAACTTTATTTTAAGAAATGGACTATAAGAATTATAACTTTACTTTAAAATGTGTTACTTTACATTGAATTATAACTTTAAGAAGTATAACTTTACTGTTAGAACTATAACTTATTTTTAAGAAATATAACACAACTTTAAGAAGTATATCTTTCCTTTAAGAAGTACAGCTTTACTGTAAGAAGTATAACTTAACTTTAAGAAGTATAACTTAACTTTCAGATAGCTTTACTTTAAGAACTATGACTTTACTAGAAGAAGTATTACTTTAAAATGTGTAACTTTACATTGAATTATAACTTGAATATAAGAAATATAACTTTGCTTTAGAAAGTGTAGCTTTAGTTTAATAAATATAACTGTAGTTTTATAAGTATAACTTATTTTTAAGAAGTATAACACAACTTTAAGAAGTATAACTTAACTTCAGGAAGTATATCTTTACTTTATGAAGTATAACTTTAGTTTAGTAAGTATATCTTTACTTTAAGAACTATAACTTCACTTTAGGAAGTATAGCTTTACTTTACGAAGTATATCTTCACTTTTACCCTGGTTTCCAGATGTTTTCCTGCTCTGGTTGTTCTTTCTGAAGGATGTCATGTTGCTGATTTAATCCCAAAGACGACAAAGTTTTTGGCTGGTTCAGACAGGAAGTGCTCAGCAGCAGGTTTGGAGTCATGGCTGCACAAAATGAAAGAAAACTGAAGGTCATTCAGATTAGAAACCACAGCTGGGTGTCATTAAACTGAGAAGATGAAATGATTATTAAGGAGTGACAAGGTGAACTACGAGCTTCTTTCTACAGATTCCAGCTGATGAAGTTCAGTGAGTTTTGGTAGAAAGTTCCAGAAAAAGAATTAATTGACATTTTATTTGTCAAAATACAAATTTCAGTGTGATGTTTGAGCATTCCTGTTGTGTGTTTTATGATGTATATTTTTGTCTTATGGAGTTTGAAAGATGTTTTGTTTGCTGCGGCAGAGAAGCTGGACTGAAAGACGCTGTCCAGATGCGTTATGGGAAATGTCGGCTGCAGTGTTTGTCTGTTTTAATGAAAGCGTCTGTCAGTCTTTGAGGGTAAATCAAAGTCGTCTCTTGGTCTTAATGAACAGGTTTTCAGTCATGTAACAAGTCTTTGAGGAACCAACAAATCAGCTTTAGTGGATTTAAATCTTTTCCCTGTTTGAATGATGACTTCAGAGTTCTGGAGCACAGCTTTTAATTCAAAGAGCAGCAGCAGCTCTCGGGTCTCTATTGCTGAGGGACAGGCTCTTCAGGGTCTCTTCAGGGACTCCTCGGGTCCTCCTCGGGTCCTGCTGGGTCTCTTTAGGATCTCTTCAGGGACTCTTCAGGTCTTGCTGGGTCTCTTGAGGATCTCTTCAAGGTCTCTTCAGGTCTTTCTGGGTCTCTTGAGTTCCTGCTGGGTCTCCTTAGGGTCTCTTTAGGTCCTGCTGGGTCTCTTTAGGGTCTCTTCAGGGTCTTTTCAGGTCCTGCTGGGTCTCTTTAGTGTCTCTTTAGGGTCTTTTCAGGTCCTGCTGGGTCTCTTTAGGGTCTCTTCAGGGTCTTTTCAGGTCCTGCTGGGTCTCTTTAGGGTCTCTTCAGGGACTTTTCAGGTCCTGCTGGGTCTCTTTAGGGTGTCTTCAGGGTCTCTTCAGTTCTTGTTGGGTCTCTTTAGGGTCTCTTCAGGTCCTGCTGGGTCTCTTCAGGGTCTCTTCAGGTCTTGCTGGGTCTCTTCAGGTCCTGCTGGGTCACTTTAGGGTCTCTTCAGGTCCTGCTGGGTCACTTTAGGGTCTCCTCAGGTCCTGCTGGGTCTCTTTAGGGTCTCCTCAGGTCCTGCTGGGTCTCTTTAGGGTCTCCTCAGGTCCTGCTGGGTCTCTTCAGGATCTCTTCAAGTCCTGCTGGGTCTCTACAGGTCCTGCTGGGTCTCTTTAGGATCTCTTCAAGTCCTGCTGGGTCTCTACAGGTCCTGCTGGGTCTCTTTAGGATCTCTTCAAGTCCTGCTGGGTCTCTACAGGTCCTGCTGGATCTCTTCAGGATCTCTACAGGTCCTGCTGGGTCTCTACAGGTCCTGTTGGGTCTCTTCAGGTCCTGCTGGGTCTCTTTAGGATCTCTTCAAGTCCTGCTGGGTCTCTACAGGTCCTGCTGGGTCTCTTTAGGATCTCTTCAAGTCCTGCTGGGTCTCTACAGGTCCTGCTGGGTCTCTTTAGGATCTCTTCAAGTCCTGCTGGGTTTCTACAGGTCCTGCTGGGTCTATTTAGGATCTCTTCAAGTCCTGCTGGGTCTCTACAGGTCCTGCTGGGTCTCCTCAGGCTCTCTTTGTGTCTGATAACGAGGCTGTTCTGTTTGTTCCTGGAGTCCTGGTGTGCTGATGTCTGGGTGGGGGGGTGCAGCTTCTTAGGTGGTCTCTGATCCTCCAAACACCCTGGTGTGTGTGTGTGTGTGGGGGGGGGGGGTTAACTCAGTAACTACACATCATGTATGTTATATATTATGGGGTTTATTATAGGGTGTTATACAGGATATTATAGGGTGTTTATTATACGGCTTATTATAGGATAGAATAGAATAGAATAGTTTTTTTATTCATCCCCCTTGGGGGGAAATTTACCTGATATATTAAATTCTATTATTGTGCAGTACTTATTATATTATTTTATGTTATTTTTTTAACTTATATTGTATTTGGTGATTAATGGATTCGTAGGAAGCTCACCTTATTGAAACCTAGAACTTTTCTCACCTGCAGCTCTTATCAACGCACACCTTTAATCTGCTGTCGTCCAATCGGAGCGCGGCGCCAGCAGCTCTGTTTATCAAACACAGAGGAAGAGATTAGAGCAGCTCTGTTTGTTTCTGCATTCCAGCTGTGGCTGGTTTCTGTCTGCAGATGTTCTGATAACAGGAGAGTCTGCAGAGGGACGCTCAGGTGTGGAAAACCAGCACACCTTCACGGCTGCATTCCTGTGTTCAGCAGCAGGTCAAACATTAACCACAGATTTACTGAGCCAGGACCAGGACTGAGCCAGGACCAGGACTGAGCCAGTTAGTTATTAAATAGTTTAGAGATCAATAATAATACTGAGAGTGAGAGAAGCAAAAAAATGGAAAAATATGACCGGCAAGTTCAGTCCTGAACCTGATCCCGCTCCTGGTCCTCAACCTGAACCTCATTCTCATCCTGGTCCTGATCCTGTTTGTGTTGCTGTTCCTGAACCTGGTCCTGGTCCTTCTGTGGATGATCACTTGGTAGAAGTGGAGCACCGTCATGGTTTCTGTTGTGGATTCATGAGTTTTTCTAGAAGATCTCTAGAAGTCTCTGCTGTTCATCGTCTTTGTTGGTCAAAGTTCAGGCTCAGTGTCACGTTCTGGACTGGTTCCCGAGGGGTCCACATAGTCCTGGTCTGGGTCTCAAGAGTTCCATGTCGAGTTCTCAGATTACTGTAGGATTCCAGATTACTGTAGTAATAGGATTACTCTGAGAATCCTACTGTAATCTGATTACTGTTGGAATCTTCAGAGTAATCAGATTTCTGTAGGTTCCGCAGAGTAATTATTTTACTGAATAATCAGATTACTGTATGAATCCTCAGAGTAATCAGATTACTGTAGGATTCTTCAGAGTAATCAGATTACTGTAGCAATCAAAGCTTCTTTTGTTCCTCTCGAGAAAAATGTGATGAAGTCATGAGAGGAAAGTTTACTGGACCGAGAACTGCTCCTCCTCTACTCCTCCTCTGCTGCTGTCCTCCTCCTCTCCTGTTTCTCCTCCTCACAAATAGTGGTATATTAGTTATTAGGCGCATTAGCACTATTATTATTATTTTTATTATTTGTAAAAGTCAGGCGTGCCTAGTTTAGTAATTCTATTTGAGTGATTTTTTTATTTTTAGTGTGTGATGCATTCAGATGTCAGAGCCCCCCCCACACTGTCTTCTATATCTGGGCAGGAAAAACTCCCAGCAGCCCTTCCTCTCCCCCCCCCCGAGCCTCTCTTCAGATCCAGACCTGAACCTCCTCCCCACTGAGGAGGGTCTGCTGGGGTCAGTGCTCCTCCCTCCTCCTCTGATCTGCTGAAAGCTCAACCTGCTCACTGAACCACTGTAGTGATGTAGTTTCTTTATCCTCAGACAATAAATCTGTAAATAATCGTTTTATTCCCAAAGAACCATTAAATTAGTTAATTTCTTTCTACAGCAGTTTGTGAAGAATGTTGTTATTTATTTATTATGTGTATTTAAGAAGACAGAATGGTGTGTTTCCATCGACTCTTTTGACTTTTACTTACTTACATAGCTTCAGGAGAAGTTTCTTCAGAATATAACCCTAACATGAAGCTTTTACTTTCGTAGAACACTTTAATCCAAAGACTCATCCTGCAGCAGAAGCACTTTGCATTGTTAGAAAATGCAAAGAATTTGAATGGAGTCTGGTTGGAAGCGTTGACTCTGCTGTGTCCCTGCAGAGACTCTTTTTGTTCTGTCGTCATTCAGGACGAGGACATTAATGCGCTCTTTGTTTACATCCTCCACTGTCAAATTCTTCCTCTCATCAATACGCTGATTGTTCTTTAGGAAGAGACAGAATTCCTCCTGGGTTCAAGCTGCAGACGCTTAAGTTTGCTCGTCACTGAACTCCACTGGAAAAAAAAAAGAATTTTCTGTTGTCTCCGTAGTTAAACTCTCCGTTTCCTCTTATCCTCTTAAGGTGAGGTGATGTGTGATTTTAAAAAGTCTTTGTCTCTTTGTGTTTGTTGTGTGACATCATTTCATCCTTGTCCAATCAGAGCGACCGCTGGCCTTCCATCCCAGCAGCCGCCTGGGCTCTGGGTTCAATGAAGTAAATTTTTTTATGTTGTTGTTCAAATGGCCGCCGCTGACAGAGGGACTTCCTGTCCTTGTCTTAGCGTCTCTGCAGGAGGGAAGAGAGGCTTCAGATGTTCTGGATCTGAATAAAACCCCTTTCTGTTCTGAAACTCCTCTGAGCTTCCAGGAAATCAACACAAACTTTGACTTCATGATTTCTGCTGGAGTTTCTGGGCTGGAGGAACTCTGTCTGGTTAGTGAGGTCAGGGCGTCCATGAGGCAGGAAGTACAGCAGAAAAAGCTTGATGCTTCTCCAGTAAAACTTTTTCGTTGGTGTCTTCCTGGGAATGACATTTGATGTTTGCATCCCTCTAGCTTTGCGACGACAGATGCACGTTAGTTATCATATTTCTAAGGTGATTGTGATGGAGAAAAATGGTGTAACGTCTGATAATCTGGACATTTTGTGACGCTAACTGTTAGCGGTTAGTTTCCAGATGAATCCTTCATCTGTGTTTCCTCTCCATCTCTTCTCACATCTCTCCAGATGTTCATTGCCTCTAAATGAATTTGCTAATTTTGGACTGTTATAGAAATGATCAGACGTCTACACACAAAGTTAAAATCATGTCTTGGTTTGAGTTGTCCATGTTGTTGTTTCATAAACACGTAGCTATTTCTTAACGTCTATATTGATAATTGATGTATCGGTTTGAGTAATTCAAAAGTATGTATTTTATATATATAAAATATATATTTACAGTATATTTATTCCTGATATATTTTTCTTCATTGTTTTCTTGACCTTTTTTTTTTTAGATGTATTTCACATATTTTTCAGAGATGTTTCCAATCAATTGTTTCTGACATTTTTCAGACGTCTTTCAGATGTAGGTCTGTCACAATAATCAATAAATCAATTATCGCACAATAAATGAAAACCGATTCGGTTATTTTGCCGGCCTCAGTATATCGCCATGTGGATGGGTGTTTGTTTTCTTCGTCCCCAAAAAGTATATCTGACAAATGTCTGAAAGTACATCTGGAGGATGATGGAAAGAATTAAAAAAAAAAAAATTTGAAATAAATGTTAAAAATGTAAGAAAAGTGAAGGGAAAAAAAATCTCTGATCTTAAATGTGAATATTTCCTGTTTTTTTTCTTCTATGACAGTAAAAAAAATCACTGATTTTTCACAGTTTCGTAAATCAAACTACTGATCTACTAATGAGAAAATGATCTACAGGGTAATGAACAGTGAAAATAAATGTATACTAAATAGAATACTTGTGGCTCATTGACCTTGACCTGTATAGGTCAACACAAACACACACACACACACACACACACACACACACACAGGAAGTTGGTGTGTTTGCGTCGCTTCATTGTTTCCTGTCGTAAAGTCTTTTGTTGAGCCCTTCATCCCATCAGCTGCTTCACCTTTATTTGCTATCACTCCTAAGGGGCCCCCAGGGGCCCCTAGTGTTTACACAGTGGATTCTTTGGCTGAGCAAACAGCCCCCCCCCCCCCAAGATGGCGGTGCTCCATCGCCGCCGACTGACATCGAGTACGCCGGCGTGTTCGGACTCGCCAGGTATGCTGGGAGGCAGCTAGCGGCGGAAGTTAAAGGACCAGAGCGTCGCTCGGCATGTTCCAGCACCGCTGTACATTCCTGCTCTGAGCCTCCATTTTAATACTTCCTGCAGAGGCACAACAACAACAACAACAATAATAATAATGACAACAACAATAATAGTCATCTGTCACAGTGAATGTTTGGTGTGTTGTGTCGCTGCAAGAAACTTCAGATCCAAAGTTAAGAAGGGCTTCAAGTATTTTCACCATTCATTATTCAGTTTATTAATTTCTCAGTTGTCTGTTTGATAGCATGGTGAAAAATATGGATCAATGTTTCAAAGATATTCAGTTTATTGTCATAAAGGAAAAGAAAGCAGGAATATTCACCCATAAAGAGCTGAGATCAGAGAAATTAGACTTGATTTTTTTTTTTTTTTTTCTCCACGTTTTTCAGACACGAGTTTATGGAAAATATATCTGAGAGATGATGGTAAAATGGCCAAAAATATATCAGAGTGGTTTTGGTGTAAAACACAACAAAGAGTGACCGTTGATGAAGAATCAGTGGTTTGTTTTCTAAAACAAGGAAAAGTGCTGCTGGTTGATGGTGTCATGAGGTGACCACCATGTCTTCCTCTTTGCAGGTAAGGCCTTCGACATCACCTACGTGCGGCTCAAGTTCCACACCAGCCGGCCGGAGAGCTTCGCCATCTACAAGCGCAGCAGTGAGTCGGGCCCCTGGGTGCCCTACCAGTACTACAGCGGCTCCTGTGAGAAGACCTACCAGAAGACCAGCCGAGGCTTCATCCGGACCGGAGAGGACGAGCAGCAAGCGCTCTGCACCGACGACTTCAGCGACATCTCACCGCTCACCGGAGGAAATGTGGCTTTCTCCACCCTGGAGGGCCGACCCAGTGCCTACAACTTCGACAACAGCCCTGTCCTGCAGGTGACTGACCTCTGACCTCTGTGACCTCCTTGAGCTCTGACCTCTGACCTCCTTGATCTGTGACCTTTTTGACCTGTGACTTCTGTGACCTGTAACCTCTGACCTCCTTGATCTGTGACCTCTGACCTCTGTGACCTCCTTGAGCTCTGACTCTGCGACCTCTGACCTCCTCGATCTGTGACCTCTGACCTCTGTGACCTCCTTGAGCTCTGACCTCTGTGACCTCTGACCTCCTTGATCTGTGACCGCTGACATCTGTGACCTCTGACCTCTGTGACCTGTGACTTCTTTGACCTGTAACCTCTGACCTCCTTGATCTGTGACCTCTGACTTCTGTGATTTATGACCTCTGTTATCTCTGATCTCTGTGCCCTGTGACCTCTGTGACCTATTAACTCCTCTTAACTCCTCTTTAATCCTCTCTACCTTTCTTTACTCCTCTCTACTTTTTATGCCTCTTTACCCCTCTCTACCCCACTCTACCCCTCTCTACTCCTCTCTCCTCTCTCCCCCGTTATTCCTCTTTAATCCTTTTTCCTCTCGACTCCTCTTTAATCCTATTTCCTCTCTACTCCTCTCTACTACTCTTTCCTCCTGACCTCTGTGATTTCTGACCCTTGTGACCTGTGACTTCTGTGACCTCTACACTACTTAATTCCTCTTTACTCCTCTTTAATCCTCTCTTCTCTTCTGCTCTACTCTACTTTACTCCTTTCTACTCCTCTTTACTCTTCTCTCCTGTTTACTTCTCTCTACTCTTCTTTACTCTTCTCTTCTGTTTACTCCTCTCTCCTGTTTACTCCTCTTTACTCTTCTCTTCTGTTTACTCCTCTCTCCTCCTCTTTATTCCTCTCTATACCTCTCTACTTCTCTTTACTCCCCTCTCCTCCTTTTTACTCCTCTCTTCTCCTCTTTACTCCTCTCTTCCTCTTACTCCTCTCTTCTCCTCTTTGCTCCTCTCTCTTCCTCTTTGCTCCTCTCTCTTCCTCTTTGCTCCTTTTCTCTTTTTCTCTTTACTCTTCTCTACACCTCTCTACTTCTCTTTATTCCTCTCTCCTATTTACTCCCTGTTTCTCTTTACTCCTCTCTTCTCATCTTTACTCCTCTCTACTCCTCTTTGCTCATTTCTGTTCCTCTTTATGACAGATTGATGGCAGCTGTTTTTTTCCCACAAGGCCATTCTGCAGTTCAGGTGTTTTGGTCTGTTGCTTGGCAACACCCCCAGATTTCCCACTGCTGCTACAGCTCAGTCCGAGGAGCTGCACCTCCTCTTCCTCCTCATTGTTTTTATTTCCATGTTTCTTCACACTCTGAACTTGCTGATTCATATCTAGAAAATCTGTTGTCCTCCTTGTCCTCCTCCTCCTCATCTCCCCCTTTTCTAGGATTAATAATAATAATTCAGATGTATTTCCAGGGTTATTAATAATGATAATAGAAATGTATCTCCCGTGTTTATACCAATAATAATGAACGGACCTCTACAGGGTGTAAATGAACTTTTAGCTGTGCAGCCTCTAAACTTCCTTATTTGACTCGTCGGCATGAATCTATTTATACCGGATACTTTTAGGAGGCGTCAGTCGCACATTCCTGCTGTCTGTCGTCTCTGGGCCCTGAGCAGGAAATAACCTGCAGCTGAGACAGTCCACCTTAACAACCGGCTGTCCACCTTAACAACCAGCCACCACCACATTTTATTCTGGAGCTGTGGTTCTTTTTCGGCCACTTTAAATAAGAGTCGCTTCAGGTTTCGGATGTCCAGAGAGTTCTCAGATTGTGTCATTTATATAAATACTTCTACGGTACGCTGATGCTTGACTGCAGTCAAAGTACTTTTACCACACTAAAAATACTCCTACAAGGAAACATTAAAAGATCAAGTGTCCTCATACATCAGCTTTAATCATCCTGCAGAGTTTTAACACTGTCATTTGTTTCTGTTTGACAGACCATAATAGTGCTCAGCTTCCTGCTGACCTGCTCTGATCCTCAGTTATTACAGGATATGTAAATATTATCGAGTACATTTAGTTGGATTTTAAAAGATGAGCAATTGATGAATGTGACATGAAACTTCAAGTTTGCATAAAGAAGGATGAACTGAAGTTAACTCAGTTAATACTAATATAAATATAATATAAATCAATATATAAATCAATCCAATCAAAGTGAGATTAATGATCCTCTCTCCTGATTACATTAAAAATCATTAGATGAACATATGTCCATGTGTTCTTTATACAATGACAGATTTACTTAGATTAGATTAATTTATATATTGTGTATCGTATCATCTGTATCATGATATTGTATCTTCAAATTGGTGTGAAGTCGCCTCATGCTGGAGTTATATTTATTTATTCTGGAATAAGAGCTGATGGAAATAATGAGGTTCTGATTGGCTGACCACTCCCTGCTTGGATCAGCCTGTTAGCGGTGACCTCATTAGCCACATTAGCTCGCTGGCTAGCTCTCGAACAGAGACTAAATGTTTGGTGAGAAAGACTCAGCTGAACCTTCGTGGTTCCCAGATCAGTTCCTCCTGCAGATGATTGACGGTCAACAGATGTTCAGGACAGTAAACAGTATCAGCTCAGACCAGGTCTTGGTCCTGGACCTGGACCAGCTTCCTGGACCAGACATACGGTCTGAGGTCCTGCAGCTGCCGGACGGGCGGACTGGTGATACCGTTGAATGGTCGTGAATCATTAAGACAGAAAACAGCTGCAGGGACAGGAAGCTGAGAGACCAGCTGTTTGTCTTTCAACTGAATCTAAGAAGTGATCCAGACTCCTGAGACCTGATCATGATGGAGGCAGAGAAACAAGAGACTAAAGGAGCTCAGATCAGCTAAGAGGAGTTTCCTGTGGAGGTTTATTTTGAAAAGACTATCATGTGTAATCTGATGATACGAGTCAGAATTAAGTTTATTGATAAAGTTAATCTGCTCATAGAAGAAATAAAACCAGGAACGTAGAGTAGATATAAAAAGAGTTCATCTCTTATTTTGGAGTTAAATCTCTTACTTTGGGGCTGAATCTCTTATTTTGGAGTTCAAACTATATCAGAGCTGTAAAGCGTCACTGGTCTCTGACTGGCCCACCTCCCCATCTGGGAGCAGAGACCTGGTCCCAGCAGTCTGGACAGTCCAGAACTACTGGAATCCTCTTTACTGTTATTTATTGTTTTTTATTTATTTTGGGTGTCTGCTCATATATGAATCTCTTCACTGGTTTCCAGTCTGCTGACAGAACCGGTTCAGGTCTCAGTTAGTCCTCCAGCTGCTTCCCGATCAGCTTCCTGCTGAAAGACAAACAAAGCTGTGTCCAGCCCTCGCTGGTTTCCCATGAGCCCTTTCTCACGGGGGCGTGTCCTGACGCCATCTGGACCAACTCGTCACGCCAGTGAAAAAACTTCCTCCTGGTCACAGTTTGAATGTTTCTGGTGTTGCGTCAATGTTTCTCTGCCTGAGAACTAAGACCTGATCCTGGACCAGGTCCAGGTCGCATCCTGGACCAGGTCCAGGTCAGAACCTGGACTCCCTCTCTTCTTTGAGGTGGTTTATCTTAATTAATGTTCCCCTCAGAGGATGAGATTTAATAACAAGAATAACAAAAAATCTAACATTAATGACTAATGTGATGGTTTGTTCTACATACCGACGTTTCCCTAAAATTACATTGAATAAATTGTAATATATTTAATCAACCAGCTTCCTGTATTGTGATATAATGTATATCATATTTTTAGCTACATCATTCATTCAAGTCTCTTTATTTTAGCTAAATTTCTCCATTTTTGAGCTAAATAGTGTTATTTCTGCGGCTAGTTTGCTTAATTTTTTTTTAACTAAATAGCTTCATTCTGGAGCTTTTCTGTCATCCATAATTCTCCAGCTTCCCTGTATATTCAGTTTTCACAATTCGTTTTTTCCTTTTCCTGAGAAACGCCTCATCTGGCTGCAAAGAATTCCAACTTTAATAATCAATAGTAATAATACTTTTGATAAGAATGAATGAGAACTGGTGAATATAACTTTTCTCATTCGGCTCGGGAAAGTACACTGCAAATTATAAATGAAAGCGTTTCAGCTTATCAGGACACATTTTCATTCTGAGAAATGAAGTCTGTGAAACTCGGAACAGAAATCCTCCCACACTCTTCGGCCTTGAGATGAGTCCAGTATTATTTATCCAGTGTTTTGGTTTATGACCAGAGCTGAAGCCCCGGCTAGACTTAACCTTCCTTTATCTGTTGTGTTGAGGATTCTTCAGGTTTGTTTCTGTGAATCCTGAACATTAGCGCTGATATCTGGTTGTTTTCCTGCTGCAGCTGAAGGCCCTGAGTTCTCTCATGAAGCGTCCATGTTGTGTCTCTTGCAGGACTGGGTGACGGCCACCGACATCAGAGTGACCCTGAACCGGCTCAACACGTTCGGCGATGAGGTTTTCAATGACCCCAAGGTCCTCAAGTCCTACTACTACGCCATATCTGACTTCGCCGTGGGAGGAAGGTGAGGAAAGAATGGGATTGGAGCTGACCTGAGTGGTCAGGTGGTCTGGATGTGTTGCTGTGTGGTCCACTTTAAGAGCTCCAAGCGTTAAAAAGAGCAGCCATGATCTGTTTGAAATGTGGAGCACATTTCCATTACACCGACGGCATTCCTGGCATTCCTGGCTGCCAGGGCCGGATTACAGGGAGACCGGAACAGGGAGGAAAGAAAGAGCTGTCAGAGCTGCTTCACCTTTATTTATCCAGGGAGGAGGTGATTTACCTGGACGAGCGAGACTCCATGTCCAGCTTTAAGGTTCCTCCTGATAATTACACATTTTCATCCCTGAAACACAAAACTGTCCTCATCACGCTAAGGAAATAAGACCAGATGATAGTAAATATTAATAATAGGAAATAATGAGCCATATAAAGTTCTCACTTTCGCTTAACCACGTTTACATATCATTAATTTTTAATCTATGTTGATCGTTTCCTTTTGCACAAGCTGACAGGAAGAAGGGACTATATCTGCACTGAACGTGTTTAATAAAGCCATTCAACAGTCACTGCTGCTGTTCTATTAAACATCCTGTGCAATATAATTTATTTATTCTGTACGTAGTCTAACATACAGTGCAATTCATTTGTATATTTCCCGTTTCTATATTCAGTGTTTATCCTTGTAAATTCATATTCATATTTGTTTACAAGGCAATTTTTCAAATTTATTTTGTATTTACATTCTAAGATTTATATACTTATGTCTTATTTTTATACTTATTTTATTCTTGTGCACTGGGAAGGGAGAAACTATAATTTTAATGAGGGGGATTGTTGGAGTTTATTAGTTGATTTAAGTCAAACATGTATCAAATTCAGATGTGTGCTAAAATGGTTGAAGAAATTGTGTTTACGTGGCAGTGTGGTGAGCCTCTGCTGCCTGTCGTCAGTTTTTCCAGCCAACAAACACCTGAATAAAACCTGAAGGTGCTGCTGAGCGAGTCCAGTCCTGTTCTGAGGGGCTCTTCCCCTCCAAGCAGCTTCAGCTAAACCTCAGAGCAGAAAAACCTCATCACAACCAGAACCTCATCACAGCTAAAACAGAACCTCATCAGAACTAAAACTCACGCCGCCCCAAAGCGTCCTTTTACAGTCATCAGATGGAAACTTTTCACAGAGTCCTCAAAGGGTGTCTGTCAGTAAAGAAGTCGACAGTCGCAGCTAACAGCTGTGTGTGTGTGTGTGTGTGTGTGTGTGTGTGTGTGTCCAGGTGTAAGTGTAATGGCCACGCCAGCGAGTGTGTGAAGAACAGCCGAGGACGCCTGGTGTGTAACTGCAAACACAACACTGACGGTGACGACTGTGGCGTCTGCAAACCGTTCTACAACAACCGGCCATGGAGGAGGGCGACCGCCGACAGCCCCAACGAATGTTTGCGTGAGTCAGCTGCCATGCTTCTTTTCTACTTTTAGTGCAGTTTTACTGCATATTCTGTGGCTTTACCGCATTTACCACTGCTTTACTACACTTGCTGCTGCTTTGCCGCATGTTCCTCTTCTTTACTGCAATTTGTGCTGCTGTCCTGCATTTACTAATGCTTTACTACATTTACTGCTGCTTTACCATATTAATTGCTGATTTATGCAAGGTAAGTTTATTGTACATTTCAGACACAGGACAATTCAAAGTGCTTTACATAAATCATCAAGTTTCAAGTCAGGTCAAGTTTATTTGTATAGCCCAATATCACAAATTATGAATTTGCCCCATTGGGCACATACCTGAAAATGATAAAAAATAATGACCATTTACTGCATTTACTCATGCTTTACTGCATTTACTGCTGCTTTGCTGAATTTACTGCTGTTTTCCTGAATGTAATGTTGCTATGTGGCATATTCTGCTGCTTTACTGCATTTACCGTTGCTTCACTACACTTGCTGCTGCTTTGCCACACGTGCTGTTGCTTAACTACACTTGCTGCTGCATCAATGGATATTCAGCTTCTTTAATACACTCACTGCTGGTTTACTACACTTGCTGTTGCTTTACTGCAGCTCCATAGCAGAATATAAAGTGAAAGTTGTGTTTAAAGACAGATCAGCTCACATGATGAAGTACTGCAGAGAGGAAACTTCAGCCTTAGCATAATCCCCACGGGGATTGTGGGAGCTGTAGTTCCTCTCACAGCTGCATGACGAACAGTTCAGGGAACCTCCGTGTTTTTATTTCTCTCCCACAGTCGACTTAATCCTGCAGTAGAAGTACAGCTGTACATGTGGAAGTATGGTTTTTATTCACTCAGTTCAGCACAGCTCTAGTAGACTGAAATACTGCATGTTTATATCAGTTGGATTCAGTTTATTGTTGCTACTGTCTAAATACATCAATACTGTCTAAATACTACACTACTATCTTTATTATACAGTACCGTCTAAATACTACAGTACTGTCTAAATACTACAGCACTGTCTAAATATTGCAGTTTTCCTTCGACTACTGTCTGACTGTAGCTAATGCTGCTTTTATTGCTTAGAATGCAATAGACAGTAGTAGTCAGCAGTAGACAGTAGTACTTTCTACTCGCTCCTCCTGTCCTTCAGCCTCTAACTGCAGTAGTAGACAGTAGTACTCAGTAGTACTTTCTAATCTCTTCCTGTCCTCCAGCCTGTAACTGCAGTAGTAGACAGTAGTACTCAGTAGTACTTTCTAATCTCTTCCTGTCCTCCAGCTTGTAACTGCAGTAGTAGACAGTAGTAATCAGCAGTACTTTCTACTTTGTTCCTGTCCTCCAGCCTGTGACTGCAGTAGTAGACAGTAGTACTCAGCAGTACTTTCTACTTTGTTCCTGTCCTCCAGCTTGTGACTGCAGTAGTAGACAGTAGTACTCAGCAGTACTTTCTACTTTGTTCCTGTCCTCCAGCTTGTGACTGCAGTAGTAGACAGTAGTACTCAGTAGTACTTTACTCTCTTCCTGTCCTCCAGCCTGTGACTGCAGTAGTAGACAGTAGTAATCAGTAGTACTTTACTCTCTTCCTGTCCTCCAGCCTGTGACTGCAGTAGTAGACAGTAGTAATCAGTAGTACTTTACTCTCTTCCTGTCCTCCAGCCTGTGACTGCAGTAGTAGACAGTAGTACTCAGCAGTACTTTCTACTTTGTTCCTGTCCTCCAGCCTGTGACTGCAGTAGTAGACAGTAGTACTCAGCAGTACTTTCTACTTTGTTCCTGTCCTCCAGCTTGTGACTGCAGTAGTAGACAGTAGTACTCAGCAGTACTTTCTACTTTGTTCCTGTCCTCCAGCTTGTGACTGCAGTAGTAGACAGTAGTACTCAGTAGTACTTTACTCTCTTCCTGTCCTCCAGCTTGTGACTGCAGTAGTAGACAGTAGTACTCAGTAGTACTTTCTACTCTCTTCCTGTCCTCCAGCCTGTGACTGCAGTAGTAGACAGTAGTAATCAGCAGTACTTTCTAATCTCTTCCTGTCCTCCAGCTTGTGACTGCAGTAGTAGACAGTAGTAATCAGCAGTACTTTCTACTTTGTTCCTGTCCTCCAGCCTGTGACTGCAGTAGTAGACAGTAGTACTCAGTAGTACTTTCTAATCTCTTCCTGTCCTCCAGCCTGTGACTGCAGTAGTAGACAGTAGTACTCAGTAGTACTTTACTCTCTTCCTGTCCTCCAGCCTGTGACTGCAGTAGTAGACAGTAGTAATCAGCAGTACTTTCTAATCTCTTCCTGTCCTCCAGCTTGTGACTGCAGTAGTAGACAGTAGTACTCAGTAGTACTTTCTACTCTCTTCCTGTCCTCCAGCCTGTGACTGCAGTAGTAGACAGTAGTAATCAGCAGTACTTTCTACTTTGTTCCTGTCCTCCAGCCTGTGACTGCAGTAGTAGACAGTAGTAATCAGTAGTACTTTCTAATCTCTTCCTGTCCTCCAGCCTGTGACTGCAGTAGTAGACAGTAGTAATCAGTAGTACTTTCTACTCTCTTCCTGTCCTCCAGCCTGTGATTGCAGTGGGAAGAGTTCGGAGTGTTTCTTTGATGCTGAGCTCTACAGAGCGACTGGTCATGGCGGTCACTGCAGAAACTGCGCCGACAACACCGACGGGCCGAAATGCGAGCGTTGCCTTGACAACTACCACCGGGACCAGAGCGGCAGCCGCTGCCTGCCCTGCAGCTGCAACACTGTCGGTGAGTTCATGAACGTGTGGAAAACACACAGTTTCACCTGTCTCATGTTGTTAAATTCAACATGAAGCCTGTGCCAGTTAGCTGAGCATAGCACAACGGGTGGTAACAGCCAGCTAGCTACCCCCTGCAGCTCCGCAACATGTTGTTGTCAAACTTAAGTTTGTAACATATTTATCAGTGAGCTTTAAAGGTGTTGCTGTGATGTTACCTTTATTCTAACCTAAGCTAACTAGCTGATAGCTCCAACAGTATACTGAACGTACAGATCTGAAACTGAATGCAAATAAGAGTATTTCCCAAATAGTAAGAACAAACTTGAGTTTTCAGGTTAGAAGCTGGCATTTCCCACTAATATTTGAATGCAACACTTGATTCTCGATGTGAAAATTTGACAAAATCTATTTTAGGTGCTTATAGAACTCAGTTTTATGTGCTTGTAAAAATCACAAGTATAGTGTCATGCTTAAATCCAGTTTTTCCTGGTAGATTTATTAAAGTTTTACAAGCTGTATGATGTTTCAAAACATTCTCCTGCATGTGATGACGCAGTTACAAAGGAGAAGTCAGTGAAAACATGTGAAGCCGCTGGTATGAACGCTATGGTCTTGGTTTATTTAACTCAATGCAGCAGCAAACCGCTGCTTAATGTGAACCAGCTGCTCCTGTTACACCAGTTCTGCCCTGTAATGGTTTGTCAATGGGAGCTGACTGCGAGCACGTGGTTTGATGTGCTGCTGACAGTTTGTTGTTGTTTTTGTTTGTGTTTTCAGGCTCAGTGTCTCCTCAGTGTGACGACAGAGGAGTGTGTGCGTGTAAACCTGGCGTGACCGGAGAGAAGTGCGACCGCTGCCAGCCTGGATACCACAGCCTGACAGAAGCCGGCTGTAGGTAAGAACAGCTAAAATACCCTGAAAAATGACTGGAGTCTGGTGGGGCTGCCTGAACGAAGAACCCTGAGTGACAGTGAGAGATCTCATTCTGTTTTTAGTCCTATTGTCTAAATAACGCTCCAGACATTTCTTTTTTTTTTGTGATCAAATGTTATGCTCCAGACATTTCTATAAATCCATTCAGACAAGATTATTGATTTTTGTTTCTTCTCTGACTGATTAATAATCAGTTAATCATTAGAGTAATTAATTATTATTATAGTAGATAGTAGGTTTTGGTTTCAGCTTGTTTTTGTGCCCCTCCTGATATTTAACTGCTAGCCTAGCTTAGCATTAAGACTGGAAGCAGAGGGAAACTGTTTCGTCAAATTTTATTTGTATAGCACCTTACAACACCCAAAATGCTGCACAACATGCTTTCCAAAATGAAAAATTAAAAACAGCAGTCAACAATTAGAAAAACCAACATCAATGAAAACACATACGCACATAAAAACTGTTAGCCTAGCACAAAGACTTGAAGCAAAGAGAAGCTGCTAGCTTAGCACAAAGACTTGAAGCAAAGGGAAGCTGCTAGCTTAGCACAAAGACTGGAAGCAGCATGAAACTGCTAGCTTAGCACAAAGACTTGAAGCAAAGAGAAGCTGCTAGCTTAGCACAAAGACTGGAAGCAGCATGAAACTGCTAGCTTAGCACAAAGACTTGAAGCAAAGGGAAGCTGCTAGCTTAGCACAAAGACTGGAAGCAGCATGAAACTGCTAGCTTAGCACAAAGACTTGAAGCAAAGGGAAGCTGCTAGCTTAGCACAAAGACTGGAAGCAGCATGAAACTGCTAGCTTAGCACAAAGACTTGAAGCAAAGGGAAGCTGCTAGCTTAGCACAAAGACTGGAAGCAGCATGAAACTGCTAGCTTAGCACAAAGACTTGAAGCAAAGGGAAGCTGCTAGCTTAGCACAGAGAATGGAAGCAGCGTGAAACTGTTAGCTTAGCCCCACCTAAAGCCAAAAGAAAACCTTTTACGTTGTCCTTGTTTTTCTGATTAAGATGCTGTTTGTTGAACTGGTGCAAAAATATAAATGTAGAAAAGGGACAATGTATTAGACTTTTTTTTTCCCTAGAGAACTACTTAATATAAATATAAGTACTGTGAATGATTTGGTGTTGAGTCTAAATTCACTTCCCACAGGCTGAGCTTTGAGTGCCCTCTGCTGGCAAATTAAAGACTTGATCAGCTACCGATCCAGTCCTGATGGTCTCCTTAACTTCCTGTCTCTCTCTCCCCCTTCAGGCCTTGTTCTTGTTCACCCTCTGGCAGCACTCAGGAGTGTGACGTCAACACTGGACAATGTCGCTGCAAAGATCATGTGGAGGGCTTCAGCTGTGACAGGTAACACTTTAGAATGCTGTGACCCCTTAGGGTTAGTCTGTATCGCATCAGAAGAGTGTAGATTAATTTAAGATCTCCTCTCACCAAACTCCATTCACTGAAGAGGTAATTTAAGCTCTCCTCATAATAGGTTTACAGCACATTGCCATTATTCCAGTTCAACAGCTGCATGTAGGAGACACTGAGTCCATTTATTCTCTGTTGACTCGTCTCCATCTGCTTTAAACACACAGTGACTTCATTCAGCTGTCAGCAGGTTTCTATTAACCCTGTGATGCTCAGGATTATATTACTGAGTGTTATATAAGAGGAAGATGACAGCTATGATGATGACGATGATGATGTGACATGTGAAGAGATGCAGTCATGTTAAACACCAAGTCCTGCATTAAAGATTATCAACATTCAGTCACTTATGACCAAATGTACTGCTTGCAGCGCCACAAGTGGCCAAATTTAATGATACAACTTACAGATAATGGCTGTGTTTCCCAGATTCAGTTAAGTGACTCTTAGCGCTAAGAGATTCATTTGTTTGTTTGGATCAGGGCTGTCGAAATTAGTGAGTGATTTTAAAATAAGATGAACCATCTTTTCCCAGTTTGTTCAAGCTTCTCCTGTAATTCAGCAAACAAATAATCCACCAAAGAGCATTGTTAAAGTATTAATTTGTAACGTGAAATGGGTGAAAAGGAAAAGAGAAAGAGACATTCTTTTCATAAACACAGTGCTTATTATTGCTATTGAAATATACTAATATAATACATAATTTCCTCATGATTCACTTACCAAGACTATTTCTTATTAAGTTGTATTTTTGTTTTCGTCTCTAAAATGGAATTAATGTGTTAGGTAGTAGCGTCTGTGTGACTTATGCGCTGATGGTGGTGCGCTAAATGGTGGACGATTGATTTGCCTGACATTGATTGATTTAGTTTCAGCACACTGGAAGTGATCAGCTCCAATTAAGAGAGTCTCAAAGAGCGCTCTTAAGAGGGATCCTAAGAAGGGCATTAAGAACGCATCTGGGAAACACTTCTATCATAGCGACCCTTCTTAGCTCATACCTTCTTTACTGCACTTTTACCTCTAAAGAATGATCTTAACTGGGAAATGCGGCCAATAACAGTATACATCTCACCCACAATAAAATAAGTCAGCAATTAAATAACAATAAAATTGAATGAAATAGTGCAACTTAAATACAATGAAATAAGTGGTTATTAAGGAAACAAAATAGAAGCAACTTACAGAATATAAGGACAATATGTAATTAAATTAAAGGAAATACTATATAATTTAAAAACAGTAAAATAAGTTAATCACTTACATCACACCAACACAGTAAAAAAGTGATAAAGAAAATAATAAAATAAAATGATACAACTTACCCACAGCAAAATAAAAGGTAAGTAAACTGACAATAAAATGGAATAAAATTATACAACTTAAATGCATTAAAATTAGTGGTAAATAAAATAACAACAGAATATAATAAAATGAGCAGAGTAGGTGTGGCAGTGAATAAAATGACAGTAGAATATAATAAAATGAATACAATGTTGTGTCGGCAGGTGTAAGCTGGGGTTCTTCCATCTGGACCCCACCAACCCGCAGGGCTGCACGCCCTGCTTCTGCTTCCAGCATTCCTCAGTGTGTGACAGCGCCGACGGCTTCAGCGTCCACACTTTGACCTCGTCCTTCTCCACAAGTAAGAGGGGACACCATCGCTGCGTAACCACGGCACTGTTTGGCACAGCCGCTCTAACTTGTGTGCACGCGTGTGTGTGTGTGTGTGTGTGTTTGTCAGGTGACGAGCAGTGGACAGGGCAGCAGCGGGACGGCTACAGTGTCTCCGTCCAGTGGTCCCCTAGTGGACAGGAAGTGTCCCTCATCTCAGAAGACTACTTCCCCATGTACTTCATAGCCCCAGGTACCGGTTCCTGACTAGTAGTAGCTATTGTAGTAATAATAATAATAGTGACGATATTAACTCTTTGAGTGCCAAAGATTATATGTACATCTTTTAAAATTCAATACTTGAATGCCATTGACGTATATGCAGTATATACATCTTCGTTTTTTGGTACCTGGCATAAGAGGGCACTCTCACACAGCCTGTGAGTAATATTGGGACTAATGGGATTTATAGTAGTGACATAAAGAGACAGTATACACCACAGAGATCAAAGCAGGAAGTGGAGACAATCGCGTTTAGAGAGCAAAACAAAGATTCTGGACAAAAAGTCGCGATTTTGGTGAAAGTGGCCTCTACTCTCCTAATAGAGAGTTTCTTCTTTCATTTGAGCTACTCTGTGTTTTCAGAGACATAGTACAAAATATTCTGTGCATCATGAAAGATGACTCAAAATGGCTAAAAATGCTGGCACAAGACAGTAGTTTTTTTAAAAAACTGGCTGGCACTCAATGAGTTAATAGTAATAATTAGAATAATAGTAATAATTAGAATGATGCTAACAGTGATAATAATAATAGTGAAAATAATGATAATTAAAGTAATAATTATAATGTTGTTAATGACAATAATATTAATAGTAGTAATAATCAGTGGGTTAATATTCAGAGATTTTTATATTTCTTGCGGCACAGAGAAGTTTCTAGGGAATCAGATGTTGAGCTATGGACAGAACCTGAGTCTCAGTTTCCGGGTGGACCGGCGGGATACTCGGCTGTCAGCAGAGGACCTGGTCCTGGAGGGTGCTGGTCTGAGGGTGGCCGTTCCCCTCATCGCCCAGGGCAACGCCTACCCTAACGAGAACATGCAGACCTATGTGTTCAGGTGAGACAGGAGGGTAACTGGTCTGATCTGTTGGTCTGGATCACGTTAGACAGGTTCAGGGTCCTGATCTGGTTCCTGGTTCTGTGTTCAGGCTCCATGACAGCACAGATTACCCCTGGAGGCCGACCATCAGCCAGCCAGACTTCCAGAAACTTCTCCATAACTTGACTGCCATCAAGATCAGAGGCACCTACAGCGAAAGGAGTATGCAGCACAACAACGCAGCATACAATAACAACACTACACTGTCACAAAACACAACAGCAGCAACCACTTTACAACACTAACAACAAAACAAACAAAACAAAAACACTCGTTAAAAGTCACTACCTTGTTTCCTCCTCAGTGTCCTTCTAACAATGACTCCGTCTCTCAAGGTGCCGGTTACCTTGATGACGTCTCCTTGGTAACGGCGAGGCAGGGTCCTGGAACCCCGGCCCTCTGGGTGGAGCACTGCACCTGTCCCCAGGGTTACCAGGGACAACACTGTGAGCAGTGCACTCTGGGATATCGCCGCGCTCATCCAGAGCTTGGAGCCTTCAGTTCCTGTGAGCCCTGCAACTGTAACGGACACAGCGAGGCCTGCAACCCTGACACTGGTAACACTGGGTAACTACTAGGAATACAGGGAGCACTGGTTTGTAGCTCACCTGTGTGACGGCATCTCTCTGTTTCTCCAGGAGCGTGTGACTGTCAGGACAACACAGCCGGCCTGAGCTGTGAGCGCTGTAAAGACGGTTTCTATGGTGACGCCACCCGAGGGTCGTCAGGTGACTGTCAGCCATGTCCTTGTCCGGCCGGCGCCACCTGTGCTGTTGTCCCCAAAACCAGAGAGGTGGTCTGCACCAACTGTCCCCCTGGAACCACAGGTAGGCACACACACCTGTACAGGTGATGAATTATTGTTGTTATTATTGTTTCCATAATTATTATTATTCTAATCTGCAGGTAAGCGCTGTGAGCTCTGTGATGACGGTTTCTTCGGCGACCCGCTGGGTCAGAGCGGGCCAGTCAGAGCCTGCCGTGCCTGCAAGTGCAGCGACAACATCGACCCCAACGCCGTCGGCAACTGCAACCGGGAGACCGGCGAGTGCCTGAAGTGCATCTACAACACAGACGGCTTCTTCTGCGACCGCTGCAAGGAGGGTTTCTACGGCAATGCGCTAGCCACCAATGCTGCTGACAAGTGCAAACGTAAGAGGAAGTTCAAAGGGTTCACCTGTTTTTAAATATTCATGTTTTGGTGAGGAGCATTTTCACCTTCAGAAGTATTGATCCTGTCAATATATTGGACAGCTCAATATGTGAATTAAGGTCAGCTGATGCTCAGTGGTTGATGTGCTGTGGGGTCGGACTAATGCCTGGTGTCTCGGTCCTCAGCCTGCTCCTGCTCTCCGTTCGGCACCGTGGGTCAGCAGACCGGCTGCTCTCAGGTCACCGGTCAGTGTCAGTGTCTCCCCAACGTGGCTGAGCGAGACTGCAGCGCCTGCCAGCCGGGCTTCTTCAACCTGCAGAGTGGCAACGGCTGCGAGAGGTCAGCTCCCCTCAGCAACATCATAGTGACATCACAACGACACCACGACTTCCAAACAACACTACAGTGACATCACAATAATGTTATAAATAAGACCATAATAACACTGCAATAACATCATGGTAACACCCCAACAACACCAACACGTTCTCGATACATTGTTTTTCATTGGCTCGTCCTCCTCGCCTCCACAGATGCAACTGTAACCCAATTGGCTCTACCAACGGTCAGTGTGACATCACTTCCGGGCAGTGCGAGTGTCAGCCCGGTGTCACCGGCCTGCACTGCGAACGCTGCGAGGTCAACTTCTTCGGCTTCAGCTCGTCCGGATGCAAACGTGAGCAGAGATGACGCCACTGGTTATGAAGTGAATGTCAGCGGTGCCTCTCTGTGTTTAATGGTGCTCTGTCTTTCCATGCAGCCTGTGACTGTGACCCTGAGGGCTCCCAGTCCGGTCAGTGTAAGGAGGATGGACGCTGTGAGTGTCGGCCCGGCTTTGTTGGCGCTCGCTGTGACATGTGCGAAGAGAATTACTTCTACAACCGCTCAGCTCCAGGCTGCCAGCAGTGTCCTTCCTGCTACAGTCTGGTCAGAGACAAGGTGAGGACTGACTGACTGACTGACTGACGGACTGACGACGGACGGACGGACGGACGGACGGTCTGACTGACTGACAGATGAATGGACGGACTGACTGACTGACAGACGAATGGACGGACGGACTGACTGACTGACTCAGAGATGCAGGTTAACGTGTCCTTTGTGTGTCCAGGTGAACCAACAGAGGCAGAAGCTCCATGACCTGCAGACCCTGATCGATAACCTGGGCTCTGGTCAGGAGACCGTCAGCGACAAGGCCTTCGAGGACCGTCTGAAGGAGGCAGAGAGAGCCATCCAGGAGCTGCTGGAGGAGGCTCAGACCAGCAAAGGTACCTCAGTACTGCTGCAACACAACAAGAGCAACACCAGAACATTGCAACAACAACATCACATCACAATAACAAAAAAATAACATCGCAGGAACAGCACAACACTGCGGTAACACCACAACAACGTCATAGGAACAACACAAGTGCAGCAAAGCTACCTCAGTTCTTCAGGCATCCTCACAGACTAATGGACTCCTAGTTTGTTCTTCCTCTCAATTCTGTCCTCGAGTTGAGGCAGCAGAACCAAATGAGACGTTATTCCGTCCGAGTGTTATTTTAAAGAAAGAGGAAGCTCAGCGCCTCTGAACTTAAAATGACCCATCTGGCTGACCTTTGACCCTGCAGACTGAATTACTGCCGAAATGTAATGTAATTGTAATTGTAAATGTAATCAATAAAGGAATTCTTCTTCTTCTTCTTCAGACATAGATCGGGGTCTTCTGGATCGCCTGAACGGCATCAATAACACTCTGACAACGCAGTGGAACCGCCTGCAGAACATCCGCAGCACGGTGGATGACACTGGCATGCAGGCTGACCGTGCACGGCATCGAGTCCGAGATGCCGAAAACCTGATCGACCGGGCCCGGCAGGAACTGGACAAGGCCAAGGAAGCCATCGACAAAGTGGTGAGTGGCGGGTGCTATTGGTCACGCCGACCATGGGTCATTAGCTTAGAGATTTATTAATGGAGGCTGATGGTGGATGTCTTGTGTGCAGGACATCAAACCACCAAGCGGCACCGGAGATCCAAACAACATGACAATGCTGGCGGAGGAAGCCCGGACACTGGCGGATAAGTAAGTTGGAGGTTCTTCATCTGCTGTTTAGTGGAGGAAATGTGTTTTAGTACTTGTACTGTTGAGAAGGTACCGCATCTTCATGACATCATATCCTGTTTTCTGTCTCTTTCCTCAGGCACAAGATAGACGCCGACCAGATAGAGAAGATTGCCAAAGACGCCAACGACACTTCAACCAAAGCATACAACCTCCTACTGAAGACTCTGGACGGAGAGGGCAAGACGAGTCAGGAGATCGACGAGCTCAACAGAAAGTACGTTACACTAAAGTTTCCTCAGATGTGTTTATATATATATTAAATATATATGTATATGCATTTATATTTACCTGTTATATGCCTGGCTGCTGTGCTCAGGTACAACGAGGCGAAGGAACTGGCCAAGAACCTAGAAAAACAGGCCAACAAGGTTCAGGCAGAGGCCGAAGATGCCGGGAACAAAGCTCTAAAGATCTTCGCCAACCTGACAAGCATTCCACCAATTGACACTAAATCTCTGGAGGTGAGATGTGTGACGTACTTCCTGTTGAGCACACACTAAGGTATATTTAGACTGGTTGATTGACCAGCGTTTGCGTCTTTCAGGGCGAAGCCAGTAAGATCAAGAAGGAGGCATCAGACCTTGACAAGCTCATCGACAAGACGGAAAAGGAGTACAATGACCTAAGAGACGACCTGAGGGGGAAAGAGCAGGAAGTGCGCAAACTGCTGGAGAAAGGCAGGAGTGAGCAGCAGGTAGGTCGATTGTCATGCTATGCTAGGCTAACTGGACAGAAGCTAACTGACTAAAGCTGACTAAGCTAGCCACACTGACTAAACGTACTTGTGAAAACGAGATGAACCCAATGCTTCATGATTAGTGTAGTTGGACATTCCTCTGACTTCCTGTTTCCTGTCTCCGGCAGACTGCAGATCAGCTGTTGGCTCGAGCCGACGCTGCTAAAGCTCTGGCTGAGGAGGCAGCGAAGAAAGGCCAATCCACATTTAAAGAGGCAGAGAGCATCCTGGATGACCTCAGAGGTACCTATCTGACTTCCTATCCATCTGACTTATTTTTATTTGGAGCTTTGAGACAAAGTGTATGGACAAGTTAAGGGATTTCTAGCTGTTAGGGTGTTTTATGGGGCGATTTAAGAATTAATTAAGGACATTTAGTGGTTTCGTATTGACTTGGTGGTCTCATCTGAATTGTTCATTCCATATTTCCTGTAGACTTTGACAGGAGGGTCAACGACAACAAGACTGCTGCTGAGGATGCTTTGAAAAAGATCCCCGCCATCAATGCCACCATCATGGCTGCCAACCAGAAGACCAAGCAGGCGGAGGCGGCTCTCGGCAATGCGGCTGCCGATGCCCGTGAGGCCAAGAACAAGGCGGAGGAGGCTGAGAGGATCGCCAGCAACGTGCAGAAGGTAAGAAAGGATCAGACAGCGATTAAAATGTTAAAAACTGATTTAAAATGTTTTTAAATCAAATGAAACCATCTGTGCGTCTCTCAGGGCTCCGCCAAGACCAAGGAAGATGCAGAGAATGCCTTCCAGGGCACCAACAAGCTGGATGACGAGGTCAACGAAATGATGGACCAGCTGGATGCCGCCGAGCAGGAGCTGGCCAGGAAGAAGGCTGAGGCCGACCAGGACATGATGATGGCAGGAATGGTACGATCCGGTTCCAGACAGCCTCGCAGGGATCCATTAAATCTGTTTCTTGTGTCGGATCAATAATATTTTATCTTCCCTTAGGCATCAGACAATGCTAAAGAGGCAGAGGACAACGCTCGCAAGGCCAAGAGCGCTGTAAAGATGGTCCTGAGCACCATCACCGCCCTACTGGACCAGCTGGGTAAGAACGGCCTCACGGTCCGGGTTCAGGTTCAGTCTGCAAACCTGGTCCTGGTCCTGAAGGGCTTCTGCTGTTCTAGCTCTTGTTAAGCTGTTTGCTAATAGTTAATTGTAACATGTTTGTTCGCTATTAGTTAGATATTATCTCTTAATAAGCTGTTAGTTAGCTCTTAACTCTGTGAGTGCCAAAGATGAGTATGTTTGTCCTTTAAAATAGAATGCCTGAGAGCCATAAACAAGTCTGCTCGTCTTTCCTTTTTTTGGCAGCGGGTCACTGATCACGGTCTCCCGCAGCCTGTGAGTAATATTGGGGCTTCTGTTATTTGTAGTCTGGACATAAAGAGAAACGCCACAGAGATCAAAGCAAGAAGTGGAGACGATCGCGTTTAGAGAGCAAAACAGATTCTGGACAAAAAGTGGTGATTTTGGTGAAAGTGGCCTCTACTCTCCCCCAGACAAAAAAAGGAACGGAACAAAGTAAAATCAAGCAGTATATTTCATGATGAAATGGCGGTTCTCTTCTTTCATTTGAGCTACTCTGTGTTTTCAGAGACATAGTACAAAATATTCTGTGCATCATGAAAGATGCCTCAAAATGACCAAAGACGCTGGCACAAGGCACTGTCATTTTTAAAAAAATGGCTGGCACTCAAAGAGTTAACAAGCTGTTAGTTAGCTGTTTGTGAGCTGTTTGTTCGCTCTTGATAAGCTGTTAGTTAGCTGTTGCCTCTTATCAGGAAACCTGTCTTATCAGGAAACACTTCCTGTTTGTAAGAAGTCAGTGAATAGTTTAGTAACACTGTTGGAAAATCAAGTCTCAGCCTGTGAAAGTCATTGACAACAAAGATCTAGAAGCATTGGTTTCTTCAGTCAGTGTGATTTATTAGCAGAAAGTGGTTTCATTTTCCTCTTTTGTCTCCTCGCCAGGCAACATTGACAAGGTGGACCTCAGCAAACTGAACCAGATCGACGAGTCTCTGAAGAGGGCGAAGGGCAAGATGGGCGACAGTGAACTGGACAGGAAGTTGACGGAGCTGAACGATGTGGCGCGCGCTCAAGAAGACATGATCAGCGACTATGACCGGCAGATCCGTGAGATCCGTGCCGATATCGCCAACCTCAACGACATCAAGAACACATTACCTGATGGCTGCTTCAATACGCCGTCCCTGGAGAGGCCTTAGCCCCACCCTCTCACCTCTAACACTCTGGCCACTCGCCAAATTTTACCAAAACCTTGTTTTGTCCTCAGATTCTTGTCTTTGAAGCCAATATTTCAGTTTTTAACGAAAGAGAAGCAGCTGTTTTGTTTTGTCTTTGGTGTTTTGTTTTTTTTTTTGGTTCGGAGATGCAGCAATGTGTTTTTGTTTTTTTTTGGGATGAACTTGGCAGAGAGGTTGAAGAGCCTCAAACCAGAACCACAAAACCACAAACCAAAACCACAGACCCGAACCACCACCAGAATCACAAACCTGAACCACAACCAGAGCCTCAAACCCGACGTGACTGATCCATAAACAGGGAAGTTGTTTTCAGAACCCACAGTGAAGGAATCCTCTTCATCTTTTCGCCGAAGCTTAGAGTCTGAAAGCAGAAGGAAAGTAATTCACTTCTCGTCAACAGTATTTCTGCATTGTTGAGTTAAGCCACGCCCACTTCACCAACCAATACAAAACCTCTGAAAAAAATACTGTTTGGAAATCTTCTGCACAAGAGATAAATTAGCATCTTGTTCGCACAAGGTATGACGAGATGAAGGATGTTAGCATGTATGCTAACATAAGATAAGACTCCAGCTTGTACGCAGAGGATATTAGCTTCTATCTTTAAGATAAGTGAATATACACTTAACCACATCATGTTTAATGTCCTTCTTTTGGGAACAAACTATTAATCTGAGCAAGATATTATCTTGTATTTTGTTCCCAAAAGATACTGATCTCTACTATCTGGTTCCCAAAATATTAATATCTTGTTTAATCTATAATCTTATTCCTCTGTGAAATGTATCTGTGGCCATAGGTTTGCATGGATCATTTGGGAATAAAATATTAACCTGTGCACATAAACTAAATTAGTTCCCAGAAGATCTGCATCTTGGACTAGGGTTGGAGATTAAACTGGATCTTGTGGGAACAGGATGGTAACCATAACATTCTACCTACACAATAAGGATGTTTTGGGAACAAGACAGTAGAATATCTTTTTTTTTTTTTAATCTTGCACAAACATGTTATGATCTTGTTCCCACAAGACAAGATATGGATAGAAGATTTTATTAAGTTTTGCGTATGAGATTTGGATATTTTTGGGAATAAAATTGCGCCATCTTTTGATTTTGCTCCCAAAAGACACAGATCTGAAGTTATTATCTTGTCTCACCTCCATCTCCTATCTTCTTGCACACGAGATGTGAATCATATGTGTTCAGGACGTCGGTGGCTCTGTCTTTAAACGTCTTTTCATGTCTTTTGTTGCAGAAGTCACTGCTTTTCACCGAGTTTTTCTACCGACGACTCACATTTTAACATTTTCTTCCAGGCTAAATCCAACACTATGCAACTTTGTACATTTTGCGCAGCAAGAATTTTATCTGATACACTGGTGCTAATAATTATTTCAAAAATGTTATATTTTTGTGTGAATGTTTTTTTTATGACATAGAGTGAGGAATTTGTTATTTGTGTAAATATATGCTTAATTGATTCAGGACTGGCTGGCGTTTCAGAAATAAAGCTCCAACATGCAGAAACAGCCACATTAAGTTCTGTCACAATCAAATCAACTGAAACCTCCAGGTAAAATATATATAAATATCTATGATAACGTCTGTGGTATATTATTATTATAATATGCTTGCTTGTATACAAGGCTTGAATATTTCATTTGTGTTTTATAATTCAACCTAACTGAATATTTGTGTTTAGTTATTCTTGGAGCTTTGACCCATCAGGAACTGAATCTGTCCTTCATGGAGAGAAGAAGCTCGCTCACAGTAGTTTTAATTTGTGTTTTTGTGCCTTAATATAAAGTTTTTGCTTGTAATCACGACACGTTTGATTTCACAAAATGTCCTCGTCGTCTTCGCTCCTCATGTCGGTACTGAAGCAGGGTTTGTTCGTTTGAAATCAACTGCTAAAAAGGATCTTAACACTCCAGAGTTTGAGGCTTTGCCTGATAAAATATCACAAGATATATCTGAACATTCACTTACTCACTTCATTATCTATCCATGATTTTATTTTCCTCCATCCAGGCGGCGGCTCTGCAGGATGTTCAGCACACGCAGACCTGATGTATAAACAGTATTTTAAGTTATAATGTACCACTTATTTGTATTGTAATCCTGTTGTCTTAGCCACCTGCAGGACGCCGCTCTCTGTTTATTCTTCTGTCATGTTTGAGCGACGAGCTGACTGAACCCTGTTTGTTCCCACATGCCTGTAAATCCAAACTTAACATTTGAATAATAAAAATTACTTCAGGAAACAGTTTGTCACTGTGTGTGTTTCAACCATCAACTCTTAAAATGGAAGTAAAAAAAAAAATAAATATATATATATTTTTACCAGCTCTTTATATATATATTTATACCAGCTCATCTGTTAAAATACAAGTAAAAACAAAAAATATGAGTTAAGTGTTTCAACCAGATCATCTCTTAAAATACAAGTAAAAATATAGTGATAAACTGGTGGAGGAAATACCATAAAATTGTACTTCACTGCAGAAAAACTCTGTTACTGTAGAAGTACTATTACCACAATCTGTTGTAGTAAAAACTAATATTACATTGTAGAAATACTCCATATATATACAGATAATTTATTATGAATTTTCTTGGTATTCATAATTTATTTAATTATTCTTCATTCACTATTTTCTAACAATTAGAGTAGCTTCTATATCTGCCCTGTTATTATTGACATACTGTACATACTGCACAGCTGTTATACCTGCTCTATTTGACTACAGTATACAGGCCACCAGGTGGAGTCAAAGGATAGAAAGACGTTTGTTGATTTTATCTTCAGAAATGTTTAGAAATGACAAACACCTGAGATCCTTGTACTTTTATAGTATCAAAGTATTTCACAGAGTAGTATTAGTACTTTTACTCTGAGGTATTAGTAGTTTTACTGCACCAAACCCTTTTACAGAGTGGTATTAGTACTTTTACTGTATCAACGTATTTCACAAAGTGGTATTAGTACCTTTACTGTATCAAAGTATTTCACAAATTAGTGTTAGTACTTTTACTGTATCAAAGTATTTTATAGAGTAGTACTGGTACTTTTTCTGCAGTACAGAGGCACTTCCTCCACCAGTGCTTCGCCATGCGCGCTCTGGCCTGTTTTCTCACGCAGGAGCGCGCCCGGTCACAGGCTCGTGCCCGGGTCCATGGACTGTGGGAGCGGGTGGGGGGGGGCGCCGCCAGCCGGAGACACGCCGTGAAGCCGCTCACTTCCAGCGGCTTCTACCGGACCGAACAGCCGCTTCTGGTTGCACCTTTCGGGGCAAAGAGGAAAGTCGCGTCCTGCGGATCTTGAGACGCCAGTTTGTTGTGAGTTTAAGCCGCTAAGTGAAACCGGAGAGCGGAACAATGAGGGAGAGCCAGCCGGGCTGCCGGACCTCCGCTAATGGCTAGCTAGGAGCGACCAAACTCTCCGGTAACGGACTACAAACCGACTTTTGACGCTTTACCGCAAACTCTAAACACTCAAACTCGCATTTACCGTCTTCCCGGAAACTTCTGGATTGTTTATTTTAACGAGGACAAGTTTTTAGTGGAGGGGGTATGGAGACGGACTCGGTGGCTGGCGACGTGGACTCTCTGCACGGCGGACTGAGCCTCTTGGATCCCCTGGTGGACCGGATTCTGGCGGACACTGTGTCCCAGCAGCAGGGATGGCTCCGGGTTTACGGTAAGAAAACAGAGTCACACAGTGGAGTGGAGGCCGTGCGGACCACTGCTACTGTGCGGTCTTCTTCAATGGAGTGTGGGTCAGTCTGCGGGGAGTGTGGCGGCTGCTCCCTGCCTTGAGAGCCGGGTAACAGCGGGTCAGGGTAGGGGTCATGACGGCCACCGGCCGGCTGGGAGGAAACCGGAGTCCGGTGTGTCTGTTTCTAACTCCAATGGTTAATCTTCACTTCTCATCACCAGAGGTCAGAGGTCAGCCTCTCTAAAAGGAGCCCTGGACCCGTAAAGTCCTGGCTGGGGGGACTACTTAAAACTTTCACAGTATACTCCCTATTGGGACTTTTTTTTTTTTTTTTTAAATCAGTGTGTTCCAAATAATTTGATTTAAGTTAAATAAAGCCTCTTTAAAATTACTTAAATTCCAATCTCCGTCAAGAACACTTTAAGGGGTTACTTGACGAGCAATATGGAACAAATCCATTCATGATTGATGAGTTTGACATGTCATGAAGTATAAGGGGTTTTGTTTTACACCAGGGAAGCATTTTCAGCAGTAAATGTATGGGTTTCTTATTCAGTATTCATTTAATGTACATAAATATACTTTTTTGGGGGGTATTTAGATTTAAAATAAGGAGAACCTCGTGTGTCTACCATGAATTTAAGGTGTTTTAAGGGAGTTACCTCGCACATCTCTGGATACTAAACATTTATGGGTGGAGAAGTTCAGTTTGTTTTCAGGGGTAAATTAAGGATTAATTAAGGGTGTGTTGTCATTTATCATGGTGGGGAGCAGCAAGAAGACTCCTCTCAGCTGTTACAGATGGACACAGTCATGGATTCGTTTCTTTATAGAGAGAATTTTACTAATATGGACCTAGTGTGAACTGGTAGTTACTACCATCTTAACTTTATGAATTTATACATGAGAGTCTGAGATGAGCAGATTTAAAGATTAGAGGTCAATAAAAAAAAAATCAACATCCACTATGGCATTTCCCCTAAACCTAATTAAGTGGTTTCCTTGCCCGATCCTAAATCAGTGACGATGACGCTTTCCCTTAACTTAGCTCAGTTCTTTTCTTGCCTATTTTAAATGCCTGTGACCATTATGTTTAGTAAGTTGTTTGGTTTTCTTTCCTGAAACTAATTCATTGACCTGGATGATTCCCCTCAACCTATGTTGCTTGATCCTAATTGAGTTACTGTGATGTTTCCCTTCACCCACCTGGTTTTCCTACCTGATCCTAAGTCAGTGTCCATGGTTTACCCTTACAGTAAGTAGTCAGGGACATTCCTCTTAAGCTAAGTGGTTTCTCCCAGCTGTCAGCAGCCTGTGATGTCAGCAGTTTTTGGCGATGATGTCACCCAGCAGGACTTAAGGGAGGCTGAGGTCAGCAGGATGTCATCATCATTCAGTATTAACTCATGTTTCAGATAGGAGTTTTATTATTGTTTGACATGATCTGGTGCACCACTAGAACCAAACTGCCTCTGTTCTTATTGTTATCATATATTATTTTCTTATTAATAGAAAATTACATGTAGTAAGTTTAAGTTGTCACAAGTACCTTTTCTGAACATAACCAGATAGCTTCCTGTGAAGTTTATTTTGAAAAGACTGTAAGGAGTGGCCTGAAAAAAATGGGGATCAGTGATGTTGTGTGGGTGCTTTTAATCTCAATAATCTGAGGACTTTCCCAGCCATGACGTTTCAGAGTAGTCTCTCTCTGGGTCCAGGGCTCGTTTAGCGTAGCTTAGCACAAAGACTGGAAGCAGGGGTAAACTGCTAGCCTAGCTCAGTGCAGCTAATATTGATCCTTAAGTTTCTGTTTCTTTTAAGTTGTCTGTGGTTAATCTGGAGGTGATTGATCATTGATCTGTGGTGGTGAGAGCTGAATGTTGTCCAGAGAAAGGCAGCAGCTATGTAAGCTTATTAACACTCCCCTGCTGTGCCGTCTTGGTTTAATCCTAAATCGTGACGTGTTCTGTCTCTTTAAATATGGAGCACTGACTCAGACAGGTGACCTCACCACCTGAGCGTTTCAGGTTCTTAATGTTCTATTAAACCAGTTTTAACAGCTTTCATTAAACATTAATATTCAGACCGTTTGGAAAATATTCATTTATTCCAGTTTGAGTTTCTGCTCTTGGTAGATTTAATTTGATTGTATTTTAAGTATTATATCACTTTACAAACTCAGCAAAATGAACAGTTTTAAGTGCAATTCTAAAGAAAAAGTAAATAAACATGAACCTGCCTATATTGCCCATGTGCATTTGTCTGTGAGATAAATAAAGTATTAGAGGTGTCCCAATATAACTTTTTTTTCTCTTCCGATATGCTCAAAGAAAACCTGATCTTCTACCTTTTGGTATTTATTTTTCCCTTAAAAAAATGACAGAAACTGTAATCCAGTGATATTTTGGTGTCACTGACATAACGAGGCTACTAGGAGGAGGTCAGTTTCAGTATGTAATGCTGCCCGCAGAGATTTCTAGTCATCATATTGGACAGGGATTCTGGGAGTTATTTGTGTTTGGTCCAGTTCACGCTCGAGATCCCACCTGGACCAAGGCACCTGGGCTGATCTGGAACCACCTCATATTTAGTCAGTTTTCATTCAGCATCGGTTTCATTCATTCATCATTTCAGCCGTGGCAAAGTTGTGCTGTTAAAGGTCATTAAATCATCTAAATTTAAGACCAACGTTAGTTCCAGGATGGACTCTTACTTTTTAAAGACATGATTGTTCGCACACCTTCCTACAGTGTTTTCTTTTTGATTGTATAAATTATAGCTTGTTTTGCTGACATCTGTGCTTAGATTTGATGGATCACATGCTGAAAAGGCTTGTTTGTTAGAGTGTTGAGTGTAAGCAGACAAAAAGACAAAACCAATGAGTGGGTTAAAATTAATAAATAGACCATAATTTAGCTGAATTTAGCCTCAATTTCTCTTTTTTTATTTTGATTCAATATTACTATTCAAAATAAAACATAAATAAATGAAATAAACTCAAGTATAATGTTAATTAAATTGTAATTTGAATGAACAATCTAAAAACTAATAAGACCAAATGGTCTAAAAATCTTCTTTTCTCTTCATCATTTATTTCCTGAAAGATGCTGATGTTGTGGAGTCTATTACCAGGTAGTTAGCTCATAGTTTGCTTCTGTATTTAGCTGGTCCAGTTTCAGGTCTTCATGACAATGAGGCTGATCAGAGAAGGAAATGGAAAGGGGGGAGCAGGATTTCCCCTCTGAAACAAAACAAGAGTCCAGATTCTGTGGACAGAAATAAGCTGCTGTCTATTTCAGGACCGAGGTGGAAAAACACTGTAGAAACCAGCACCTGAGGTCAGGCTAGAGAACCAGCACCTGAGGTTCAGACTAGAGAACCAGCAACTGAGGTTCAGACTAGAGAACCAGCAACTGAGGTTCAGACTAGAGAACCAGCAACTGAGGTTCAGACTAGAGAACCAGCAACTGAGGTTCAGACTAGAGAACCAGCAACTGAGGTTCAGACTAGAGAACCAGCACCTGAGGTTCAGACTAGAGAACCAGCAACTGAGGTTCAGACTAGAGAACCAGCACCTGAGGTTCAGACTAGAGAACCAGCAACTGAGGTTCAGACTAGAGAACCAGCAACTGAGGTTCAGACTAGAGAACCAGCAACTGAGGTTCAGACTAGAGAACCAGCACCTGAGGTTCAGACTAGAGAACCAGCAACTGAGGTTCAGACTAGAGAACCAGCACCTGAGGTTCAGACTAGAGAACCAGCAACTGAGGTTCAGACTAGAGAACCAGCAACTGAGGTTCAGACTACAGAGCCAGCAACTGAGGTTCAGACTAGAGAACCAGTAACTGGGGTTCAGACTAGACCAAAATGCTGAGCTAAAGTCTTTAAAACTGACTTCTTATGTCCTATAATTAGTTATAGATATAGTTATATAACTTCCTCTGGGTTTAGTTTGCATTTGTTGTGTTATATCTTTTTAAGAATTTCTCTTTTTCCATCTGACCTGAATGTAGCATTTTCCTGTGTTTCGGTTTTGGTCCTTTCATAGATCTAGTCTTAATATAAGTGGTCGTTTACTTGATGTTTTTAGTTCTTCTGTGCTGCTTTTAAAATCATTCAATTTAAATGTCTGTTTTTTTTAATTTAATCATAAACTGGACTCCTGATGGGGATTTTTAACCAGTTTTGTTGTTCAACTTTTCTCAGACTAAATGCAGAAATTAAAAGACAAGTCAATTGATAGTCTGTGGAAGTGTTCGCTGCAGGCTTTAGGAAACTAAGAACTGCAGTGTTCTTTGACAGTTGATGTTTTGGCCGTTCAGAGTTTGAACTTCCTGTTTTTACTGACGGTGAGGGTCCTGGTCCTGCAGCAGGGACTTCTGGGAGATTTATCCAGGATTCCCTAGGGCTGAGGACTGAATTATTTGTCTCTTTCGCAGCCGCTGTCTATTTTTAGCTGGAGGGTCTCCTGGTTTCCAGCAGGATGGAGATGAGGAGTGGACTGACTGGCGTCTATGGACCCGTCGTCCTCTGACTTTCCACCTGATTGACTTCCTCCATGTTCGCCTTGTCTGGCTGCTCTCTGACGTTTGGCAGCAGGAATGTTTGGGCATGAAGCCAGGAAGCATCAGAGATTGCAGACCTCCAGAGTCCTGTTAGAGTCCAGGAGCACCAACCCGACACCTGACTGTTACATTTAATGTTAGAGAATAGTACGAGCCAATCTTTCTACTCTTTGCCTGTTTAGCAGGGTGAGCCGTCAGAAGTAATGTTGGAAGTGGTATTTTTGGCTGCATTTTCTCGGCCATTGTTCCCTATAGAACGCATTCTCCTCGTGTGTTAGATATTTCCAGCAACAGAGGGGAGAAGGGAGGCACAGAGTGGAATGTAAGCAGGACGAGACATGAAGGCATCTGATTGGTTCTTTCCAGTCAGACCGAAAAGCAGGGATTGGTCAGAGTTTTTGCAGTGGCAGATGCCACAGAAGTCTGATTCTTTTCCTTTCTTTTTCTGAACACATAATGGATTGACTGCTCTCAGGGTGGAAGGACCATTTTACCCATCCATCCATCCATCCATCTATCCATCCATCCATTTTCTACCGCTTATTCTCACCTAGGCTGGACCCTATCCCAGCTATTCTTAGGGCGTAGGGCAGGGTACACCCTTGACAGACAACCATTCACACTCACATTCACACCTACGGTCAATTTAAATTAGCCAATTAACCTAATCCCCATGCATCCCCACACCTTGAGCACTGACACTCTGAATTAATATAATAATGGCAGAAAAGTTGAAATATTGAGTTATTATTTAAGTGGTGTAACCTGGGTGGTGCTGTGGCTCGCTGCTGGATGCCATTTCGTGTGGACAGGAGGTCTCTGGCAGGATCTGGGCTCTCTGGTCCTCCCTGTTGTGTTGGCATCTTGGATGAGGACTTGGCTCTTGGTCCAGGACTCAGCTTAGCCTGCCGGGTCTTAGCTGTGACCTACATATGTCGCTGCCACGAACACCAGCCGCCCCACCATCCAATAACATGTGGGTAGACAGGAAGGAGGAAGTCAGTCAAATTAATGTTGGATCTTTAATTCCTTTTTTCATTTCTTTCATATTGTTTTTAGCAAATTATCTGACATCAGGTTATTTTTTTTCATTTGTAACTTGAGCTTTATAGGACAGGCTTATACCAGTTATATTTGAGTTTTGGATACTTTATTTAAATCATGTTAAAGGATGAAAATATCTGTTTATTTGCTGACTGCCACAGTAAACAGACATACAGACCAAGCTGTTGATCATTTCCTCCATTAATCAATCGTTTGTTTTGTTTATGAAATAGTGAAAAACGTGTCAAATACATTCATCAAACCAGGAAATATTCACATTCAATTATGTGAAAGATTTTTTTAATATTCATTGTGGAGGAGCAGCATGAAAAGGAAAAATTCCTAAGTAAAATGACTTTATCGCAAAGTATTTTTTTAAGTTCAAAATGTGAGTAAAATGAATCTGATCAGGTTGTGTCACTCATCAATAATCCAGCTTCAGTAAACAGAGGGTATGAAGTGAAATGGAAGAAGGAGGCGGTTGCAGAAGGTTTCACAGGGGAAACCACAGTCTGCTGGTTTGTGTTTGGTGAAACCTGATTGGCCGGCTGCTTTAAAGAAACTTCATCTGGATTTCTACTTCCTCCCAGGAAGACGAGTCACTGCCAGCCCGCTGAGGCAGAGCGAGGCATCGGCTCGAGCTCTCCGTCGATATGAGCACCAACCCCGGCTTGTTAGCCGTTGGCAAACCAGCTGTTTCGGCTATTTTGAAGGCCTCCATCTGCTCGCTGCCCCCTGTTGCCTGCAGGAAGTCTACGTTCACTGGACCATGAGTGGAAGTAGAAGCCCCCCAGAGGGCCGCGAGGCTCAGGTCCAGAGTCCCCGTCAGGCCTCTTACCGGTGGCACCATTACAGGAAGCCTTGGTGGAGATCCAACTCCCAGCCAGCTCTGGATGGGTACAAGTGGAGGACATCTGCTCGCCTGGCTACAGTCAAAATGGCCTCCCCAGAGGGCAAAGGGTACGATGCCGAGCCTCTTCGCCTACGACTGCTAAGCCTTCCAAGATTTAACAAGGCCTCCCATGACAGGAGTGCCAATGGACCTGTCTCAGCCCTCCATCAGGACCAGACGAGGCCCGGATCCCTGCGCAGGATCTTCCCCTACCTCAGGTCCATGTCTGAGCCCAGCCCAGGTGGCGGACTGGAGAGGACAGTGGTCAGGAAGGAGGGATCTGAACAGAGAGCACCGTCCCTCAGCAGCTTCCTGTCCTCAGTCTCCAGAAGGATCAGCAGCGTAATCAGGGACCGACCGCAAACCGAAGAGTCTGGTAGGAGAAGCCAGTGAACCGTCTTCATGTTGGTCATGTGAGGGTTTAACATCAGATACTGCAGGGAGGGAGATAGAGAGATAAGGACATTTTAATCCTGAGAGAAACTCATCATTTATTGATATGCTTCCATCAAAGATTCATCCAAATCCATCAAATCATTGACTTTTTTTCCTCAAAATATAACAAATGTTGGTCTTCCTTTGAGAACTATAACAGACCTTTCCCTCAAAATATTCCAATATTTTCCTCTATATATAGTAGGGATGTCCCAATCCAATGTTGATATTGAATATCGGTCCGATATCAGCTGTGTTTATCTCTAATATAAACACTCATACTGTACCTGTTGCTGACTATATATATATATATATATATATATATATATATATATATATATATATATATATATATATATATATATACAGGTATATATATATATATATATAGGCCATATATATATATATAGTATATATATATATATATATATATACGTGTATATATAAATATATATATATATATATATGTATATATATACGTGTATATATATATATATATATAGCCAAGTAAGTTTGCACATACAAGGAATCTGACTTGGTATGTTGGTGCCTGATGTGGAAACAGTGCAGATAAAAGAGCAAAATTAACTGATCTGACTCTCAGTCCTGATCTGAAATGTGCCGAACTGTTATTTATTAAAATTATGTCTCATACCTGATCAAGGTATTTGAGTCAGTATCTGACTTCTTTCTTCGTCCATAGAAAAGCCTGTGAAATGCTCCTAAATTGCTCCTTACGGCGCCAGTATATGTGAGTAAATCATCTAATCCAGTACCAACAGAGACATGGCGGCCGATAATTAGCATTTATATTTATTTCCTTTTTCAAGGACTTCCATATTGTTAGGGTGTATTTATGAGAGTTTACCATCCGTGGACATGAACCTGAATGTTTAGATTTACAAGTTACAACCAGAATAATTCAGCTAATCTCTCAGTCATGGCCCAGCAGAGCTCTAATATGTGTTTACTTGTCTCTTTTTCCTGCTTTGTGCTGATTTTAGAGCTGGAGATCAGAACATTTACATTCACTCACAGTCAAACGCCCAGTGTAAAGGTTAAGTTATGCTAATTGTGTTTTCCACCAGAGCATCGCATGATCTGCAGCTATAACATATTTAGCCAGACAGTAATGAATATGAAGGAGTGATCACTGCCTCTGGATTGTCTGATCTGTCCTCCCATTCACAAACTGTTGCATCTGAATTCATCCTGAATTTTCATAAATACATATAGATGTATTTATCTTAACTCCAAATCTTCCGACAATTGAATGTCTTTTGAAAAAATACAGCTGAAAATAAATCAGAAAGCAGAAAACTGTTAAGAGTTTCCTCTGTGAGTAGTTATTTAGAAGCTGCAGTCAGAGTGAACAGAAACAGGAAGTGTAGTCGGAGAGTTTCCAGCAGGCCTAGAGCATGATGGGTAGTTAAAACCACAGGGCTCTCACTTCTCTCTCTCTACACACACACACGCACGCACACACAGTTCATCCTTTCGAGGCTTAGTAATCCAAAGATTTGTGTGCGTGGCGACCCAGAGGCCATCTCCTGCACACTGAAGGAATGTTTGTGTGCATTCCTTTTGTATGTAAATTGTCCCTCCACAATAAAAGCTCCCACAGTAACAAAAGGAAGCCTGAGCAGTTCCTGTGAACTCGTTAGTCTGTCAGAGCCCCCCTCTTTCAGAGTTATATACTGTATGTGTGTGTGTGTGTGTGTGTGGATACATATTATGTATATGTATATATGTATGTACAGTGGTGGATAAAAATCTGACACACTTTACATAATCTAAAATATTATCATGAAATATTTGTGGAAACATAATTTTTGTGTTTCTAAAGGTGTGGCTGCATTAGACTAATGCAAACAAATACAAATTATATTTTTTTTGCCCATTGTTTACAAGAAAAAAAATAACAAACAATTTTTTTTTGACAGTTTGCAATAAGTCAGTTCTCAACACTTTTGGTGTCAAAGTCAACAAATAACAGAGAATGTGTTCAAAACTGAACAAAAAAATAAATAAACCTTCACATCATCAAATTAAAAAAAAAAATAGTATTCCTGTCATTAGCACACAGTAGAGCTCTAATGCTGGCTGGCAAGTTCCCCACGAGCCTGAGAGGTTATCTTGGCCCATAAGAATCTTTTATTATGTCTGTTGTCGGTGTCACCTCTCCTCTCGTCAGGCTGATAGGAGGTGACGCCACTGTTGAACTTTGACCCCTGAGATCCCCCCACCCCCTAATGATTGACACTTCACTTCTTTGTTGATGCAAATGCAGAGTCCTGCTGAAGTCAGCATTTTAATTATTAAATTGTGAGCAACAAAGGGCTGAAAACACTCTTGTATTTCTCTCTGAGCTTCTTTAGACATCTTCAGTGTTTGTTACCATCCAGCTGTGTGGTTTCTATATTACACACTTAAACCTGCTGCTGACATCAGAGCGCTGTACAGTACTAAATATTTATGTTTACATTTGTGATTTGTAATCAGCATTTTGAGGATGACTGAAACCCTCTTAACACACCTCCCACCACAGAAACACAGAGAAACATCATTTTTAGAACTAGTATTTAGATGTTAGAATTGGTGTTCTGGAAATATGATAACTTTTATTTGAAATATAAACCAGAAACGGATCATCATCATCATGGAAGAGAAATAGTTGCTCATTAATTTTCTGACAACAAATTAATCACCTTTTGTCAAAGGGAAAAATATATTCTGTAGTAAAACATGGTTACAGTATATTTCTTTCACAACACCTTTAAAAATGGTTTTCTAGAAGCCGTCTGTCACCTCTGTTATGTGAAATATTAGATGACATGAAATAAATTTCAGGTGATAATAAATGCCCTGACAGCAGAGATCCTCTGAGAGGAAGCTTGCCTCTTAAAACACCTTTTTTTTCTATGAGGTTCAGTCTGCTGTTCGCAGTAATTTCCTTTTTTTAACGGCTTCATCAGAGCTCAGGACACTCCTCCGGTTTTACAATCCCTCCATCACTCACTCCTTTTTCTGTTTATGGGATTCAGAATAAGGCAGAATTAGCTGTTAACTTCTCAGCCATAGGAGTAGAATCATTTTACTATAACTTCCTCCATGAAGTCTAAAGTTTACTGAAGTGAATCCAGGTGTTCTGCTTGTTACCTGCAGCTGGGGTCAGTCTGAGCGACACACCCCTCTCTGTTCTCGCTGTGGTTTGCCCCCCCACTGCTTCCTGTTGAATGGGCTCATCTTGATAAAGCCAGTGATGTGATGTTACCGCGCTGTGATTGGAGGAAACATGTTGTATTTACTGGTTGCTATGGAGACCAGACCTGGCAGCTGCAGGTCAACAGACAAAGCAGCCTCTGTTGGCTTGTTAATATATATATATATATATATATATATATATATATAAACACACACATATACAGTAGGCTGTGTGTGATACCCTAGGCCTTTTCATTTTGTTGTTGTTTTTCCTCATGTTGTTCTGGAAAATTGAAGAGGGTCTGAAAAACAAATCCAAATCAAATTGTTCTGGGGAGTCACTGAGAGGTATGCTACTTGGTTAGCCTCTGTGCTGCTGGGTTAGCCTCTGTGCTACTGGGTTAACCTTCATTCTATTGGGTTAGACTTTTCATAAGTAGACTTATGGGCAGCACGGTGGTGTAGTGGTTAGCACTGTCGCCTCACAGGAAAAGGTACCGGGTTCGATTCCTGGCCCGGGGCCTTTCTGTGTGGAGTTTGCATGTTCTCCCCTTGTCTGCATGGGTTCTCTCCGGGTACTCTGGCTTCCTCCCACCACAAATATAGCAGGGTTAGGTTAATTGCCTAATTTAAATTGACCGTAGGTGAATGTGAGTGTGAGTCTCTATGTGCCCTACGATGAGGTGGTGACTTCTCCAGGGTGTACCCTGCCTTCTGCTCTAAGACAGCTGGGATAGGCTCCAGCCCCCCAACGACCCTATGAGGATAAGTGGTAGAAAATGGATGGATGGAGTTTGTGCTTTTTGAGCCTTTGTGGTGCTGAGTTATCTGTGCTACTTTGTTTTACTTTTAGCCTTTGCAACTCTGAACTATGAGCTAAACAGTTCCTTCAAAACACCATTCCAGGAGCTACAACATTCCTAGTTTTTGCAATGGAGATAAACACAGATAAACTGGAGGATTTTTTTGCGTGTTGAGAATGATTCTCAGTGACCTTCGACCTTTAGTGCATCTCACCAACAATTTCTGGGTTCATGTGACTCTCAGGTGTGTGCATGGACAGGTGGCTGGCTCTCCGGGGTTCAACCTCAAACATTCCCAGTGGAGGTTTGGCCGGAGTCGGGTTTCTCTTCAGTTCAGATGCTTCTCTTCAGATGCTTCTCATGCCTCGGAAGCTGCTCCAGACACCTGTTGAAATTTAAATACATTTGGGATATGTACATGTCTGTCCTGTAAAGAAATACTTTGCAGTAGTGATGCAACAAGTCGTTGATTAATCTATCAGTTATCAAATAATAAAATAACAAGCAAATATTTTGGCATTTTTTTGTAACTGGGTTAGCCTTTTCTACAGGGTTAGCCTTCTTTTACTGTGTTAGCCTTTCTTATACTGGGATAGCCTTTCGTCTTGTCGGTTAGCCTTTGATCTACTGGGTTAGCTTTTCTTCTAGCAGATTAGCTTTTTTTACTAGTAGGTTAGCATTTCTTCTAGTAGGTTAGCCTTTTTGTTTAGTGGGTTAGCCTTTCTTCTAGTATGTTAGCCTCTGAGCTACTTAAATATTCACATTTAAGAAGCTGCAATCAGAGGAATTAGACTGGATTTGTTTTAAAAATGGTACAAATCGATTTATTAATTATGAAAATTGTTGCATATTAATTAAACAGTTGAAACTTAATTGATGAGCATTTTCTATATAAGTACAATTATAGTGAATTTAAACCACAATAAACTATAGTGGTGCTGCAAAAAATCATTATCATTATTAATTTATCTGTAGATAATTTTCTCCATTAGCAGATCAGTTATTTGGTTTATAAAATGTCTCAAACGTGTCAAGGATTTTCAGTTTACTGTCATAGAGGAGAAAAGAAACCAGGAAATATTCACATTTAAGAAGCTGAGATCAGAAAAAAAATATTTTAGGCTTAAAAATTAGTAAAACTGAAAATTGTTTCAGATTATATTAATAGTTGACAACTGATTGAACAATTGATTTATGGTTGCAGCTCTAATGGTTTGGTCATCCTGGTTTGAGTGCTGACCTTTCAGCAGGTCCTAATCATCCTAGCAGAGACAAATATAGCAGCTTTATCCACCTCTGTAGGCAGGCAGGGAGGGAGGACTTCCTGTGGAGGACTTCCCTTTGATCCACAGCTCTGTTTGCTGGTCTATTATATAGATAGTATATAGATATACATATAAATACGTGTGTGTGTATGTGTGTATATATATATATATATATATATATATATATATATATATATATGTATATATATATATATATATATATACACACACATACGTACACTGTGTTAACAACATTTTCTAGCGCTTATCTTCACATAGAGTCGTGGGGGTGCTGGAGCCTATCCCAGCTGTCTTAGGGTGAAAGGCAGGGTACACCCTGGACAAGTCTCCAGTTCATAACAGGACACATAGAGACAGACAACCACTCACACTCACATTCACACCTACGGACAATTTAAATTGGCCAATTAACCTAATCCCCATGCATGTTTTGGATGGTGGGAGGAAGCCAAAGTAGCCAGAGAGAACCTATGCAGACACGGGGAGACCATGCAAACGGCCCGGGATGGGAATCAAACCCACGCAGACACATTTTACACCTAGTGCGTACATTTCATTTGCAGTACTCATCTTCTCTCCTCTCTCCTCAGATGGAGGTGTATAGCGTCCTCTGCAGGCTCAGTGGTAGAAGTGTATCTTCCTCCTGTTGTTTGACACTATAACATCTCAGTCTTCTTTGGCCGTTGTTGTTGCCGCCATGGTTACAGTACCAGGTGTGAAGAGGTGTCTGAGGTTCAGGTTCATGGGAGGAAAAGTTTTGTGTGGAACTGAAGTGCTGAACTGGTTTTTTTTCTGACAGCTCACATCAGTAATTTATTATTAGTTATTATTATGTTGAAGAAACACTGCCATAGATATAAGACAGTATTTATATCTATATCATAACTTCTCTTTCATACAGTATCTGTGAACTATAGAAATGAGGCGTAAACATAGCCAACAGTTTCGTGCGAATGTTTCATTTGCTGAGTTCCTGATTTCTTGTTTTTTGCATTTTTCCCACACTCATCAAAATAAATTTTAATATGAGACAAATATAACCAAGTAAATATAAAATGCAGTTTTTATATGATGGAACCCTACCTGACCTCCTCGTTAAATCATAAATTAGCCATGCTTTCTGGAAAGCTGAGTCATCTTTACTGTTGTTGTTTAACTCGGTAAACATCAGCTGTTGGTGTTTTTTTTTTTTTTTTTTTAAAGGTTAAAAGGCTATAGTGTGCTAACCAGAATCTCCTGTGTGTCTCTCAGATGTTAAAGGTCCTCCAGCTCACCGCTTCTCCTGTGGCCAGAGTCCGTATGGCAGCGGCGGTGGTGGCGGTGGCTGGGACAGGAAGCTGTGCATCCTGACGGACAATCAGCTCATCCTGATCAGCAAGGACGATGAGGTCAGAGCACACAGCTGTACACAATGAAAACATCTGCAGAATGAGAAAGTGTTACACCAAGCACAGTGAGAGCATATAATATGTATTATCAATATGTGAAAAACCAAATATAAGAAAAGGAAATAAAGAAAAATAGAAAATAACAGCAAATATTAAAAAAAATATTCAGCAAAGTCTACAGTTGTAGAATTTGTTTTGCATGTTTAAAACTCTATTATTATTGATGCTCTACATTAATTCTTCAGATCATATCATCAATGATGTCAATTGACAACAAGCTGACCAGAGTCTTCATGATGTTGACTGGTCTGCAGTCAGCTGACACCATTAAACAAGCACTGTAGTTAACTTCTATTTATTTTCATCCTCAGGTCTGTGGGGCCTTGATCTTGATCTATGTTAGTTATTAGTTCCGCACATATTTTTTCAAAGATCCATTTGTTTCTTTACCTTTGTTCCCTACTTATTTTGACATATTTTCTACTCGTTTACCCTTTTAATGATGTCACTGATTATTATTTTTTTAAATTATTATATATATAATTTTTAAAATATTTTTATTTCCCCGTTTGTTGGATAAATGAAGGATTATCTGATTTTATCTTATTAAAATGACATATTTCTTGGTTTTAGAAACATTCAGTTTAGAAAACAATATTATAATGATCACCTGTTGAAGGGAAATTCACTTGTTTCCTCCCCCATCAGGCTGCAAGTGAGGCCCAGGTGAGTCCCTCGAATTCAAAAAGTCGGAGTCTCCGGAGGACTGTCAGTGTCCCATCAGAGGGACAGTTCCCAGAGTTCCCAGCAGAGGGCACTGCTATGTTAGGTAAGAACCATGGAGGATTTTAATGGCTGGATTTAGTGTCACTGCACAGAATATCCTGATCTGTTGGAAGTGTTCTTTCATGAGCTCGAGTATGGACATTGGGCCTACCCACAGTGCACCTGGACAGTGTCTGTCAAGTATTCGCTATATTTTGAGTATTTCCATTTTTTACTTTGCTACCAGACTCCATTCACTAAAGCAGTAATGCATCAATAATTAGCAGATAATATAAACTAGTTTGCTTAATGAGCATCAACACTTACTGTAAATAGTTTTTAGGTGTGAGCCTGTAGTCTTCAGGTGGTGGTTTTCCTCCTCATAATGAGGCGTTGGGGTGCAGTCTGTAATTTTCCTGCTCTGTGTGGGAACGTCTCTGACCGGGGGAATGTCTGAAGGACAAAGGGCCCAGTGTCCGTCCTGAAGGAGCTGCAGGGTCCAGCTTTGGTCTCCTGCTTGTTCATCCACAGATCAGCTCATTCATCCTGGATTTATAATCTCATTTAGTTTAAACCTGCTTTCATACAGTTTAATACTGCCCTGCTCAGTAGATATATACTGGTTTCATACCTGCTTTAATACTGGTCTTAATACTGGTCGAATACTGGTTTTAATACTATCAGAGTTCATTCTGGGTTTGATGAGTTTGGTTTTTCGACTGGTTCTGCTGTTCCTCTTCACCTCCTTCTCTCTCTCTCTCCTCTCTCCTCTCCTCCTCTCTCTTCTCCTTCTCCTCTCTCTCATCCTCCTCCTCTTTCTCCTCTTCCTCCTCCTCTCTCTTCTCCTCTCCTCCCCTCTCTCATCCTCTCTCTCCTCTCTCCTCTCCTCCTCCTCTTCCTCCTCTTCCTCTTTCTCCTCCTCTCTCTTCTCCTCCTCCCCTCTCTCATCCTGTCTCTCCTTTCTCCTCTCCTCCTCCTCTTTCTCCTCTTCCTCTTTCTCCTCTCTCTTCACCTCTCCTCCTTCTCTTCCTCCTCCACTCTTGGTCTGAAGTTGGAGGTCATGATGTCATCTGATGAGGTCACTGAACAAGAAACTGATCTTTGTGTAAAAACCTCTGGAGGCAACATGGCCGTCACAGTATTTCCTACCTGCAGCCTGACAGGTGACTTCCTGTCTGGCTTTATATCAAAGTAAAAGCTGGTTTCAGTCTGATCCTGGTTGGAGCCAACTGACTCTGGATCTGCAGCATTCCTCAGTCTGCTCTCCACCTGTCAGTACTGCCACAATAAAACCCACACATCCTGCAACGTCACCTTCAGAGTAAAAGCCTTTACTTGATTCAGGCCATAAGTGACGCAATGAAACAGTTTTGTTACATATTTATCAAGTTTTTAGAAAATACAATAAAATTTTAAATAGAAAGAGATCAGGAACTGTGTCCTGCTGTTATGGTAACAAATCAAGTGTTTAATGATCAAAATAATGTTTTTTTTCTACTTGTTTTTCAGATTTTTACTGTGAACTTTATTTTTTTTTTTAAATTATAGAACACAACATCATCCATCCATTTTCTAACGCTTATCCTCACATAGGTTGCGGGGGTGGGAGCTGGAGCTGGAGCCTATCCCAGCTGTATTAGAGTGAAAGGCAGGGTACACCCTGGACAAGTCTCCAGTTCATAACAGGGCACATAGAGACAGACAACCACTCACACTCACATTCACACCTACGGACAATTTACATTAGCCAATTAACTGAATCCCCATGCATCTGTTTGGATGGTGTGAGGAAGGCCGAGTACCCGGACAGAACCCACGCAGACACGGGGAGGAGCTGGGCGGGACTCAAACCCAGTATCTTCTTGCTGTGAGGCAGACAGTGCTAACCATTACACTGTGCCACCCCACAACACAACAATAAAGTTTAAGCTGCCATATAGGGTGAGAATATTGGTGTTGATGACATTGATCACATTCAGCCACCAGGTGTCTCACCTTGTCATCAGTGGAAACCACATATCTGATATCTTCCAGAGCTGAATAAAACATTCATTTCGGGCCATCAGCATTTTAAAACAACGAAGCAACAATCAGAGTACTGTTTTGTTGGAAAACTTGTGTTTTTATTCTGACCTCAAAGCTTTTTATCTGCGGTCAGAATAATTTTTCAAGGCTTCACTTTGAAGCAGAGCCCGTTTCCTTTCGGAGGACTTTTATTGTGAAATTCCACACCGGAAGTGTGCGTTGAGTGAAACTGGGCTGAAAGTGTTTAATCTCAGAGTAGATGTCTGTAGATGTGTTCTGATGGACTTCATGGGTGAGTCTCTTCTCATTCTACTCTTTAATCATCCGAACTGACTTCCGGTCTTAAAAATACTGCTCCTCGTGCAAACCGGCGGTCCGCCACGTCTGTCCGGTTCCGCTTTAAAAACATCAACGATCAGCGAAGATCAATGCATGTGATCGGTGAATATCAGCACCTGTGATCAGCGAAGATCAATACCTGTGATCCACGATCAGCCGTGGAGTAAGGAGTACTCAGATCCTTCAGTAGAAGTACTAATACAACAGATTAAATATACTGTTACATGTCAAAGCGCTTACTACTGCAGTAAAACTAGACAGGTGTTACTAACTACCAGCAGTAGAAGTACACACGTATTATCAGCTAGATGCAGTAAGGTATTGTTAGCTTTATGTAGTTAAAGTGTCAGCCGTAAAAATACACAGGTGTCTGTAGCTAAATGTAGTTAAAATGTCAGTAGTACAATAGTACACAAGTATTATAGCTTCTTGTAGCTAAAAGTATCAGTAGTAGAAGCACACATTTAGAAAAGTATTACTATTAGTATAAAGTATTATTAACTATTGATAGTGAAAATATGAAAGCTAAATATACTATAGTACACAAGTATTATCAACTTAATGTAGTTAAAGTATTGTTAGTAGAAGTACACAAGTGTTCTCAGCTTCATGTAGTTCAAGTTTTGATAGAAGAAGTAAGATACATGTTTTGCAGTATAAAGTATAGTATTTCCATCTGAGATGCTATTGACATGAAAAGACTGCAAGTATGTTATATTTGTACCAGAGTAAACGTACTTGAGTAAATGTACTTGGTTACTTAAGGGCTGAGCGTGGAGACTTCCAGGGGGGGGTCAGCCGTGAGGAAAGCCCAGACTGGCTGCTCGGTCCTGTGCTGAGCTCCTGCAGGGTGGGGGGGGGGCTGCTCTCCATCATTAACAGATATGGTCAGTCAGCGTAAATGGAGGCTCTCCTCCAACTGATCCCAGATCAGCCAGAATTAGATCATTGTGTCCCAAAGTGACTTGAAGATGAAGATTAATTCTTCTTTTATCTATGGATGGTGTAAAATGGATCGCTTTGGCCGTTGCCCTCTTGGTTTGTTGGCCATCGCCATCTTGGTTGGTTGGCCGTGATCATCTTGGTGTAGTTGAAGCAGCATCAAACATCACTTTCTTGATCTGCTCCTTCCATCAAATACTTTCTAAATATGAAACCTTTTGTAGAGCTGCAACTAACGCTTGTTTTTTTTTTACCAACAGTCCAAAACTCAAAGATCTTTAGTTTACTTTGATTTAAAACAGAGAAAAGTGTTTTTCCTCAAGAAATATCTTAAAACTATTAATCCTCTTTGTACAATGACATGACTGATCTATAAGGCATTTTTTTAGGGCTGCTGAATTTAGCGTGTTAACGTGGATTAATCCATTATCATATTAATCTGAAAATTCTATGCGGTTAACCCATCTGCAGAATGACTCCAGCTCATTTCAAGCAGTTGGTCCAAGTAGAGTTACCGGTGTAAACGGTCAGTTGATCCGGTAGTGACAGGAAACAGAAACAACCAGACTAGTTTCTACTCCTGGATCTCGTCTCAGCGGAGGCTACAGAGCCTCTGAGTCGCTGCAGACCTCTACGCAGACGAGTTGATGCACCTCAATGGTTGGTCGCGTTGCAGCTCTCTGTCTGTGAGCGACCATGCAGCTTTTGTATTAAACAGCCAATGTTTGACTGATATCCAGGAACAAACTCCAGCAATCCTCCCTCATTGTTCGTGTGTTGCTGTTTGAGGCTTCCTGAGCAGTTTAGGAGCTTTCACAGTCACCAAAGATCCACTTTGGTCTCCAACTGAAGGTGACGGAGCATCATTCAACCCCGACGCACCAGTGGAGCAGACAGACGCACATTGGTGGATAAATGGTTGTTTAAAACAAAGAGACTAAAAAGTTAAGTTGTTCCAAGTTGTGCTGTTGAATAGAAGAATAGAATGTGCTATATTGTCATTTTACCATTGTACAACATAAGTATAAAAATAAGAAACAAATAAGAAAAATAAGTATAAAAATTGCCTTATATAAAATATGAACATGAATATACAACAAGGATAAATACTGAATATATAAACAGGAAATGTACAAATATATTGCACCGTATGTTAGACTATGTACATAATAAATTATATTGCACAGGGTGTTTAATAGAACAGCAGCAGTGACTATTGAAGAGGTTTAATAAACATGTTCAGTGCAGATATTCCCTTCTTGAGTCTGTTCCTTATGTAAAATGAAACACAATTAATATAGATTAAAAATGAATGATATTTATTTGTGATTAATCAAAATTAATCCACAACAACCCGTATAATTAATCTGATTTAAAAATGTCTTCGTATGACAGCCCTAATTTTTTATTATAGTTATATTGAAGGCATGTCCACCTAAAACATGAGTTTAACTGAGTTTTTTTAGCTTATTATTTATTTATTTTAGCAACTTGTGCTCTTTTTGTATGTTACAGAGAAATATTAATATTTTTTATGAATATTTTCTAAAGTCAACCAGACATTAACATGACCAACAGAAACATCTGGATGAGAGAAGATAAAATTTGAGGATAAGTGACTCAATTATTTTTCATGAAACAAATGAAGTATTATATATAATATTGTTCTAACAGATGGATGAATGCAGAGAGGAGGCGGCTCAGACTGGAACTGAACTGGTTTCATTATGCAAACAGAAATTCTTTGAATATTTATTGTGAAGAGGACGATGCTAAACAATAAAACTCCTTTTAAAGCTTCTCGCTCTGATAAAGTCTGGAAAATGCTTCATGTTAAGAAAATGGTTACAGTCATATTACTGGATGTTTAAACACGTTATTGTTTAGAATATGAAACAAACATCTTTTAATAATGACACATTTCTCATATATTCCACTGCGAGTATTTCTTCTACCACATCACATCTTTGTGTGTTTGGCTTATCTTAACAGAAACCTTCTCCTGGTTACTGTCACCGTCTGAAACATGGTGAACGTTGTGCCCTAAATTTAGTTCAGTCTCTGAAGTGTCTCTTTGAATGTCCTCTTTTGTCAGAATCACAGTTTAACTCAAACATACTCATTTTATGGTCATACTGTTTCACCCAAAATCATTCATACCCCAGGCAAATTTTGACTTAAAGTTACTTTTATTCAACCAGCATGTTTTTTCTTGATTGGAAATGACACAGGTGTGGCCCAGAAGATAATAAGATGATGTACAAGAGGCAACTTTGTGGAAAAAATATTTCTCAGCTTTTGTTTACCTAGTAGATATTAGATATATGTTAGATATTAGATAGATGTTAAATATATATTAGAAACTAGATATATGTTAAATACATATTAGATATACAGTATGTTAGATATTAGATGTTATATTGATGTTAGATATTAGTAGATGTTAGATATTAGATGTTATGATGTTATATAGATGTTAAATATTTAATGGATGTTAGATAGATATTTGTTAGATGTTAGATATTTGATAGATGTTAGATATTAGATGTTATATAGATGTTAAATATTTAATGGATGTTAGATATTTGATAGATGTTAGATATTAGATGTTATGATGTTATATAGATGTTAAATATTTAATGGATGTTAGATAGATATTTGTTAGATGTTAGATATTAGATGTTAGATATTTGATAGATGTTAGATATTAGATGTTATGATGTTATATAGATGTTAAATATTTAATGGATGTTAGATAGATATTTGTTAGATGTTAGATATTTGATAGATGTTAGATATTAGATGTTATATAGATGTTAAATATTTAATGGATGTTAGATAGATATTTGTTAGATGTTAGATATTTGATAGATGTTAGATATTAGATGTTATATAGATGTTAAATATTTAATGGATGTTAGATATTTGATAGATGTTAGATATTAGATGTTATGATGTTATATAGATGTTAAATATTTAATGGATGTTAGATAGATATTTGTTAGATGTTAGATATTAGATGTTAGATATTTAATAGATGTTAGATATTAGATTGGTGTTACATAGATATTAGATGTTAGATAGATGTTGTGTAGAGAGTAGATAGATAGATTAGATAGATATTGGTGCTGTTATGTCAACACTGCGGTGCCTTCAGTCTCCCTGGGAACTCACATCGTCAGGATGATGTCACAATCTGGACCAGACAAAGGTTACTTTCAGGAGTAGGTGTTTCCTGTCCTCAGGTGTCCTAGCTTTCCTAGCAATGCTACTGGTCTACTTGCTGGTCTACCTACTGGTACTGGTCTGCTTGCTGGTACTGGCTACCTGCTGGTACTGGTCTGCTTACTGGTACTGGCTACCTGCTGGTACTGGTCTGCTTACTGGTACTGGCTACCTGCTGGTCTACCTGCTGGTACTGGTCTACTTGCTGATACTGGCTATCTGCTGGTCTACCTGCTAATACTGGCTACCTGCTGGTCTACCTGCTGGTACTGGTCTTCTTACTGGTACTGGCTACCTGCTGGTACTGGTCTACTTGCTGATACTGGCTATCTGCTGGTCTACCTGCTAATACTGGCTACCTGCTGGTCTACCTGCTGGTACTGGTCTTCTTACTGGTACTGGCTACCTGCTGGTACTGGTCTACTTGCTGATACTGGTTACCTGCTGGTCTACCTGCTGATCTCTGTACTGGTCTACTTGCTGGTACTGGTCTACTTGCTGATCTACCTGCTGGTCTCTGGTCTACCTGCTGATGCTGGTCTACTAGAGGGAGGGAGGGAGGGAGAGAAAGAGAGAGAGAGAGAGAGAGAGAGAGAGAGAAAGCGGTTCTGAGGAGAAGGGGGTTGAGGGGCTTGTGGGACAAATTCTGCAGCCTCTCCTGATTGGCTGACAGGCGGCGGCTTCGACCAATCCTGTCTGACTGTGTGTCTCCTCAGATGATGGGGAACAGCTGTGATCGAGGTACAGTCTCTTCTTCTCTCTTTCTGTCATGTGACTCCTGGCTTCCTGCTGCATGTCACCGCAACTTTAAGAAGAAGGAAAAGGGCGCTGCTTGCTGCTCTTCTTCGTTTATTTCATAGGATGTTGGGGGATTGCATGAAAGTTTGTCCGGCTTCCTGCAGCACTGCATGGACCGAGCTGCACCGTCCTAGGTCCATGCAGTGCTGCAGCTGGAACTCGATCCAGCCTGATGTGATCAATGCTGTGGCTGCTGCATGCTGCATTCAATGTGCCTCCGTTACTGTCAGCGCTTCTGTGTGTTCTTCATGTCATCTTAGCTTCAGATAGAGTTTAGCGTAATGCTTCTGGTCCCGGACAACCACACTTTCATCTGTCAGTACGTCTTTACTGGCTCGTTAGCAGCTGTGATTAGCATCTAAAAGTAGCGCATGGACCTTTAATGAATGCTTTACAGGCTGATATTTAAAGTGTTTATTAATGTTCAGCATCTGTCAACAAGAGGGTTAACTAATACAACATTTAAACCTGCTCATTGAACTATTCTATAAACCATATATTTGATCAGTATGTTTATGATCAGTGTTGCAGATTTTTGTGTTCAAATGTCAAATCAAATACTTACTTAATACTTAATATAAACAACTATCTCATTTTTTTTAAATAGTATTTAATGTATTTAAAAGTAAAATAAAAATAAAATATTTAACTTGCCATCAAGTCATCACTTTGGTGGCTTCATATGGAGCCATATTGGTGAGTTCATGCCAGTAATGTTTGCATTTCTCAACCGATTTCCATGACCTGTTCTTTATTTTGCTCAAGTGTTTCTGATTCATGAGTAGTCAAAAAAGAAAGTTTTGTCTCTACGCTCTGAAGAGTCAACGTTAGCTTAACTTCACACAAACTTCGTCGAAATGGCTTTGGCTTATTATCATTTCTTAATACTTGCGGAGACATCATAAAAAATAATATAATAAAACATGTTGTCATACCTAAAATAACGTAACATAGCACTGAATAAAAACCCGAAATGTGACAAGATCAGCTTCATTATCAAGGATTAGTCGACAGTGACCAACGCTAGCTATTTAGCACTGATCTAAATTACAGAAGCTGATGAATTGTTAAGATAAAAATGTAATGTTGACAATATAAAATTTTGTTAATATCAGCACAACAGACCTGAACTGTTCACTTCCCAAAGGCAATGTAGATCATATATAATAATTAAATATAAAAACACTTAATTAAAATCTATTGATAAATGTAAACATGTTTTTATCGATTCTTATTATTGTTATTATTATTATTTAAGTACTTACAGGCTGTTCATGACCTCACCAATATTGTGACATACTGTATAATCCAGAGGCCAATGCAGCATTCATATACACACACACACACACACACACACACACTCAATGTTCGTCTGTCTCTAAATATGATTTGACTTCCTGTCTGTCTCTCACCTCCAACCCCATTCGCTCCTCCTGGACACGTAAAATATAAAATTCACCATGGCTGTTAATCAAATAAACAGAAGGGAGTAGGGACTATTTTCATCAGTGGATGAATTCTCATGTGGTGTTCTGGTGAACGTTAGTGTCAGAATAATTTCACTATATGTGATTAGCAGCTTGTTGCTAACCTGTTAGCCACAGCTGCACTATAATCTGATGTGTCAGATGATACATTTGCTGTCAGTGCAGGTTTAAGATGTTTATCAGACGCTCTACATAAGGGAGTTATTTCAAGCTTCCTGTCTGCTTCCCTGCAGCATGTTAACGGACCTGTTAGGTGGTCCAAGAGCCGGTTCCAGAGCCCGATAGGGCCCCCAGAGAGACAAACCTCCAGACAAGATGGCTACTGAGTGAGCTGGAGAGGAAGTAAGAGCGTCTAAATTTAGCTGCAAAGAAAAAAATCAATGCACTGGATGTGAGCCAGCTCTGAGGACGTGGCCTCTTCACCGGGGATGAGCCAGAACTAGGACCAGGACCAGGAGAAGCTGGGGGTGTCCCTGGTTCTGTCAGATTTTTTTGTTGGTGTAGTTTGAGTCTGACTGTCCTTGACACCCTTCCTGTGACCTCCCAGACAGGAAGCAGAACAGCTTTAATGATAATGGAGGAACATCTGCAGCAGTTTGTCTCTGTCAAATGAGTCTTTTTTTTTTTTTTTTTTTGGTCACCTCAGGACTGAAGTGCATTGATTTGCTGTTTTAAATCAGGTTTATCCGCGAGTTCCGCTTTCTCTAAATGTAGAAATGAAGGGGTGAGTCACTGGGATAGTCGAAGGGCTCTTTAACAAACAAACACCGAAACCAAATCAAATTTCAGATCCTTTCACCTGAGTTTTATAAGGACCTCCAGTCGATCGCAGATGTTTTTGTTGTTTGTGAACCAGTGTTATCATTTTATATATTTATATATTTTTATATATTTTTGTATATTTTTTTTTATATATATATATAAATATATATATATATATATATATATATATAAAGAAAGAAAGAATGGGGAGATTGTTAACATTGATCTAACTATTTCATACATGGCATTACTGGCATTAAAGTTTTTTTTAAGGTAATTTGGTCATGCACAGTGGAACTTCTTGGTGACTAATGTGTTTGTCCTGGCAGTAGACCATGTGGTTGAAGAGTGGTGAATTAAAACATTGCCAAATGATAAAAAAAAAAAACGTTGTGTTCCTTGAGTGGAAGTCAACACAGAGAGCTTGATGTGAGAGAGGTAAAGAGGCAGGAACACACCTTTTACCTGTCTGTTACCTATTGCCTCCACCTCCAGCCTGTCTGAATGTCATCGCCTCCATCCGTCTGCTTCAGTCTGACTGATGATGATGATGATGATGTAAGAGAAGAGGAAGATGCTTTGCTCGGTCTAACTTTTTGTGTCGCTTTGTCTCTGCAGAAGTGTCTTCGGAGCGATCTCCGAGGAGGAGGAGCATCTCCGGTCTGGGGAGTTCAGAGAAGAGCGTTGCCGTCGACAATCCAAACTCGTCGCCTTTTAAAGTGCCGGTGAGTTTCTGACCTTCGTCAGTCCCACAGTCAAATTTAAATAGTAGAAATACAAGTCATAAACCAGGTGTTTTTTTTTTAAATTATGTCTCTTTCTACTTTAACGATAAGCAGTTCCTGTGAGCTTAAAAATGTGTTCAAAAAATAAATGTAGAATACAATGTGATATAAAGATGTATGTAATATAATATGGTACGTTGTCTAAAAATGAAAATGGAGTAGAAAAATATTTAAATGAACAAATCTTAAAATGGTAAAGAAAAGAGTGAGTAGTTAATAATTAATAGGCAAATACATGTATCTAAAGAAATAACTGTAAATTAGAAAATAAAAACAGACACAATAAATACATTTATAGAATAGAATTAAATTATTGATAGAAATTTACAGATAAATAACCAAACAGACAAAATAAATAAAAAAACAATACATCATAATGAAATCACTACACATTAAAATGAAAATGGAAAATATAATAAATGTGACAGAGAGATGACTGATGCTGTCTTCTGTGTTTCCTTTTGATTCTTCTGAGAGCGTTGACAGCAGCAGGATTAATTAACCCCTTGTCATCATGAGTGACGTTAATTTGAGTGTTGTCATTGATCAGAAGCATAACTTCTTGCAGAGAGTTTATGTCGAGGTGTCACAGTCTGCTTTTTGAGTATTTTTAGTCAGGCGGCGAGCTGCATGCTGGGACATGGTATGAGGTAAACTAATGGTGGGATCAATACATCAGTACATCAGTACATCCAGCAGCGATCAACCTGACTGCCTTCTTTGTTTGAAGCTTTCCAGTCTCTGCAGTGACACAGATCTGTATTCTGATGGGAGCCAATGGGCCTGAAGGGAGGACAGGAGATGTGTTTGAGGATATTAATATCTCAGGAAATTAGGCCGCTCACTTCCTCCGCTCTGCTCTTATTGTCACTATTGCTATCATTGATCTTATAGGTGAAGAGGAGCTAAAGAATTTGATCCGAGTCTGATTAGCTGAGTCATTATCTGAACGCCCAGATCAACAAAACACAAACAAACTAATCAATCAATGCAGCGGCAGACCAGAGCTTAAATTACTGCTTTAGTGAATGGAGTCTGGTGAGAAGAGAGCTTAAATTACCGCTTTAGTGAATGGAGTCTGGTGAGAAGAGAGCTTAAATTACCGCTTTAGTGAATGGAGTCTGGTGAGAAGAGAGCTTAAATTACCGCTTTAGTGAATGGAGTCTGGTGAGAAGAGAGCTTAAATTACCGCTTTAGTGAATGGAGTCTGGTGAGAGGAGAGCTTAAATTACCGCTTTAGTGAATGGAGTCTGGTGAGAGGAGAGCTTAAATTACCACTTCAGTGAATGGAGTCTGGTGAGAGGAGAGCTAAAATTACCACTTCAGTGAATGGAGTCTGGTGAGAGGAGAGCTTAAATTACCGCTTTAGTGAATGGAATCTGGTGAGAAGAGAGCTTAAATTACCACTTCAGTGAATGGAGTCTGGTGAGAGGAGAGCTTAAATTACCGCTTTAGTGAATGGAGTCTGGTGAGAGGAGAGCTTAAATTACCACTTCAGTGAATGGAGTCTGGTGAGAGGAGAGCTTAAATTACCGCTTTAGTGAATGGAGTCTGGTGAGAGGAGAGCTTAAATTACCACTTTAGTGAATGGAGTCTGGTGAGAGGAGAGCTTAAATTACCACTTTAGTGAATGGAGTCTGGTGAGAGGAGAGCTTAAATTACCACTTCAGTGAATGGAGTCTGGTGAGAGGAGAGCTTAAATTACCGCTTTAGTGAATGGAGTCTGGTGAGAGGAGAGCTAAAATTACCACTTCAGTGAATGGAGTCTGGTGAGAAGAGAGCTTAAATTACCACTTCAGTGAATGGAGTCTGGTGAGAGGAGAGTTTAAATTACCGCTTTAGTGAATGGAGTCTGGTGAGAGGAGAGCTTAAATTACCACTTCAGTGAATGGAGTCTGGTGAGAGGAGAGCTTAAATTACCGCTTTAGTGAATGGAGTCTGGTGAGAGGAGAGCTTAAATTACCGCTTTAGTGAATGGAGTCTGGTGAGAGGAGAGCTTACATTACTGCTTTAGTGAATGGAGTGTGGTGAGAGGAGAGCTTAAATTATCAATAAAAAATATTCTATTAAATAAATATTCTATTCTGTATTTTCTTGATGGAGCATTTGTTGTAGTTTCCTCTTGCCTTCTCACAGTTGCTTTATCACACTTTGTGTGGAAAATCAGGGCAAACATTGCTGTGCTTGTTTTGCTCTAAAGTTTAAGATGCTTTTGAAATCCTGTCTTTCTTAGATGGTTTACCAATTCGTGTTCACTATTTGCATTCAGAAAGTCCCAGCTGGGTTTCTATAATCTTTGTTTGAGTCTCAAACTCATCGTCTCCCACCAGAACGACTGCAGATGTTGCAGATTTATTGTCATCTTCACTGTTGACTCTGGTCTTTCTGTCCTTTCAGGGTTTCTTCAGCAAACGTCTCAAAGGCTCCATCAAGAGGACCAAAAGTCAGACCAAACTGGACAGAAACACCAGCTTCAGGCTGCCGTCGCTTCGGCCTGTTGACGTCGACAGGTGACCTACCCTTCTTTTTCTTCTCCTCTGCTCCATCTCGTCCTCTTCTCCCCCCTCCCTCTCCCCCCTCTCCTCCTCTTCCTCCACCCAGTCTTCCCAGCACTGACTGGAGGTGGTTTTTACTGGAAGGCTCATCCTCTTCCTGCAAAACTCTGCTCACTTCTCTTTTCTTGGTTTGCAACATATTAAGAACGATGCTCTCTCCATCGTCCATCATGATGATTGATCATTATTGAGCTGATCGGATTATTTTTAGACCTTCCAGGTTCACTGTGTGACAATAAGTCATTAATTGAAAATACTACTGTTGCTGTTTTTAGAGTCTTTATGGGGACGCCTAAATTATTAATTACATTTTTCCTTTTTTTCTGCAACATGTTCTTCACAGAACAAACTAAACAAGTTACCCTACACAATGGTAAAAAAAAATGGTAAAGAAAAAGTAATAGGTAAATGAATAAATAAATACAAAAATATTATTAACATAATATTATTAATATAAAATTAAATGGCTAAGAATAGCTACGTACGGTAATAAAAAAAAATAAAATACAAAATGAAAACAGATATAACTAGGACTGGGTACCGAACAATACTTTTTTCAATACTTTTGTAGCACCGACCGATCCTATCCGATCCTATCGGGTATCAAAAAAATGAATCATTTTTCTGTGCCAAATTCTGATATGCTTACTGCACATTAAATAATTTAAATGTGTCTACATATATTTAAATACTTTACTACTTTAGCGCACATTAAATAGTTTAAATGCATCTGTATCCAAATATTTTACTGCACATTAAATAATGAAGTGCATACTGTATATGTGTGTGCGTGCGTGTGTGTGTAAATACTTTTCATGCCTGATCCCTCATTGCCCCTCACCCCTCGCTGCCTGGTGTCCACATCCTCTGGGAGGTGCTGTTGCCATGGAAATGCTCCCAAAGGCCCCCTGATGCTGATTGGTTGCGTCCCAGGACCTCGTTGTTTACCATCTGCTTCATCAAGGCGTTGGCAGCAAACGGAGCGGTCGGTGTTGTGGAGGGTCGACGGTGGGAGTAAGGGGGGATGCTCTGGGGAAGCCTCACCTGGCTCTGTGGTTGTTTTTCGTAGGTATTTCCTCTCCTCTGGCGAGCTCGCTGTGTGACGGTAAAACCTGTGCTGTGCTCAGTGGCGCCCCCTACCGTTCGTCCTCAGGAACCAGAGAAACCCCCCCAAAAAAAGCTGCTCTTCATTAGTTTCTGCTCACGCTCTCCTCTCGTCTCATCTTCCAGATCTCGAGGACTCCCTAAGCTTAAGGAGTCCACTTCCCATGAGTCTTTGCTGAGCCCGGGAAGCGCTGTGGAGGCTCTGGACCTCAGCATGGAGCAGGACGTGTTCATCAAACCTCTGCACAGCAGCATCCTGGGACAGGAGTTCTGCTTTGAGGTGAGGAGACACCTGGAAGCTCAGGGTCTCTGTGTGTCTTTTATTTTTACTTTTATTTTTATTTATTAGTTTGTGTTATTTTTTTATCTGCATTTTTATTATTTTACATTATTTTAATTATTAATTATTATTAGTTTATTTCATTATAATTTTATTATCTTAATTATGTTAAGTATTTTATCAATATTTTGATTTTTATGATTTATAGTAATATATTTATATTATATATTATACATAGTATTTTTCTATTAATGTTAATGTTGTATTTAATTGTTGTTGTTTATTTTTAATTTATTAGATAGATTTATCATGTGTTGGAGGAGTTGATTCATTGAGTTGATATATGAATATGAATGCTCAGACCAGGGACAGCCAATCAGACAGTAGGATTTCCAACACATCAGATAAACAGTTATTCATCCCTGGAGGGGACTTCAGGTGTTTCCACAGATTAGTTGCAGAAAACATCCGTTGTTGTTCTTAAACTCAGATTCAAGCTGTTTATGGATTTCTTCAAGGAACAATGACTCGTTAACTTAGGTATGCTGGTGATGAATGACCTGAGTGATGTCATGGCGTCTCATTCTCTCCTGTCTCAGGTGACCTACTCTGGAGGCAGCAAGTGTTTCAGCTGCACTTCGGCCTCAGAGAGAGACAAGTGGATGGAGAACCTGAGGAGGACAATTCAGCCCAACAAGGTGACACCTTGAGTTTAGAAAGATATGTCCCTTAAATCCATGAATGAAAGTGATAATTGATTCTGATCTCAACTAATTATAATTAACATTCTGGCAATAGGCATTAAGCTCTAATAAATACATAAGCAGAGAGTAAAAATTACAAAGATGAGGATAATAATGAGCAAAACTGTATTATAATTTTAGATAATAAGTTGGATTACTTTATTGCTAATATATACATAGTGCAACCTAGACAATTTAATTATATATATATACAGTCATGGAAAAAATTATTAGACCACCCTTGTTTTCTTCAATTTCTTGTTCATTCTAATATCTGGTACCACTAAACGTATATTACAATGAACACAACAAAAATGCAGCTGGTCACATAATACTTTATGTCCTATTTGACATTCTTAAGCTTAATTGATTCCCAGGGTATATAAGAGGCCATTTCATGTCACAAGCAGCACTGCACATGCAAAGGCCTAGAGTGGTTTCCTGCTTACATTCAAGCCGTAGCACAACTCAGAAGTTGTCAGCTCTCACATAATGCCTAAAACAAAAGAATTATGTGAAGCAACAAAGGCAGCCATCTTGGCACTGCTGGAAATTGGCATGAGTGAGAGACAGGTAGCGAAAAAACTGAAGATCTCCAAGACAGCCGTTCATTACAACAAAAAAACAAGCTGAACATGGCACTACCAAATTGCTACCTGGCCGTGGCAGGAAACGTCTTTCTACCCCACGAGATGACCGTGCACTCATCCGTTCCTGTGTCAGGAATCGTCGTCAGACCGCCAGGGACCTTAAAAATGAGTGGGCACTGTCGAGAAATGTGACTTGCTCGGCAAGGACAGTTCGAAACCGACTTGTTGAAGCTGGTTTGAAGTCACACAGAGCACGCAAGAAGCCCTTCATCAATGAAAGGCAGAGGAAGGCCCGGTTACTCTTTGCTCGAGACCACAAGGATTGGACTGTTGATGATTGGGCTAAGGTTCTCTTCAGTGATGAATCCAATTTTGAATTGATGCCCACTCCAGCCAACTTACTGGTTAGGAGGAAGCCTGGAGAAGCTTACAACCCAGACTGTCTTGCCCCTACAGTAAAACATGGGGGTGGATCAGTCATGATCTGGGGTTGTTTCAGTCTGAGTGGAACAGGGCAAATGCAATTGTGTGAAGGCAGAATGAACCAGGTCAAGTACAGGACTACCCTTGAAAACAGTCTTCTTCCATCAGCTGGAAAACTCTTTCCTGCCTCGAATGACTGGATTTTCCAACAAGACAATGCCCCTTGCCACACGGCAAGGTCAGTTAAAGCCTGGATGGAGAACCACAACATTCGCACCATGCCTTGGCCTGCTCAATCACCAGATCTTAATCCAATTGAAAACCTGTGGAAAATCATCAAACTCAAAATGGAGAACCACAAGCCCAAAAACAAAGAAAATTTGTTTGAATTTGTCCAACAGGAATGGGCTGCTGTGACAGCAGAACAATGTCAGAAGCTGGTGGAGAGCATGCCAAGACGCATGGCTGCAGTCATCAAAAACAATGGTTATGCAATCAAGTATTAACTCTTGTGTGTATCATGTGTTTAAAGCAAACAGAAAAGAAAACATGGAATGCTTAAAAGTAGTGTTTTTGGCGGTACAATGCCATAGCTATTGATGTAAGAATTTAAGTAATTTTGGTTATTATCAAGAAAACCATGGAAAATGAATAATCCTTAGTTCTTAAATTAAACTCTCATGAGCTATTTTTGTTGTTATCATTATAATTGTCCAAACAAATGTACCTTTAGTTGAGCCAGGCATTAAAACTAACAAGAAATTGAAGAAAACAAGGGTGGTCTAATAATTTTTTCCATGACTGTATGTATATATATATATATATATATATATATATATATATATATATATATACACTGTATGTATTCATAAAGGTAAACAATGGAGACTTGTCCCTCTTCTTAAACTGGGTCCAGTGGTTTGAGCTGATGCTGTTTGTGTTTCCAGGACAACTGCCGGCGGGCGGAGAACCTGCTGCGTCTGTGGATCATCGAAGCCAAAGACCTGCCGCCTAAGAAGAAGTATTTCTGTGAGCTGTGCCTGGATGACGTCCTTTACGCCAGGACCACCAGCAAGACTCGCCACGACAGCCTGTTTTGGGGCGAGTACTTTGACTTCACCAGCCTACCCGGCGTGCACAGCATCACTGTGCATATCTACCGCGACGTGGACAAGAAAAAGAAGAAGGACAAAAACACCTACGTGGGCCTGGTGAACATCCCGGTGGCCGGGGTCACGGGCCGCCAGTTCGTGGAGAAGTGGTACCCGGTTAGTACGCCCACCACCAGCAAGGCCAAGGCAGGCGGGCCGTCAATCCGCATCAAGTCACGCTTCCAGACCATCTCCATCCTGCCTATGGAGCAGTACAAGGAGTTCGCAGAGTTCGTCACCAACAGCTACACCATGCTGTGCTCGGTGCTGGAGCCCGTCATCAGTGTCAAGAACAAGGAGGAGATGGCGAGCGCTCTGGTCCACATCCTGCAGAGCACCGGGAGGGCAAAGGTCAGAGTCCAGTGGCCAATCAGTAGGCTGCATCTCAACGGCCTGGGAGAGGCTACTGTTAGCTTAGCACAAAGGCTGGAAACTGCTAGCCTCATATTAACTGTACAGACAAGAGGCTGGAGTCAGTACAACAATATAAATATACTCAGCATGAAATATTAATAATATATATATATTTTTTATATAATGAAATATCAGGAAGACTGTCATTATCATTACAGTCAAATGACATGCCATTAACTAAATATTGTCAACTCAAGGACCGCTTACAGGCTTTTCTCTTCCTGCTTTAATTCAACACATTATATCCACAGTTTCAATTTACTTCTCAGTTTATTTTCATTCACTATTAATGTCTACATAGAAGCTAATTTCTACTTTTAACAATAGAAATCTACACATGATTTTACTTCATAGAAAACTGTTCATTTCCTTAAGCATCCTTAAGACCCTGCATCTATTAAGACGTTCATCTGTCAACTCGTCTGCTCTTCCTGCTGCTCAGGACTTCCTGACAGACCTGGTGATGTCAGAGGTGGACCGCTGTGCCGACCATGACGTCTTGATCTTCAGGGAGAACACGCTGGCCACTAAAGCCATCGAGGAATACCTGAAGCTGGTGGGTCAGAAGTACCTGCATGATGCTCTGGGTGAGTCTACTGCCACTAAAAGTGAACTTTAGACACCTGGAATAAGAAGAGAAGTAACAGTAAAAGCTGTGACTCCTTTTGATTTGATTTACAGGATATTTCTGGTGTTGATTAGCAGGAAAATAAATGTCTTTCAGCCATCTGAAAGATGAAATTATAGATCATAATCTTCATCATCTTCTTCCTTGGAGTGATTCTGCTCAGTTCTGCAACAAAAACAACAAAAAAGCCTGAAAATAGTTCAGAAGCAGAAACTGTCAGAGACCCCAGAGACCTGCTGTCATCAGACTGTTTCATTAAACTGCAGCCACACTCTTGTCTTCACCCTCGTTAGTATATTTATAGGTTCACGTCTGAAAATAGATGCTAACTGTGTGACTTCCTGTGGTGGGTCGGCTGACATGAGTGCTTCACAGGTTTCCTCTCTTGAGGTGTTTTATTTTGACAGTTTTGTTTTTATTGGTGCTCGGAGGTATTTTCAGCTACAAATATTCAGCAGAGATTTGTGTCGTTCTGCTGCATCAGACTGTAAAAACTCTGCTGCTCAACAAAACCGCTGCATTTCTATTCATTATAATTAAAAACTAATAATGGTTGGTGACTTACTCAGCAAACGGGATCTGTATGTACAGTGACATGCTGTGTTGACCCCACCAGTACTGAGCTTGAAATAAAAATGTAATATGTATTAAAATACAAAAGCAATGTGTGTAAAAATACAAAACATAAATACAACAGAAATAGAGAAATACAAATATGAAAGTGTGTGTCTGTGTGTGTGTCTGTGTCACCAGGTGAGTTCATCAAAGCTCTGTATGAGTCGGATGAGAACTGCGAGGTGGATCCCAGTCGATGCTCTAGCAGTGAACTGACTGAGCACCAGAGCAACCTGAAGATGTGCTGTGAGCTGGCCTTCTGCAAGATCATCAACTCCTACTGGTACCTCACTCACACCTGTGTTACACACTCATGTCTGTTGTGTCAGTACACATTAAAATATCAATAATCAATTATCAACAAATTTAAATAAATAAACTTGTAAAATATACAATATATATACATATACAGTAGGGCTTGGCGATATGGTCTAAAATTTATATCGAACCATAGACGGTATATATCACGGTATACTTTGGTATGTAAATTACAAGGGCTGATCCCAAAAAATTTGAAGCTTCCGATTTAAAAAAAAATAAAATCAAATTTAAAAAAAAAAAAAATATCGACACTTCTGCCGTTTTTTTTACTCACTAGCCACAGACAAGAGCAAACATGTCCAAGAAGTCATCAGATGTGTGTGGATGTGGATGCACTTTAATATATGCCCCGATAGCCTATTGTGTAATCAAAAAAGGAAATAAAAAATATCCGACAAGGAAATGGAAAGCCCGGCGTGCAACGGTGCCTCCCTGCCCACCACCACCACCCCACACACACCCCCCGCCACTGCTAGGTCAATGGAAAATGTTGATACTGTTTTACATAAAACTTTGCATTTTAATGATATTTATGACGATCCCTGATCACCCTGACTTTTGAGATCCTGCCATCTTCTCCTCCACTTAATTCTGTTGCGCTGTGCAGGCTATCTGACGGAGCAGCTGGACTGACCCATTTTACGTAAACAGGGGGGAACAGTTGAGAAATGTTTCCACAACAAGCGACCATTTTTTACCTGTTAAACAAATGGTTATATTCAACATAAACAGTGCAGCAACACTCAGTAGAACATATGACAACCTTTGTTGGCGGTCACAGTTACTCCACACATCTTAATAACTTTTTCCTGCTCCACATCCGACTCTTTAAAACCAAATCACGTCCAAATCACCAACGTCTTTCTCCACTGCCTCTGTGCTTGCAGCCATTCTCACTCTGAGGTAGGTGTAATGACGTCATCAACGGTAGCACGGTACTACGCAAATCTCTGCTGTGGGCCTCATTTTCTACCGTCTACCACAAATACCGCCTATACTGCGCAGCCCTAATATACAGTATATATACAGAGTCCTTTCAATACATTTGATTTGCGATTGAACCAGGCAGTATTTACTCTGGACTTGTTGGTGACAGTAACCCTGCCCCAAGCCCCAGACATAATCGGTGCTTAGCTCTGGACCAGCAAAGACTTGGTGCTTGTCTGGCCCCAGTTTTAAGCACCTGGGGCCGGTGCTTATGCTGTGGAAACTCAAAAACTGGTGCTAAGTCATGCTATGGCTCCGAAACAGCCCTGGAACCACCCCGGTGGAAAAGGGGTACGTGAGAACGTGCAAACGGAGGGCGAGTGTGTATGGGGCAGTTTGGGATTGGGCCTAAGAGTCAGTTCTTATGAATCACTTCCTGTCAGCCACCTTCACTTCCTGTCAACCACCCTCACTTCCTGTCAGTCACCCTCACTTTCTGGAGTCACTTCCTGTCTCTGCAGTGTGTTTCCTCGGGAGCTGAAGGAAGTGTTTGCATCTTGGAAGCACCAGTGCGTCGCCCGTGGCCACCAGCAGGACATCAGCAAGCGTTTGATCAGCGCCTCGCTCTTCCTGCGCTTCCTGTGCCCCGCCATCATGTCGCCATCGCTCTTCAGCCTGATGCAGGAATACCCCGACGACCGGACGTCCCGGACGCTGACGCTCATCGCTAAAGTCATCCAGAACCTCGCCAACTTCACCAAGTGAGTCGAAGCAGCGTTGCTGCGTTCAAAGCCTGGAAATCTAGTCTGATACTGAGAACCAGCTTCCTGCCACCATCTGGTCAACAGCATCACAGTGAAAGAGATGTTTCTCATCTCCTTTTATCGCATCTGATCTTATTTTAGCTCATCTTGTTTTATCTCATCTCATCTAATCTCATGTTATCTCATCTAATTTTATCTCTTCTCATCTAATCTAATTGTATCTCATCTCATCTAATCTCATTTTATCTCATCTAATTTTATCACATTTTATCTCATCTCAGTTTTTATCTAATCTTTAACCCAATCTCTGTCATCCCATCTAATCTCATTTTTCATTTTATGCATTCTCAATGACAGATACTTTCACATTCTGTTCAGCAAGATAAACACTGATTTTTAGTGTGAAAGCAATCAGCAGAAGACTCTAACACTGCACTTTTATCAGACATGAGTCAATGGGACATTCACTTATATATTTTCTAACAGAAAAAAAAAAATAATAAAATCTTTTCAGCTGCCGATTTTAGGCATCTAACTACAAACCTACTGATATTTGAGATGATGGAACAGGAACTGCTAAAATGCTGCCTCATGTCTGGGGTCTGGGTCTCGTTCCTGCTGCCATTGTCCTCAAGTCTTTTGAATTTTCAGAGATAAAATCTGTCGTTGTCCAGTCGTACAAACATCAACGCCGGAGGGAAAGTCAATAATTGACCCTTTAACTTGAAAAAGCGTCAACAGGTTGGTTTGTGATGAGTTCTAAGAGGAGCTGAACTGAGTTCAACTGGTTACTTTCCAGTATTTAAGTGTCATGTGTTGCTGAATGTGCCAGGCTAACATATGTTAGCATGGTGAGCTAATGATCCATAAATTTAGCATTTTGTCAGGTGGTTTCGCCAGTTTGAATCTCAGTGCAGAACTCAATATTAATTTAATTTAATAAACTCAAAGAACATGGAAAGAAGTGCCTGAATATATTTGTGTCACAGGTTTGGGAACAAAGAGGAGTACATGGCCTTTATGAATGACTTCCTGGAGCACGAGTGGGCGGGGATGATGCGTTTCCTGTCGGAGATCTCGAACCCGGAGACTCTGTCCAACACGCCGGGCTTTGAGGGCTACATTGACCTCGGCCGCGAGCTGTCTGTCTTGCACTCTCTGCTGTGGGAGGTCGTCTCTCAACTGGACAAGGTACCAACCAGCGCTATGAGACTGATGACTGACACATTTATTAATAATTATTGCATTTATTATGTTAAAAGACATTAAACTGAGACTATATCCAGAGGGTTATTAATCAATAACTCTTTGAGTAGAATGCTTAAGTGCCATAAACGTGTACATATAGGTCCTTCCTTTTTTCGGCAGCAGGGATAAAAGAGCGCTCTCACACAGCCTGTTACTAATTTTGGGGCTTCTGGGATTGTAGTCGGGACATAAAGAGAGAGAAGTATACACCAAAGAGATCAGTGCACAAGGCACTTTCGTTATTTGAAAAGGGCTGGCACTCAAAGAGTTACGAGAAACTAGTCTTTACATCAGTGACGAGCGAAAAATTCTCTTCCACACAAAAAACTTTTTTCCACCAGCACTTAAATGAACACCATAAACTATGTATAAATCATAAATACGTATAAAACAACAGACAATACTTAAAAGTTATTCTCAGCTGAAATCATGCATCCATTATCGACAAATGTGTGTACAACATTAATTAATAGAGGCTGAGTTCCACATCACATATATATTACTTGATTTATCACACAGCAGCGCAGCAAAGATTAAGTGACAGAACAACAAAAAAGAAACCTAAATAAAAAAATGTGTGTATTCAGATATCAGTCAGGCTGATTAGTGCTCCATGAACGGTTATTGATCGTTGATGATGTGTGTGTGAGAGATATGTGATGATGTAATGAGTGGACATCAAACCACTTCAGGTCATTTAACCTCATACATGCTGCGTGGCTGAAGCTCACAGCATGACTGACTCCCCACCTGTCTCACCTGTCTCACCTGAGCTCTGTCTCAGCATGGCTCTGCTGTGTTTGCTGTGGTTCTGTTCAGTAGAAGCATGTTGTTCTAGTTGTTTTTAATTTCTGTTTCCATTAAGTTTCCCTCATGTTTATGTCCCCCCCCCCCTTCTGTTCACTTCCTGTCTGGCTGACTCTTTCTGTTGCCGCCATCTTGGTGTCGCTCTCCCACTACCACCTCTGCATCCTGGTGCTTCCATTCAAACCATGAACACACACATGAACAAACGCACACACGGCAACCCCAGGGTGAAAATTCCTTCCTGCAGGCCACTGTAGCGAAGCTGGGTCAGCTGCCGAGGATTCTGGGAGACATCTCGCGCTGCCTGGCCACACCCCCAACAGTCCAGCAGCAGCTGAGGCGTTTCCATGACAACAACATCAGCGGCAGCCTGTCATCAGGGTTGCAGCGGATCTTTGAGGACCCCACCGACAGGTGACCAATCAGCTGACAGATCACAGTTACACTCAGTAATGTTTTATACTAGAATAACTGTTTATTTATTCTAACTTAATGTTAGCTTTATGCTAGCATAATTGTTTATTCATTGTAACTCAATGTTAGCGTTATGCGAGCATGTTTTATTTAACTCATTGTTAGCTTTGTGCTAGCATAATTTTATTTATTTTAACATAATAGCTTTATACTAGTATAACATTTATTTAATATAACTTAATGTTTGCTTTTTACTAGCATGATATTTTATTTATTCTAACGTAAGGTAAGCTTTATACTAGCGTAGCGTTTTGTTTATTCTAACTTAATGTTAGCTTTTTACTAGCATAATGTTTTATTTATTCTAACTTAATGTTAGCTGTATGCTAGCATAACGTTGTATTTATTCTAATGTAATGCTAGCCTAGCATAACTTTATGTATTTTAAGTCAGTGTCAATTATAGCCATTTTGTAACTGTACAGAACTAAAATTATTGTCTAATTAACAGTAACATGTCGATAACCCTTTAACATTGAGTGTGTCGTCATCAAAACGATCACATATGCACACTTGATAATCCAAAGTGTGTTGTTGGTAACACAGTGTTAGGTTTAAAGTCGTGCTTTAGCAGCTCTGATTCTGACTGGACGTGTCACTTCCTGTAGCCACAGCGATGCTCGCAGCCTTCAATCTCCCATTGGGGATCTTATGGAGGGTTACGTCCGAGGTCAGCGCCCTCTGCATCCATCCGCTCATACCAGCTTCTCAGACCAGGAGGAGCGAGACAACCTGCTGCCCAGCGGTCGCAGCATCTCTCTGGTGGACCTGCAGGACGCTCAGATCCCTCACAGCCCCTTGGGGCCGCCACCACACCACGAGGCCCCTCCGCGCCTCAGCAGGGTGGGCTCCCAGGCTTCCATCGGACATGCCCCGCCCCCCCTCAGCTACCCTCTCACTCCCCAGCCGGTGCCGCTCCAGACCAAAGCCCCGCCCAGAGACGGACAACCTCAGAGTGCGCCACAGGTGCGGCGGCCGCTGCACCCTTCGCTCAGCCAACAGCGCAGTCTGCAGCCACTGTCCTTCCAGAACCCCGTCTACCACCTGAGCAACCCGGTCACGCGCTCCGCCCAGTCGCTGCGGCAGGACTCCAGCTCTGAGAACCTGAGCACCGAAAGCTCCCACAACAGTCACAGCAACTCCGACGATTTTGGCAGCCAGGTGGGGGTCAAAGGTCGCGCACCCTCCAACAGCAGCCTGGACGAGTCGGGTGGCAGACGGAGCGTGCAGAGCGAGGACTGTTCCATGCCGCGGCGCCACGCGCGAACTGACCTCCCGCCCGGCTCCGCCACGGCTGTCGCCATCCCTCGTCAGAGTACGACGGCGGGCACCGCCCATATCATCAAAGTAGAGCAGCAAAGCAGAACAGGGGCTGGGGCCAGGACTCCGCGCTCTCTCCCTCACAGCGCCTCATTACGCAGCAGCAGCAGCGCTAACACAGAGCCCACCCCCGGCCACGCCAACCGCCAACAGGTCATCTGCTCTGTGGAGAACATGGCTCCGCCCCCAAGAAGCGCCACCAAGCAGCCTCAGGTATGGGCAAAATATAATTGGAAGTGGTTCCAATTAAAAACTACTTAAACAGGAACATATTCATTCATTGATTAACATGTTAAGTATTGTTCAGATTTAAAGCTTAGAAACTGAAGTACCTGAACTGAAAACATACCTGTGAACAGGTGTGTTCATCAAACTTCATGCCCTGCTCTGGGAGGACGCATTCAGGATAAACTGCATCTGATCTGACTCCTGAAAACATCTCATCCCATTGGCTGTTCAACTAGCTTTATGATGATGTCACTGGTTTCCTCTAGGTGGTGTCCCCGGTGGAGGCAGTGGTGGTGGCGATGTCTCCTGTGGAGAGGACAGCAGCTTGGGTGCTCAACAACGGCCAGTATGAGGAGGAGGACGAGGAGGAGCAGGAGGAGAGAGCAGGAGGAGGAGCAGCAGAGCGGGGCAGGGAAGAGGGCAGGAACACTGAGAAGGTACAGAGACACCTGGACAGGTGTTTACAGACATGTTCACAGGATGGTTTTCACTAAACTCGTCTTCTCGCTACTCTCTCCTCTTACTCGCTTTCTCATTTCTCCTCCTCTTCTCCTGCTCTCCTCTTCTCCTCCTCTTCTTACCTCTCTCCTCCTCCTCTCTCCCCTCTCCTCTCCTGCTGTCCTCCTCTTCTCTCCTCTCCTGCTTCCTCCTCCTCCTCAGTACGAGCAGGAGATCTCCCGGCTGAAGGAGCGCCTACGGTCGTCAGGGCGACGGCTGGAGGAGTATGAGCGTCGGCTGCTGGCTCAGGAGCAGCAGATGCAGAAGCTGCTGCAGGAGTATAAGGAGCGTCTGGAGGAGAGTGAGGAGCGACTGAGGAGGCAGCAGGAGGAGAAAGACGGCCAAATGAAGAGCATCATCTGCAGGTACTGCTGACTGTACTACTACTACTACTACTACTACTACTACTACTAGTGTATTTCTAGTGCACTACTAGTGTACTACTACTGCACTACTACTCGTGAACTACTACTGTACTAGTACCACTGCTACTTGTGAACTGCTAGTGTACTGTACTGAGTGCTGTCCTTCATGATGAGCATACATACAGTGTAGATATGAAGACGACACCACTTCACACCTGTGTGTGTGTGTGTGTGTGTGTGCGTGTGCGTGTGTGTGTGTGTGTGCGTGTGCGTGCGTGTGTCAGGCTAATGGCGGTGGAGGAGGAGTTAAAGAGAGACCATGCAGAGATGCAGGCAGTGATCGAAGCCAAGCAGAAGATCATTGACGCTCAGGTATGACATCACACCTGCATCACATCCACAGAGTAGAACTGGAGACTAGATCCAGAGAGTGGAACTGGAGAGTAGAACAACAGAGTAGAGATGGAGAGAAGAACTAGAGAGAGTAGAGGGGAGTTCAACAGAGTAGAACCACTGGCTCTCTGGTTGTCTCTGGTTCTGGTTCTCTTGTTCTCTCTGGTTCTGGTTCTCTGGTTCTGGTTCTCTTGTTCTCTCTGGTTCTCTGGTTCTGGTTCTCTGTTTCTCTGGTTCTGGTTCTCTTGTTCTCTCTGGTTCTCTGCGTCTCATCGTCTCTTCACTGGTTTCAGGTCAGTAACGGATGTGAAATAAACCAATCAGGCAAGTAGTGACTGAAGCCCCACCCCCTCCCTCCACGCTGTTTAAAAAACACCAGAGGAGCTTTATTACCCAGCATTCATAGCGTTGCTGTAATATTGTTATTGTGCCACTTTATTAGGTACGGCTAACAGTCTAAAAGTGGAGGGTTTGATATATTCACTTCTATTTATATTCCGTTTATTTAAACGCTCTGACCACATGGGTCGAGGCAGCATTTATATATTCATCAAGTGAAAGTTCTGAACATTTTTATTTAATAATTTTTATTTATTATTTAAATTTTTCTATTTTATGGTTATTATTGTTATCTCAGTTACTCTATGTGAAAATGTGCACATACAGTATTATTCTAGCAATAAAAGTGTGATTTTAAACAAAGTAATTATGATGATAATAATAATAATGGATTAGCGTAGCCGTGGAAACAGAGGTTGTATTTACTGTCTCCTCTTGCTGCTGGTTTGCTGTTTTTATTTCTGTTTGGCTGCTTCCCCCCCCACGCCCCACCACCACCAGAGCTCCCAGTTCACTCTAAATTATTGAATGAATTTATTGTTGTTGTTTTTTGGGCTGTTTATATTTTCTTATATTTATATTTCCTGCTCCCATTTTCTGGATTTTTCATCCCGTCGGGTCAAAGATGCATCACAGCTTTTCTCTCTGGGAATTTATGTATTTTTCAACCATAAAATTGTTGATTTTGTTCTTATTGATTTGATCTTTAAAGGAACAGTGTTTGAGATGTTATTTTCTATTATTTCATATATATATATATATATATATATATATATATATATATTGCAGCTGAATCGCTAACTTCAAAAGTTTCATGAGTTTCCAGAAACGGTGAGTCATGCCAGATGCCACCTGATTTGCATAAAGAAGCCTCGACCTCAGCTTTATGCAGATGTGAGGCAGCCAACATGGCGCCGCCATGCTACCAGAATGCATTGCACGGCTGCTTACTCAAAACAATGGATGGGAAGCAAGGAAAGCAGGGATCCTGTAGATGCGACCTATCAGGGTGGCGTTACCCCACTGACGTCCTGCAAACTTGCCACTAAATCCTGCGTGCTGTAGCTTTAAGATTTAACTGAAACCACCATCTTAAAGGGACAGCTCGGGGGGTTCTCAGTGTATTTGTTACCTGCAGTAGATGGATCAAAAGCAAAACAGAGAAACAGTTAAGGGGACGCCATGTTTCGCGTTTTGAATGCTTTTTTTTGCTGTGATGTGCTTTTAACCCGACAGTCACAAACCATTTTATCTTGTACCTGACGATCAGACTTTGTGTTGCTCTGACCTCCTCTCGGTCTGACTTCCTGTCTGCATCTCTGTCCTGTCAGGAGAAGCGAATCGTCTCCCTGGACGCTGCGAACTCACGGCTGATGGCAGCGCTGACGCAGGTGAAGGAGCGCTACAGCATGCCGAGCCTCCGCAACGGCCTGTCACCCACCAACCCCACCAAACTGTCCATCACTGAGAACGGAGAGTTCAAGAACAGCAGCTGCTGATTGGCCAACCGGGATGGCGAGAGGCGGGGCTTAAGCTGTTAAAGCTGCGCACGATAACAGAGAGAATCTATAAATAAGAGTGTAAATACTGAAGGTCTGATGTGTTCGGTGTACAGTGTGTGTGTGTGTGTGTGTGTGTGTGTGTGTGTGTGTGTGCGCGTGCGTTGCGTTGTAGAAGCACAGTGAGGGAGAAACAAACCAAAAAACTAAAACCAGTTTTCTAACCGACTGTTTTTATCATTTTTAGTTGGATCGCCTGTATTTTTATTTTTTTTTTGTTGAGGCTGAATCTGTTTTTTTTTTTTTTGTTTTTTTTTACCTGATGAGTTGTTTTTGGGGTTTTAATTTATTCCTCCATGTGGTCTCCTCATTGCTGATCTACTGAAAGGACTCCTGTAGGATCAGGGTCAAAGGTCACACACCTGTCTGCTGTCATACCTTGAGAATAAAAGCTGCCTGAAAGTTTGGCTGTGCTCTTTCTGTCCTCTCCATGGAAACTATTCATGATTGTTTAGTTTATTATTTCACCATTGAGTTCGCACTTTTTTGTGGGGGTTTTTTCCCGTCAGTATGGGTGTTTAACACAACCTGTAATATTCTGCCACAATAAAAAAATAGAAACACAGAGAGGTTCTGGTGGTGCAGTATTGTGAGATCATGGGATCCACACATTCAGGAGGTTTTTACCAGAAGCTGAACTACCCTCAGAGGTTTCCATTTTAGTGGCTTAAATTTAGTTTTCTTATTTTAGAAGTTTAACCTCAGCTCCTTTAATACTGCAAGTCTGTATAGTCACAATACAAATGGTCTGGCTTTAATCTGGAGCTTAGATTTCAATGCTGCATTTTCTTCTGTTTTCCAGCACATTCAGCAGACTGTACAAACATGCATCACAATACATGTGTTGTTAATCACTGAGAAGACTTATTATACTGTCTCTTGTTCAACAGAATCAAAAAGCTGTTGTTGTGTGAGGGCTCTGTTTTTGTTTTGTTTGTAATGTCATAATTCACTGTGACCCACTAGGTGGCGGTATACACCTTTAAAGTGGTCGTGTGTAGAAGGTAACCCACAAGTTGAGATGTTGAGGATTAGGAACCCATAAACTGACAGACAGGAGGCAAAAACATACAGAAGAAAGAAGATAAAGAAAAACATGCATGATGGAAGGATTATAAATAATGTCCTGTTAGGAAGGAAACATGGACATGGTGACACAATTTTCTCGAATTGCTATTTTTTTTAAATGCCATTGAAATATGCTAAGACCTATTGTACTGTCAAATAGATAATACATGTGTATATTTAACTTGATTTATTTTGAAATTAACATTTTTACCAAGTGGGCTGAAAGGGTACACTAGCAAAAAAACACACACCCTAAAAGGTGTGTGTTTTTTTGCTAGTGTGAGGTTCTGAAATTCACTGATGTTCCCCTTAAGCCCACCTGCATGCATTAGCTGTGTTTCAATGGAGATTTCCTCCCTTTTGACTTTTGAACCATTTTCCCGCCTAACACTGAATTCTGATAATTATATCAGTGATGTTGCACAGGTCAATTCATTGTGGATAGGTCTACATTCTATCCTATCATCAGCCTAATTTTCAACCTTTTTTAGTTATTTGTTTAACTGTAAATACTGTAACTGACTCATTTATTATCCTTAAAATATTAGTATTGAACCAGGAAACTGCCTTTAATCACTCGGTCTTCAGAAATCTAGATAAAAACATCTGCACTCTCAACCAGCTGGCTGGACCAGAAATGTTGGCCAATTGTAAATGCCAACAGTACAATGTAGGATCGACATACAGACAAAATGACAACACATATTGAAAGGTGATGTATTGAAAATTTCCATTCTAATTTTGATATTTTGAATGAATACTTTTTGGCTACATTCCAAAGAAGTCATGTTGTAAGTTTTTTGTGTTGACAATACAGAAAAAGGCTGATCACGCCTATTTCGAATGCCATTTACAGGCCAGAGGAAAGGAGTGGAGACAAAATGAAAATAGCTATCAAGAGGTAAGACATCCATCCATCCATCTTCTACCGCTTATCCTCTCACAGGGTCGCAGTGTTTTTTGATGGTGGGAGGAAGCCGGAGTACCCGGAGAGAACCCACGCAGACACGGGGAGAACATGCAAACTCCACACAGAAAGGCCCTGGGCCGGGAATCAAACCCGGTACCTTCTTGCTGTGAGGTGACAGTGCTAACCACTACACCACTGTACTGCCCAGTTTGGATTGTTAATATTTTTAAATATATCTATGTATTTTATCAACAAACCATGAAGTGGGCTTATTTGGAACACCCATGGACTTAATGGGTACATTTAAAGCGGGCCAAACGAGGACCGTGTGAAAGTGACCTAAGAGACGAGAAGGGCCCAGGGCCGGCTCGGGGATGAAAAGGCCCGGCGGCAGGCTCGGGGATGTTGGTGGCGTGCATGTCTCGGATCATGTTGGACTTCTCTTTGAGCTTGGCCTGCAGCAGAGTGTGCTGGATGACGCCGATCCTCACGTCCATCTGGTGGATCTCCTGCTTCAGTTTGGTCAAACTCTGCTTGATCTTCACTACTGGAGCTGCAGGACAAAGGAGGACAGGAGATCAGAGAGGAACACATGTCTGTTCCTCCAGGATAAACTCAGAACCAGACTCACCTCCATCAGACATGCTGCTGCCTTTCTCCTCCATCTCCTGCTTCACCTTCTCCAGCTCCTCACTCACCTGAAACACAAGAAAGATCAATAACTCACATGGTCTGAAAGGGCTTAAACGTCCTCTGTTTTTAAATATATCTTTATATTGTTGTGTCTCTTTATCTTTGCTGCTGTAATGCTGTGGGATTAATAAAAGTTTATCTGATCCAAGTTTATTTTATGAGGAGTCACATGCCAAAATTTTGTGTTTTCTCTAAAATACATACACATTTCTAACATATAAAATGTGTATGCATTGCATACGTGTATGCAGGAATATCTACGTAGTGTTTCATGCATATTCTTTAGCTGTAAATACATTTTCCTATAATTTAATAACATCCATAATAAATGTATGTTATGTAATCATATTGCTTTTCCTATGTAGTTCTACATTTATATTATTTGTTCTGTTTCATCTTCTATTAAAATGTCAACTATTATTATTATTTTTATTATTATTATTATTAATGTTTGCTATTTATTTCCATCACAGGCCACAGACTGGCCTCATAGTTCTGTAGTTTTGTTGTTTTTCAGCTCCTCAGTCTGTGAGACACAACCTTTCCTTTCTGTTCAGATATTTTTCTCCACCTGTAGAGTGAAGGTGTGGTGCGTTCACTGACCTCTGCCAGGACTCTGGTCCTCTCAATGACTCCTCTGCTGGCCTGCTGGTAGTGCTCCTTTTCCTGGTGTGTTTGAGTGAAAAAAGTTATAATAATAATTGCAACTTTAGATTTCTTTTTGAATTAAAAGATATTGGGGTCAAGATTAAAAAGACAAGAAACTAAATAAAAATAGATATTATGTAATGTAATAATTTACCGGTATAGTACAGAAGCTGTAACATGTTTCTTACTAAAGTCCAGGGCTTTATAAATTAATTTGAATTAATTCATGTATCATCGAGTTATATAGGTGACGTGCACATTTTAAGGTCACTGAGGTCACCAAACAAAAGACTGAGTGATGCTGTCATGGCGACAAAATCTGTGAGGAATGTTTCTGGTTAAATTTATGGCACAAAGAATTAAAGCAGTTCAACCTGGTGCCAGGTGTACCTAATGAAGTGGTCACTGAGTGTGTGTACGTAGAAGAGGAGACAGCCTCAGTCTGGGTGTGGTGTTGTTGGTGTTGTTGTTGTTGGCTTGTTTACCTCGCTGAGTTTGGCCTGGGCGCTGCGGTAGTCCTGGATCAGGGGCTCCAGCTGGTTGTTGAGGTATTTCTCTCTGCTGCTCACCTTCTCCAGCGTCTTCCCGATGTCCTGCTGCAGTTTGTCCAGGTAGCTCTGTAGAGACACACCACACACACAAATTATTGAATTTTCAACTTATTTATTTACACTGAAACACACTAAATTAATTCTTACCTAATAAAAATGAATAATCAAGCAGTAGTACAGCAGTATTTATCCATATCAACAGTGTAGATGTAACATCACTGGACAGCAGAGGCTCATTACAGTGATGGTAAATATTAAAAAGTGTGCAGCAGTTATCAGACGTAAATTGTCTGTAATTAAAACAACAAGCAGCAGGTGGCAGCAGATGGACATTAGCTAAACTGTTGGTCCTGAAGGTCAGTGAACGCACCTTGGTCTCCTGGAGCGACGACTTGATCCCGTCTCTGTGTTGATGCATCTGGTCCACATGGATCCTCCAGTCCTGCAGACCACAGACCAGTTAGCAACATCACACAGAGGTCATGCTGGGAGAATACAGACACTGTTTCCACTGGCGTTGCCAGGTTGAGGAGGAGGAGGGACACATCGACATCAACATTTTGGTCAATACCGACATTTGCTGGATATCGATATGATCTGTATACTCGTTTTTCCCACTAACATGAGACTCCTAAACAGCTGACAGGAGTCTACAATCATGGACTACCTTTTTGCTCAGTCTATATTTTCTATTGCAAATACTGTATTTTTCACATTGGTGACTTTTAAAATGCCTTATCTGCCTTTAAGCCTTTGGCTTCATTGAGCTATTTTTATCTTTTCATGTATTTTACACTATTTACATGACAATAAAGCAGCTATTAGGTCCAGAGTCTGAGCTCCTACCTTGTTGTCCGTCCTGACGGTGACCTTCAGCTGTGGCAGGACTCTTTCCACCTCCAGGTTCCACTCGGCCACGTCGACCTTTGACTCCAGAATCTCCTTTGGTTTGGAGGACGATTCTGCTTCCTGTTGGGAGAACAAACCAGCTGTTTCATTCAGAACTCAAAGTGACGAGGGAGTCTTTGAACGCATCACATCTCCAGGTGAACTCACAGAGTGAGTGGTTTGTAGATTTTGAGCCTCCAGGTCCATGATGTTCTCCTCCTCCTCCTCCTCATCATCATCATCAGGATCCTCCTAAGACCAAAGACATATTTCATTAATTTAATCAAAGGACAGACAGGGAAACAATTTGTTTTAATTTGTCATTTTAAACTGTTGTACAGCTCATTTAAACATTTGTTGAATTTGAACAGTTTATATCAACAAATTTAATGTGAATTCTGTGATATGGTATGGCCTGATTTTTTTTTTTGTTTTAAGATAAGATAGACAAGTTAGGGTTCGGGTTGATCCGTTTGTTCATTCATTTGGTATATTTGCTTTTTACACCCTCTCTGCTGCTTATTTAAGGTCCAAAGTTCTTTATTTGTCATAATGCAGAAACAATTACTGAAGCAGGTGTTGTTCTGAAAGAGCTTCAGAATCTTTAACTTAACATAGGTCATAACTTTGGCACTTATAATGAAATAAAATGAATAGTTAAGATGAGGAGTAAATAAATACAGACAAATAAACTGACCATCATCTCTTCCTCCACTTTGCTGAGCTCGTCGTCGTCGTCCATCACAGACTCTTCCTCGGTGGTTTCTGTTGGGTAGATTGGTCTGGAAGAAAAAGAGACAGGAGCTCAATCAGCTTCTCCATTTAATTTGATTTGCAGATACTTTTCTATGGGTGTGTCACTGTGCTGCACCGGTAAAGACAGGAGAGACTATCAGATGGTTTCAAAGTGGGGTTCAGGAACCTCCAGGGGTCCTTCAGGGAGTTCCAGTGGGTCCCCAGCAATAAGGGGGAACAGTTTATTTTGGCCATGAGTTTCAACCACTTTTCATAATAAAAGACCTGAATGCTCTCAGATGGGGAGTAAATCTTGTGAAACACTGAGCTAGTAAACATGAACTTAAACAACAGTGGATTTTTTTGTGGCTAGCACTCAACATAAACAAACATTTAACAAACAGGGAAGATAAATATCATAATGTGACCTGGAAACATCCAGATCAAATCAGACTTTCAGGATGATTGCTAGTAAACTCGAGGAGGAAGACAGGAAGGAGATGAGAGGAGAAAATGTTGGAGAACCTTTTGAAGGAGAAACCCCTCTTCTTCAGAGCCTCGTCAGCCAGCCGGTCCAGAACCATGCAGACGTGTTCACCTGAACCCGATTTCAGTTTGGAGGGTGGGAAGTCCACCTTAACACCCTGTCAGACACAGAGAAGGGCTGAGTGAGTTCCTCTGTACAACAGAGTCTGAGGTCAGGATCAGAGACATTTTATTCATTGTTATTCATTCCCTTTTCATCTGTAAGTTTCATCAAACCTCAATTTTTATTCTGAGCTACAACAAGCAGACTCTCAATTATCAGGGAAAACCACGGAGAGAGTGTCTGTGTGACGACGTAGTGTTTAACAGATATATCAGAGCAGCAGAGAGCCTCCAGCATCATTTCATTCACTTTAACTGGACTCTTTCTTTCTCACTGAGTTCACTACTCTTCATCATTTTGAACAGGAGTGAAGAATTTCAACTGAATTCACCTTTTTAGACCCAAATTTGAGCCAGAAAACTGGAGTTCACTGAGAAGTCAGAAATCAATCCAGAATAACAAACAACCACTAAAACACATTTTGTCTGTTCAGGAATGACAGGAAATAACTGGAATTTAACATCTCAATCAATAAATAATAATAATAACGTGCTTTTATATTTTTGTTCTGCTTTTTTGTAAAACAGTAAATTTGAAAAATCCTGGATTCTATTCTCTTAAACTCTATCTGACAGGAATCCAAAGAGAATTCAAAGATTTTAACACTGATCTGAGGATGAAGCGTCACTTACGAAAGCCCTGAGCTCTGACAGGATGTTGGACACGGTGGCGTTGGGTTCGTCGTACTCCTGAGGCTCAGTGAACGGACGGCCGGCCTCGTTGATGAGCCATGACGCGATGGTGGTGAACATGAAGAACTGCTCACCAGGGTTGCACGGCAGATATGGACTGGAGACAAAGTAATGCCTGATGGGAGGCAGGAAGTAAGAGACAGAAGAATAAGAAGTGAGAGACTGTTCGGATATTTACTTCTTTTCATTTATACACTGCTGATCAAAATTTTAAGACCAGTTGAAAAACTGCAAGAATTTACATTTTGCACTGTTGGATTGAAGGTTCTAAGTAGTGCTTCAAAATGCAAACAGAAGAAATGGGAGTGAGAGGGGAAAAAAAAAATCAAGCAATTCATTGCAAACTGAAATAGGCTGTTCATCAGCTGATTAAGACCACATCTAAAAAAAACCAAAAACTAAACCTCCTAAAATAGAAATAAACTCAGTAATGAGTAGCTGCTCCACTCTTGTTAATCATCTCAAAAATGAGTTTTTGGTTTGCTTGATTCTAGTGTTTCCAGGAGGCTAGTGGGAATGTTGCTCCAAGTGGTAAAAAAGGCTTCATGGAGAACATCCACTGTCTGCAACTGGGTCAGTTTTTGCTGAATATTGTTCTCTCTTTCAGTAACATCACTTGATAAAGCATTTTCTACCATCCCATACTACAAAATAAGTAGATAAAGTATGAATGATGTGTGCTGATATTGTATTGGCCAATACTCAAGGCTGCAATATCGGTATAGTATCAGAAGTGAAAACCATAACAGTGAAATGAAACTGTATATTCAGAAGCTTTAGCCAGTGATGTGTCACTGTGGAGTTATTTCTCACCTGGTCAGGTTTCTCATGTTGTGTTTGGCCAGAACTTCCTCTTCATAGTTAAGCACCTTCAACTTCTCCAGTAAACTCTCCATCACCACAAACTGCTCATAAGCTGCTCCGGGACCGCGGTCCTCTTGGTATCTTCGTCTACCGTCATCCGCCATCATGTGTTTGTTTCAAGTAATGCCTCTCGTGTTTACTTTACCTTCTTCCTCTCAAACACCTGAATGTTTAGGACTAGAGCTCACCTTCTATCTCCTCTTTGACATTCGGACCTTCAAACCGTCACAGGAGTTCTATTTGAAGCTTCGAAGCCGGGGGGATGACGTCAGTGGTGCAGCTCACGCGCTAATTTGGTAGCTAACTACGAAGTTAGCATGAAACCACAGTAATAGTACTACTTCCGAACGACCAAACTTCCCCTTTCCGACCGTTTCCCAAAAACGGTACAACTACCGTCGTACCATTTAAGTTGGAACGACGTTAGTTTGAACTTGCATCGTCCGAACGAGGTAGTTTCCGTAGTTTTCTGATGTCACAAGTACTTAACTACGGAAGCCGAGAACGGCCATGGATTTAGTTTTTTTATGCACTGTTATATCATGAGGGGGCGGCATGGTAGTGGTTAGCACTGTCGCTTCACAGCAAGAAGGTACCGGGTTCGAATCCCGGGCCTTTCTGTGTGGAGTTTGCATGTTCTCCCCGTGTCTGCGTGGGTTCTCTCCGGGTACTCCGGCTTCCTCCCACCATCCAAAAACATGCATGGGGATTAGGTTAATTGGCTAGGTATGAATGTGAGTGTGAGTGATTGTCTGTCTCTATGCGCTCTGTGATGAGGTGGCGACTTGTTCAGGGTGTACCCTGCCTTCCGCCCTAAGACAGCTGGGATAGACTCCAGCCCCCCCCGCGACCCTATGAGGATAAGCGGTAGATAATGGATGGATGGATGGATGTTATCTCATGATATCGACTTATTAAGTCGGTATCTCGATATAACGAAGATTGATTTCTCGTGATAATGACTTGACTCGAGATAACAATGATTTTTCTCACGATAAGGAATTAATTATTTCGTTATCTCCATGTAACAAACATTGTTTTCTGATAAGGAATTAATTATTTCGTTATCTCCATATTACAAACATTGTTTTCTCGTGATAAGGAATTAATTATTTCGTTATCTCCATGTAACAAACATTGTTTTCTCGTGATAAGGAATTAATTATTTCGTTATCTCCATGTAACAAACATTGTTTTCTGATAAGGAATAAATTATTTCGTTATCTCCATGTAACAAACATTGTTTTCTCGTGATAAGGAATTAATTATTTTGTTATCTCCATGTAACAAACATTGTTTTCTCGTGATAAGGAATTAATTATTTCGTTATCTCCATATTACAAACATTGTTTTCTGATAAGGAATTAATTATTTCGTTATCTCCATGTAACAAACATTGTTTTCTCGTGATAAGGAATTAAGTAATAATGTGCTTTGGCGGCATGGTGGTGCTGTGATTAGCCGACCACGCTGAAGTTAGCTTCCGATTCGCCAGCTTCCGATTTGGCACTTAAGGGGAAAGTTAAGGGGAAATTAACGTAAAGTGCAGTGCGATTGTTTTAGCCACTGATTGTCTGTTTTTTTTTTACACTTCTTGATGTGGAAACATTTTATACCTTTTGGGTAAGACATTAACTTTGCCTGAAATCAACTACTGTATTTGTGAAATTTTTATTTTATTGGTGAAAATGCCAAAGGGGATATTTCACCATTTATGTTTTATACCGAGACCTCATTAGACCGACCTGGTCAGCAAGAAGGTACCAGGTTCGATTCCCAGCCTGGTGCCTTTCTGTGTGGAGTTTGCATGTTCTCCCCATGTCTGCGTGGGTTCTCTCCGGGTACTCTGGCTTCCTCCCACCATCCAAAAACATGCATGGGGATAAGGATAATTGGTTAATTTAAATTGACCGTAGGTGTGAATGTGAGTGTGAGTGGTTGTCTGTGCCCTGTTATGAACTGGAGACTTGTCCAGGGTGTACCCTGCCTTTCACCCTAAAACAGCTGGGATAGGCTCCAGCCCCCCTGTGACCCTATGAGAGGATAAGCGGTAGAAAATGGATGGATGGATGTTAGGTAGGGGACAAGCCCTTGGGGAGTCCCTTACCTACATTTCATGTCAAACAGAAAATATCAAAATATTCCAGCATATGTCACAGCTCAGTGTCTGTCTCCAGTTTTGGAAAGTAAATAACATTTTGTAACTATAGTATTTATTACTTAAATTGACTGTAGCCTGCTGGTGACTTTCTGGACTAAATAGGGCTGCTTTTCTGGGCTGGTGAAAACTACTGATGATACAATATGCTAGGATATACATCATTTAAAAGTTGAGTATTTGTTCTGCTAATTCTAAGCACACTTTATCCTGTCTTTTTTGACTGAACTGATCAGATCAATGAATGTGTTTGATAAGGTGCAGGAAATAAACTGCACTGTAATCATGTGTGTGTTTTGGAGTGAGTTTGCAAAAAGCTGTTTAACAGTGTTTACAGTTACAAACACTGCACTACTGCCCCCTACTGGTCTGAACAGGTGGAACACAGTGGACCAACAGATTAATGGATGATCTGATGTCACCAAGTACTTAACAGTCCTGGACAAATGTCAAAGTTTTTAGAGTTAGGGTAAAGCTTAGGGTCAGTGCTCCAGGACTGTTTATTACTAGGTGATATCAGATCATGCTGTCTTGTACATAGTCTTAACATCTGCTGCAATACGTACATACAATACATTTCCTGTTTATATATTCAGTATTTATCCTTGTTGCAAATTCATAATCACATTTCTATATGAATCCATTATACTTATTTTGTATTTACATTCAAAGATTTATTTACTTCTTTTCCATAATTAATTCCTATTTTTATTTATTCTTGTACACTGAAAAGAGAGAAGCTCTACAATTTAGTTGTTCAGTTTCTTAATGACAATAAAGATCATTCTATTCTTCTGGTTTCAACAACACAATCTGAAACAATGCATAAAGTTTTGTCTCTTTATTTTAAAGAGACACTATGTAATTTTTTAAGTATTTTATTACCTCAAATCAACGTCTTCATTAATAAATAGATCCTCGTTGGTGTAAAATAACATTTGCCAACAATCTGACTTATCTCCTGGGTGAAGAATCAGTTATCTGTCTTTACATGGGCCCGCCGGGAAGTCCTCCGGACCAGAGGAGGACTGTGGAGGTCTGGGCCGGGGGCTAGGGATCTGCAGTGATAGTGGCCGCCCGGGAGTTGACCCATTCTGCTTACCATAGTTCCAACCATGTTGCAATGCATGCAAAGTCAAATTTAACCACTAGATGGGAGAAAAAATGACTATTCCTTTAAGCAATCATTTATCCACAGTCAATCCACAGTTCCTCTATCTGCTCCATTTTAGGTCATCAGGGTTGAATGACACCCTGTGTCTCCTCCAGTTGGAGACTTTAGAAGTGGATATTTTGCCGCTGTTTAAGCTCCTGAAGTGCTCAGGAAGCCTCGATCAGAGCAGCCACAGTGATTAATAAGGGGGATTGATAGAGTTTACTAGTAGATAGAAGTCAAACATTGGATGTTTTTAATACTAAAGCTGCATCGTCGCTCACAGACAGACAGAGTGCCTCGGTGTGGACCAACCACTGAGGAGCATCAGCTGGTCTGTTAGAGGTCTGCAGAGACTCAGGGGCTCCGTGGCCTCCACTGAGACCAGACGCTGAAGTACAAACTAGTCTGGTTGTTTCTGCTTCCTGTCACTAGCGGATCAACTGACCATTTGCACCTGTAAAATGTGCGAAATGCGTTGTCGGGTACATACAGTTTCATTATGCTGCAGATGGGTTAATTCCATTATTTTTTTTAATCAGATTAATTATGATGATGGATTAATCCGCGTTAACGCGCTAATTTCGACAGCCCTAGAAGATATATACAGTTACGCCGGAAATTATTCATACCCCCGGCAAATTTGACTTAAAGTTACTTTTTCTTGATTGCAAATGACACAGATGTCGCCCAGAAGATAATAAGATGATGTACAAGAGGCATCATTGCGGAAAAAAAATATTTCTCAGCTTTTATTTCCATTTGAACAAAAAGTGCACGTCCAAAAATTATTCATGTTTGAATCAACTCAACAGGTGAAAAACAGCAGCTCTCTGCAGCTGGTTTGTGGACGGTCATGGTTAATACAAAGGAGCTCACTGAGGACCTACAGCTGCACATTGTGGCTGCTCACAAGTCAGCAAAGGGTTAAAAGGCCATATCTACATGTTTTCAAGTTGTTTCAAGTTTAAATTATCAAAAAAGAAAAGACGTTCTGCACTGTGGAAAATCTAAGAGGACGTGGTCGGAAGCCAACAGTGACACCTGTGTGGACCAGGAGGATAGTGAGAGAGGTGAGGAAGAATCATCAGGGATCACCACCAAGACCATCCTGGTGAATCTGGGCTCTGTTGGTGGCAACATCTCAAGACAGACAGTCCAACAGACACTGAACCCTGCTGGGGTCCATGGAGGCAGACCAAGGAGGACGACACTTCTCCAGATAAGACACACGAAAGCCTGCTGAGCCTTTGCAAACACTCATCTGGACAAAGAAGAAGACTTCTGGTCTTCTGTTTTATGGTGAGATGAAACTAAAATTGAATTGTTGGCCACAGTGATGTATCCTTCATTTGGTTGGGGGCTGGAGCCTATCCCAGCTGTCTCAGGGTGAAAGGCAGGGTACACCCCGGACAAGTCTCCAGTTCATCACAGGACACATAGAGACAGACAACCACTCACACTCACATTCACACCTACGGGCAATTTAAATTAGCCAATTAACCTAATCCCCATGCATGTTTTTGGATGGTGGTAGGAAGCCGGAGTACCTGGAGAGAACCCACACAGACACAGGGAGAACATGCAAACTCCACACAGAAAGGCCCCGGGCTGGGAATCGAAGCCAGTACCTTCTTCATGCTCTGATATCATGGTTCATCTGTGTTATTTAATTTGTTGATTAATTTCAATTCAATTGGTCAAGTTTTGTTCTGTGGTTTCCTACTGTAGGTTGCTTGGTATTGATCTGCAGCTGAGAGAGGGAGCTTTCACATAGAAAAACTTTAATAAAGTAAAACACAGCAGCATTAACATTAAATAAGTTAAAAGAATCTCATCTCAGTTAACTTGGTGGATGGGGAGGGACCATTGGTCACACCCCCACTGGTCCTTCAACAAAGATCATAAAAAGCCTCAGCTGGTCTGAGCGCTCGCTACTCTTCTTCAGTCCTTCAGCCAGTCAAGTTCTGGTCTTCATCCTCTCCACTGCATCTCTGTTCTCCCTCTCCCACATGCTGGGAGGGGGAGGGAAACAATGATGAGACAGAGACATGCTGTCCCACCGCAGGCCCAGCGCCTCATGGCATGAAGATCAACCTCTCCAGAATCTTCAACCTGCTCCAGATATGACTGAAAGACTCTGAATGCTGCCTCTGAATGGCCTCCTCAGGACCCAGCACCTCATGGCATGAAGAACAGCCTATCCAGAACCTTCCAACTCGGCATCCTGCCTCAAAACCATCTTCTCTCCTCTCTCTACTCCTTTACCCGAAAATGTGAGCCAGCTCCTCTGCTCAGACACAGACTGCAGAAAATGACTCCAGCCGTCATGAAGAAACTAAAAGAAGAAAAGATTGTCGGTCGACACGTTGGTGTGAATCCAGCCGACCTCCCCCACCAACAAAGAGGGGGGGAAGAATTGAAGCAAGGGCACAGAGACTATGCTGTGAAGAGGAGAGACAGACAGACAGCCACGTGGGTCCAGTCTTGCTCTCCCCCTTCAGCCGGAGGGGCTAGAGCCTGACGCGCCTTCACACTTTGGGGTTCCTGATTCCAAGAAGACGTCCCTGCCGGCCGTTGGGGCTCTCCTGCAGGAACTCCCGGGTATTATCGAGAGATCAGCGGCTTATATAACCCAGGCGGCCCGATGCGACCCTGTCTGGCAGCAGGGGTTGTAGCTGATTCTGTGGTCTGTCCTGAGACCAGTGGTCTCTGGCAGGGACCAGTGGTCACAACCACTAGGGGCGCTAAAGACACTGGTCGCGACCAGCTCCTCAGTGGTCTGCCCCATGGTCCCTGTGTTCTGTGAAGCGGCTTTAGTATTTCCTCCCCTTTCCGGTCATTTTAACAGCACTGTTAGCTGGATAAATGTCAGAGATCATAATCTTTTGTCAATATAATGCACTATATCAGATTGATTATTGTATTGATTATGAAGAGCCGTGTGGTCAGGACCAGCTGGTCTCTGGCAGGGACCAGTGGTCACAACCACTAGGGGCACTAAGACACTGACCACACGGCTCTTCATAATCAAAACTAATAACAACAAAATTAATAATCATAATATATCTAATATAGTGCATTATGTCGACAAAAGATTGTTTTATCCTTTTTGTTTATTGCATTGGGGATTAATATCGTATTTGTTAAATCTGAACTGATGCTTCCACTCATTGTTGTTTGTGGGAATAAACATTTGTGTTTACCTCATACATCAACCATCCCTCGCTCCTTGAGTCAGATTAGAGTGCTGTAGCCATCTTAAGTATTGCTGAGTGACAGTGTTACATATGTATGTAATATCTAGTTAAATCTAAATTTATCAACTTAAGAGAACACAAAAACTTTCATCAAAATTTTATATCCATAAACACAACATAGAGCCGAAATAATAATAATAAAAAAATGAAGTTGATAAATAAATAAAGTGAGACATGGATTTTCATGACTAAATGCTGCTGCAAAAATAAGTTTTTGGGCCCAGGGCAGAGGAGGAGGACAAAGAGAGGAGAAGGGTCCAGGGTGGAGGAGGACTAAGGAAAAGGCCCGGCGGCAGGCTCGGGGATGCTGGTGGCGTGCATGTCTCGGGTCATGTTGGACTTCTCTTTGAGCTTGGCCTGCAGCAGAGTGTGCTCGACGACGCCGGTCCTCACGTCCATCTGGAGGATCTCCTGCTTCAGTTTGGTCAAACTCTGCTTGATCTTCACTACTGGAGCTGCAGGACGAAGGAGGACAGGAGATCAGAGAGGAACACAGGTCTGTTCCTCCAGGATAAACTCAGAACCAGACTCACCTCCATCAGACATCCTGCTGCCTTTCTCCTCCATCTCCTGCTTCACCTTCTCCAGCTCCTCACTCACCTGAAACACAGGAAAGATCAATAACTCACATGGTCTGAAAGGGCTAAAACTTTTTTCTTTATTCTGGACTTTCTGGATTTTCATTAAAATACACGAGGAACCATACATTGTATGGATACACTTATTTAATTTTATTTAGATTTTGAATTAATGAATATTGAGCAATGTGGTTTTGTTCCTCTGTTTTTAAATATCTCTTTATATTGTTGTGTCTCTTTATCTTTGCTGCTGTAATGCTGTGGGATTAATAAAAGTTTATCGGATCCAAGTTTATTTTGTGAGGAATTTTGTCACATCAATTGTCACATGCCAAAATTTTGTTTTCCCTACAACACATGCACATACAAACACAAGACATTTTTACCATACAACTCGTGTATGCGTTTGTTTTGTTTTATTACATTATATATGTTATTATATTTGTTTATTCAAATGATATTTCATTTCATTTTCTCAGAGGGAAGTTACCACTGGGGCAGCACGGTGGTGTAGTGGTTAGCACTGTCGCCTCACAGCAAGAAGGTACCGGGTTTGAATCCCGTGTGGAGTTTCCATGTTCTTCCTGTGTCTGCATGGGTTCTCTCTGGGTACTCTGGCTTCCTCCCACCATTATGTTTTAAATTATGTTATGTTAAATGGCTAATTTAAATTGACCGTAGGTGTGAATGTGAAAGTAAGTCTGTCTCTATGTGCCCTGCGATGAGGTGGCGACTTGTCCAGGGTGTTCCGCCCTAAGACAGCTGGGATAGACACCAGCCCCCCCGCGACCCTATGAGGATAAGCGGTAGTTGATGGATGGATGGATGGAAGTTACCACTGAGCTTAGAGTTTCACTGAGTGTCATCAGCAGGTTGTCACAGAGACAGAGAGAGACTAGAAGAGTCACAGAAAGGCACAGAAGTGGACATTCTTTGGCCACATCCCATTCTGATGATGATGCCTCATTGTGAACAGTGCCCTGTGGAAATGGATGGTGAATGCCACTCAACTCCAACTCTGCTGGAGACGTCACTGTAATCATATTGCTTTTCCTACGTAGTTCTGTTTCATCTTCTGCTGTTAAAATGTCAACTATTATTATAGTTCTGTAGTTTTGTTGTTTTTCAGCTCCTCAGTCTGTGAGACACAACCTTTCCTTCCTGTAAACTCAATGATAAAGAAACTAGACTGAAGTGTTTCTGTTCAGACATTTTTCTCCACCTGTAGAGTGAAGGTGTGGTGCATTCACTGACCTCTGCCAGGACTCTGGTTCTCTCAGTGACTCCTCCACTGGCCTGCTGGTAGTGCTCCTTTTCCTGGTGGGTTTGAGTGAAAAAAGTTATAATAATAATTGCAACTTTAGATTTCTTTTTGAATTAAAAGATATTGAGGTCAAGATTAAAAAGACAAGAAACTAAATAAAAATACATATTATGTAATGTAATAATTTACCGGTATAGTACAGAAGCTGTAACATGTTTCTTACTAAAGTCCAGGGCTTTATAAATTAATTCGAATTAATTCATGTATCATCGAGTTAAATAGGTGACGTGCACATTTTAAGGTTACTGAGGTCACCAAACAAAAGACTGAGTGATGCTGTCATGGCGACAAAATCTGTGAGGAATGTTTCTGGTTAAATTTCTGACACAAAGAATTAAAGCTGTTCAACCTGGTGTACCTAATGAAGTGGCCACTGAGTGTGTGTACGTAGAAGAGGAGACAGCCTCAGTCTGGGTGTGGTGTTGTTGGTGTTGTTGTTGTTGGCTTGTTTACCTCGCTGAGTTTGGCCTGGGCGCTGCGGTAGTCCTGGATCAGGGGCTCCAGCTGGTTGTTGAGGTATTTCTCTCTGCTGCTCACCTTCTCCAGCGTCTTCCCGATGTCCTGCTGCAGTTTGTCCAGGTAGCTCTGTAGAGACAAACCTGCTTCTTATTCAGTCCTGCTTCTTTTGACTTCAACTACCATGACGCCAATTTAAAATTATTTTTACTGCATGATTTTCTATGTGTTTGTATGATTTTACAGCTGTTTTATTTTGTAATTATGTGTCTTTTGAGTTCTAAATAAAATAAATAAATGTGTTATAAATTATTGAATTTTCAACTTATTTATTTTGACCTTTGGTTTACCCTCTTTTAACTTAAAAGATATTGACAGGAAGTTAAAATTGACAAAAAACTAAATAAGAATACAAAACATGTATTTGTCATTTTATACCAGTTGTACACTGTACAACTGTAATAAAAGTAAAATAAAAAAGCAAGATTAACAACAAGACAACACTTTCAAAAACAAATGACAGTATGGCACATGTATTTGTGTGTCTTTGATTTCAAAATAATTTACCTGTACAGCACAGATGCTATTTTATACCAGTTGCATAATGTAGAATAAAAAAGTCTCAAAATATCTCAACTTTAATTTCTTCTCACAGAACACAGGTATATGGTGTTTCAGTGTTACCAGAAATTATGCTGAAACACGGTAAAGTACAGGGGTTAATAATTTAATTCTTACCTAATAAAAATTAATAATCAAGCAGTAGTACAGCAGTATTTATCCATATCAACAGTGTAGATGTAACATCACTGGACAGCAGAGGCTCATTACAGTGATGGTAAATATTAAAAAGTGTGCAGCAGGTGGCAGCAGATGGACATTAGCTAAACTGTTGGTCCTGAAGGTCAGTGAACGCACCTTGGCCTCCTGGAGCGACGACTTGATCCCGTCTCTGTGTTGATGCATCTGGTCCACATGGATCCTCCAGTCCTGCAGACCACAGACCAGTTAGCAACATCACACAGAGGTCATGCTGGGAGAATACAGACACTGTTTCCACTGGCGTCGCCAGGTTGAGGAGGAGGAGGGACACATCGACATCTACATTTTGGTCAATACCGACATTTGCTGGATATCGATATGATCTGTATAACTAATTTTTCCCCCACTAACATCAGACTCCTAAACAGCTGACAGTTTATGCTCAGCTGTTTGCTCAGTCTATATTTTCTATTGCAAATACTGTATTTTTCACATTGGTGTCTTTTAAAATGCCTTATCTGCCTTTCAGCTGGCTTCACTGATCTATTTTTATCTTTTCATGTATTTTACACTATTCATATTACAAAAAACACCTTGAATCTTAATGCTATCGTCTGTCATTCTGTTCAAAAACACTTTTTGTTATACTGGGTGAAATGGTCCTTCCACCCTGAGAACAGTCAATACATGATGTGTTCAGAAAAAGGAAGGAAAAGAATCAGACGTCCGTGGCAGCTACAGGACTATAAAAACCTCTGATCAATCAAGTGACATTCGGTGTGAGTGGAAGAACCAAACAGATGCCTTCATATATCGTCCTGCTCATGTCCCTCCCTCCTCCCCACTGTTGCTTGAAATATCCAGCACACTCCTCTGCAGAAATACAGACTTAGCAGGGAAATCTGTTCTGTAGGCAACAATGGCAGAGAAAATGCAGCCAAAAATACCACTTCCAACGTTACTTCTGACGGCTCACCCTGCTAAACAGGCAAAGAGAAGAAAGAGGGAGGAAGAAAAGACTGAGACAAAACTCTGGATAAAGCTAGAGGACAAACCAGAGTGAACATCGGTGGAGACACTGAGACATCTGAAGGGACTGAAAAGTGATGAAGAAGTAGCTTTCTTTCTGCTGGACAGGTAATTATTAGTTTAGCCTCAGGAGGAATTATTATTTTCAAGAAATATGTAATGTTTGGAGGGCGGCACGGTGGTGTGGTGGTTAGCACTGTCGCCTCACAGCAAGAAGGTACCGGGTTCGAATCCTGGCTCCGGGGCCTTTCTGTGTAGAGTTTACATGTTCTCCCCGTGTCTGCGTGGGTTCTCTCCGGGTACTCCGGCTTCCTCCCACCATCCAAAAACATGCATGGGGATTAGGTTAATTGGCCCCCCCCGCGACCCTATGAGGATAAGCGGTAGATAATGGATGGATGGATGGATGGATGTAATGTTTGCTAACTTATCTACTGAAGCGCGTATTAGCTCAATGCTAACGTTAGCTTCTCTGTGGGTTCAAGCTGGTCGTAGGTGCGGCTTGTATTGAAGAGGTTATAGGGTATGACATTTTGATCATATTGCACAGTCGTAGTCTCCAGTGTCTACATTATGAAGGTGCTCAAAGACTCCAGTGGACTGTGAGCGGAGCGGATCTGGATCCGTTAAGCTCAAAGCTTTCATAGTGGAGCGCTCTGCCGCTAGCTGTTTCCTGTGAAATTCCTGTGAATCTGATGATCGATGTCACATTTAAAGTGGGTCGATGTGAAAAATAGATGGCGAGCAGTGTTTTGTGTGACGACAGTGTGGAGCAGAGTGTGTGCAATCGCAAAATTTGAGCTTTGCGCACTCCGTGTCCGTTCTGCCGAGTATGTTTGGGCCTTTAACTCAATGCTAACATGAGTTTCTCTGTGCGTGTAAACTGGTCATCAGTTGACTGTACTGAAGAGGTTATAGGATATGACATTTTGACCATATTGCACAGCCATAGTCGTCAGTGTCTGCATTATAATTGTGACAAAATGACGTTGATATATTGGCTTTGAATGGGACATTTTACAACTGTGGTGATGTAACATAACGGCTCTCCTCTCCCTGCTGAAACAGTCAGTGTCAGTGTCAAAGTGTATGCCCACCTTAACATGACAGACTACAACTTTAAAATGATATGAAATCAAATTCTATAATTCTATTCCTACATTTCCTCTGGTGTAAATATTACTTCTTACACACTTAATATTTTTGCAGCATGTCACCGTTTTAAACACTGAATGTTCCCAGATTATTTCCTTTTATTTTGGAATGACAATCAGTTAAAGCAATTTTCGACAGAAAGTGTATCCAGGAATATTCAGACAATGTCAGGAGAATTAAGTTTTTTTAACATTACAGAATGAAAACATGTCCTAGTAGAAACACTGAATACATGAATGAACCAGGACCTTTAATATTTGAATATAAACTTAAGGTCAATGTTTTTTCACTGTGTTTTTCAGGCAGAAAAGCATTTTAAAGACCAGCCGAAAAAAAGAAAAGCAGCTAAAGCTGATGGTGCATCAGGTCCAGAGTCTGAGCTCCTACCTTGTTGTCCGTCCTGACGGTGACCTTCAGCTGTGGCAGGACTCTTTCCACCTCCAGGTTCCACTCGGCCACGTCGACCTTCGACTCCAGAATCTCGTCTGGTTTGGAGGACGATTCTGCTTCCTGTTGGTAGAACAAACCAGCTGTTTCATTCAGAACTCAAAGTGACGAGGGAGTCTTTGAACGCATCACATCTCCAGGTGAACTCACAGAGTGAGTGGTTCGTCGCTTCAAAGCTTCCAGGTCCATGACTTTCTCCTCCTCCTCATCATCATCATCATCAGGATCCTCCTAAGATCAAAGACATATTTCATTAATTTAATCAAAGGGCAGACAGGGAAATAATTTGTTTTAATTTGTCATTTTAAACTGCTGTACAGCCCATTTAAACATTTGTTGAATTTGAACAGTTTATTATCAGCAGGATTTCAAGTGTTGACAAACAAATTTAATGTGAATTCTGTGATATGGTATGGCCTGATTTTTTTTTTAATGTTAAGATAGACAAGTTCAGGTTGATCCGTTTTGTTTATTCATTTTGTATATTTACTTTTTTCATCCCCTCTGCTGCTTATTTAAGCTCCAATGTTCTTTATTTGTCATAATACAGAAACAATTACTGAAGCAGGTGTTGTAAACAAATGCAGATAAAAAAAACTGACCATCATCTCTTCCTCCACTTTGCTGAGCGTGAGCTCTGCGTCGTCGTCCATCACAGACTCTTCCTCTGTGGTTTCTGTTGGGTAGTTTGGTCTGGAAGAAAAAGAGACAGGAGCTCAATCAGCTTCTCCTGGAATAAAAGAGCAGATTAATAATTTTACATTTAATTTGATTTGCAGATACTTTTCTATGGGTGTGTCCCTGTGCTGCACCAGTAAAGGCAGGAGAGACTATCAGATGATTTCAAAGTGGGGTTCAGGGACCTCCAGGGGTCCTTCAGGGAGTTCCAGTGGGTCCCCAAAAAAGGGGGAACAATTTATTTTGGTCATGAGTTTCAATCACTTTTCATAATAAAAGACCTGAATGCTCTCAGATGGGGAGTAACTGTGAAACACTGAGCTAGTAAACATGAACTTAAACAACGGTGGATTTTTGGTGGCTAGCACTCAACATAAACAAACATTTAACAAACAGGGAAGATAAATATCATAATGTGACCTGGAAACATCCAGATCAAATCAGACTTTCAGGATGATCGCCAGTAAACTAGAGGAGGAAGACAGGAAGGAGATGAGAGGATAAAATGTTGGAGAACCTTTTGAAGGAGAAACCCCTCTTCTTCAGAGCCTCGTCAGCCAGCCGGTCCAGAACCATGCAGACGTGTTCACCTGAACCCGATTTCAGTTTGGAGGGTGGGAAGTCCACCTTAACACCCTGTCAGACACAGAGAAGGACTGAGTGAGTTCCTCCGTACAACAGAGTCTGAGGTCAGGATCAGAGACATTTTATTCATTGTTATTCATTCCCTTTTCATCGGAGCGCCTGTAAGTTTCATCAAACCTCAATTTTTATTCTGAGCTACAACAAGCAGACTCTCAATTATCAGGGAAAACCACGGAGAGAGTGTCTGTGTGACGACGTAGTGTTTAACAGATATATCAGAGCAGCAGAGAGCCTCCAGCATCATTTCCTTCACTTTAACTGGACTCTTTCTTTCTCACTGAGTTCACTACTCTTCATCATTTTGAACAGGAGTGAAGAATTTCAACTGAATTCACCTTTTTAGACCCAAATTTGAGCCAGAAAACTGGAATTCACTGAGAAGTCAGAAATCAATCCAGAATAACAAACACTAAAACACATTTTTCTGTTCAGGAATGACAGGAAATAACTGGAATTTAACATCTCAATCAATAAATAATAATAATAATGTGCTTTTATATTTTTGTTCTGCTTTTTTGTAAAACAGTAAATTTGAAAATTCCTGGATAACAACAATAATTATATTTTAACATCAAATATGTCATTTTGATTAAAGAGCTTGCACATAATGGTGGATTAACCATTACAGAAACATTAAGATATTCTGGTAATCAGTAATACCGTTTGTTTTATTTGGTGGAATAATAATGATGTAATAATTTATTAAGCACTGTATATAATCACTAAATGTGACTGCGTATGAAGACTCTTGAAAGACAGTCGATCACATCGATCACAATAAAACATGGTAAATTTGTTCTGAAACAGCATGTAAATAACAATAACTGTCATGCTGTCTGTATTGTGCACAAATCCCAATACTTCTCTTTTTATATGCCATATGTTGTCTATTTCATGTCTTGTGTTGCTAAATTGTTCAAAGAGCGGTCAAATCATATACAAGGTCAAATACAGATCTATTCTATTCTCTTAAACTCTATCTGACAGGAATCCAAAGAGAATTCAAAGATTTTAACACTGATCTGAGGATGAAGCGTCACTTACGAAAGCCCTGAGCTCTGCCAGGATGTTGGACACGGTGGCGTTGGGCTCATCGTACTCCTGAGGCTCAGTGAACGGACGGCCGGCCTCATTGATGAGCCATGACGCGATGATGGTGAACATGAAGAACTGCTCGCCTGGGTTGCATGGCAGATGTGGACTGGAGACAAAGTAATGTCTGATGGGAGGCAGGAAGTAAGAGACGGGAGACAGGAAGCAAGAGACAGGAAGTAAGGGACAGAAGAATAAGAAGTGAGAGACTGTTTGAAATTTCACTTCTTTTCATTTCATGATCGAAATTTTAAGACCAGTTGAAAAATTGCAAGAATTTACATTTTGCACTGTTGTATCTTAAGATGGACATGGAGGACATCCACTGTCTGGAACTCGGTTTTTGTCATACCTACTGTTGCTGAATACTGTTCTCTGTTTCAGTAATATCACTTGATCAAGCATTTTCTAACAACCCACAGAAGTGAAAAACACCGTGAAATTAAACTGTAGGTTCAGAAGCTTTAGCCGGCAATGTCTCACTGTGGAGTTAGAGTATTTCTCACCTGGACAGGTTTTTCATGTTGTGTTTAGCCAGAACCTCCTTCTCATAATTAAGCAACGTCAACTTCTCCAGCAAACTCTCCATCAGCACAAACACCTCATAAGATGCTCCGGGGCCGCGGTCCTCTTGGTCTCCTCGTCTACCGTCATCCGCCATTATGTGTTTATTTCACCTTCTGCCTCTCAAACAACTGAATGTTAAGAGCATCGGAGCAAATCATGTCGCTGGACTCCCTCTAGCCAAGTAGCATGTGCTAGCCCGCTAACTGTAGGCCGGGTTTGTTTGGCTTCCTCTTCGTTGTCAGGCAACCGAGAGCTAAAGCTAGCTGGCTAGCACTAGCTGGATGGATAACTTACGTTAGCTGGCTAGGTAGCAACCCTTAGCTGCCAGCAAAAACATGTTTAAAACTTGAACTGAGACTCGTCGTTTATCAGAGTCAAATGTTTCATCAGTCGATATTATATCCACAGATTAGAAACTTAAAATATGTAAGGACTGTGGAAGTGTCAACACTTAGACAATTTAATGCTAATGCTACTCCTCAACACCAGCGTTGACGGCTTCCGGTACGACCGTCGGAATAAAACTTCCGGTGGTTGTCAAACATTCAAATTAAAAGCAAGAATATTTACTCCACAACGTGTAACTATAGCTGTAAGATTTTTACCTCCAACTCACTTTGTGAAACAAACTTTGAGCTCTCAACTGTGTAAATAAAGTGGATGAATTAGAACTCAAACAGCTCAACAACTCATTCTCACATGTCATGGCACCTATTAAAATAAATAAATAAAAAAAGAATATAACTCTAAGATTATTTGGTACATACTGTACTGTAGTAGATAGACACTGTAGTACATTTAGACAATATTACTTACATTAATTCATGTTGTTAAACATCAGAACTACTACTATACAGTGCTACTATAATAATAGAGAGGTGTTTTTGTTTGTTTTTGATGTTGTTTTTTTATTGCAGATAATTGAGAGCTGATCACACTGTCAGCTGTGATAATATCATATATCATATATCACTGTCTTATATTTTATACATTATATATACATACAAACAGTGATTATCAGATGTGTCAGATCAGCAGAGAGCCCCCAGCATCATTTCATTCACTTTAACTGAAATCTTTCTTTCTCACTGAGTTCACTACTCTTCATCATTTTGAACAGGAGTGATGAATTCAAACTAAATTCACCTTTTTTGTACTAAATTTGATCCAGAACACTAGAATTCACTGAAAAGTCAGAAATTAATCCAGAGTAACAAACAACCACTAAAACACATTTTTCTGTTCAGGAATGACAGGACATAACTGGAATTTAACATAAAAAATATGTGCTTTGATATTTTTTGTAAAACAATAAATATCATTTTGATTAAAGAACTTTTACATTCCAGTGGATTAACCATTCCAAAAACATTAAATAATATTTTGGTAATCAGATGTTAATTTAGAGCAGTGACAGAAAACGCATGACACCAGGTGGAGACATAATATATTTGTTGAGCTCTGAATATACGTGTATATATATATATTCAACCTCAACACGACCTTGTGTCTGGTGAGGCGTGATGCAGTCATACACAGTGTGTGAATAATTCATAGCCTCCTGCTGTGGTGCAGCAGAGGGAGGGTGTGTTTGTTTTATCTGCATGCTGCTCCCTGTCAGTCTGAGCAGGTGGAGCTGAGGAGGAGTGGATGTGAAGCGAACACATTAAAGGAATATTCAGATATTTGGGAGGAATGTGTTTACTATCTATTACACAGACAGAGACAAGTAGTTGAATTATGTCTTTTTTGTTTTTGTTTTTTCACCCACAGAGACACAAAATGCAGTAGTTTTTTCTTGTTTTGTTTTGTGTCTCCTTGTTGTTAATGTGCATCTCTCTGTAGTTTTCTGTCTCTTTGCAGCTGCATCTATTGCAGTTTGGTTAACTGTTTCTGTCAGTTTGTGTCTTTCCGTAGTCATTGCGTTTCTCTTTGCGGTTGTTTTGTGTCTCTCTGTAGTCATTGCGTTTCTCTTTGCGGTTGTTTTGTGTCTCTCTGTAGTCATTGCGTTTCTCTTTGCGGTTGTTTTGTGTCTCTCTGTAGTCATTGCGTTTCTCTTTGCGGTTGTTTTGTGTCTCTCTGTAGTCATTGCGTTTCTCTTTGCGGTTGTTTTGTGTCTCTCTGTAGTCATTGCGTTTCTCTTTGCGGTTGTTTTGTGTCTTTCCGTAGTCATTGCGTTTCTCTTTGCGGTTGTTTGTGTCTCTCCGTAGTCATTGCGTTTCTCTTTGCGGTTGTTTTGTGTCTCTCCGTAGTCATTGCGTTTCTCTTTGCGGTTGTTTTGTGTCTCTCTGTAGTCATTGCGTTTCTCTTTGCGGTTGTTTTGTGTCTCTCTGTAGTCATTGCGTTTCTCTTTGCGGTTGTTTTGTGTCTCTCTGTAGTCATTGCGTTTCTCTTTGCGGTTGTTTTGTGTCTCTCTGTAGTCATTGCGTTTCTCTTTGCGGTTGTTTTGTGTCTCTCTGTAGTCATTGTGTTTCTCTTTGCGGTTGTTTGTGTCTTTCTGTAGTCATTGCGTTTCTCTTTGCGGTTGTTTTGTGTCTCTCTGTAGTCATTGCGTTTGTTTTTGCGGTTGTTTTGTGTCTCTCTGTAGTCATTGCGTTTCTCTTTACGGTTGTTTTGTGTCTCTCTGTAGTCATTGTGTTTGTCTTTGCGGTTGTTTTGTGTCTCTCTGTAGTCATTGCGTTTCTCTTTGCGGTTGTTTTGTGTCTCTCTGTAGTCATTGCGTTTCTCTTTGCGGTTGTTTTGTGTCTCTCTGTAGTCATTGCGTTTCTCTTTGCGGTTGTTTTGTGTCTCTCTGTAGTCATTGCGTTTCTCTTTGCGGTTGTTTTGTGTCTCTCTGTAGTCATTGCGTTTCTCTTTGCGGTTGTTTTGTGTCTCTCTGTAGTCATTGCGTTTCTCTTTGCGGTTGTTTTGTGTCTTTCCGTAGTCATTGCGTTTCTCTTTGCGGTTGTTTTGTGTCTCTCTGTAGTCATTGCGTTTCTCTTTGCGGTTGTTTTGTGTCTTTCCGTAGTCATTGCGTTTCTCTTTGCGGTTGTTTTGTGTCTCTCTGTAGTCATTGCGTTTCTCTTTGCGGTTGTTTTGTGTCTCTCTGTAGTCATTGCGTTTCTCTTTGCGGTTGTTTTGTGTCTCTCTGTAGTCATTGCGTTTCTCTTTGCGGTTGTTTTGTGTCTCTCTGTAGTCATTGCGTTTCTCTTTGCGGTTGTTTTGTGTCTCTCTGTAGTCATTGCGTTTCTCTTTGCGGTTGTTTGTGTCTTTCTGTAGTGATTGCGTTTCTCTTTGCGGTTGTTTTGTGTCTCTCTGTAGTCATTGCGTTTGTTTTTGCGGTTGTTTTGTGTCTCTCTGTAGTCATTGCGTTTGTTTTTGCGGTTGTTTTGTGTCTCTCTGTAGTCATTGCGTTTCTCTTTGCGGTTGTTTTGTGTCTCTTTGTAGTCATTGCGTTTCTCTTTGCGGTTGTTTGTGTCTCTCTTCATAGATTTATTGTCTCTGCTTACAGTCAGCTGGGACACGGTTGGCAGGCAAATGGTTTATTAAGTTAAAGAAATAAATCTGTTTAATCAGCTGTTTGTGTCGTTATCAAGATCAATGCATTTGTTTGCTCAGGCCTTCCTCTGATTCCCTGTTATAGTGAAAGCTAACAGCTGTTAGCCACAGAGCTGCCTCAGCCTGACCTGAGCAGAGGAAACCTGCTTCCTGTCAGCCTCTTCCTCCTCCTCCTCTTGTCCTGCTAGTTTTGGATAAAGGTGAAGACAGTTGTGGAGGTAATTGGGAGGCGAGGTGGGGGTGGATCCACAGCTTAACCTGAGCTAGGCAGTAATGAGCGCCGGCTGCCTGCAGGAAGCTTATCAGCCCACTGGGCGCCATTCACTGAGGCTATTTATGCCTTTTTGCTCCAAAACAACTGTTCTATCTGAGAGTCATTATTTCACTGGCTGCTTCCTGAAAGGAGGTGGTGACGTTTTTACTGTTCTGCAGGTTTAAATGACCGTGTGGGGGTTGATATCAGGTGGAGGATGAATAACATTTGACAATAAATAACAAAAATGTTTTATCTCTCAGGCATATTTTGTTTTTACCTGCTGTTTAGTTGTACTATCAAGAAATAAATCCATATCAACCTGCAGCCTTTCAGCCTCTTTTAGCTCCTAGCTGCTGTTGTTTTGTCGTTGCATTTCTTGTCTGCTTCAGTTTCAGTGTTTCTGGCTGTTTTATGTCTGATTACACTCGCTGGAGACTAACCGCCCAGCACCAAGGCTGCAGTTAGAGGATAAGAAAGTCAAGCGAAAGGCCTTTTTTCAGTCAAAAATTCTGGAGCCAGATTTGTGAAAAACTGACAATAGCAAACATGAATTGACTTTTTTTGACTTCTAAGGGTGAGTTTGCAATTTCTTTATTTGCGCTATCCAGCCATGCTGACCTGACAATGTCATAATATTTTGCGTGAAATTTACTGGCTAGCTATCTGCTAACAACAAACCTCACATGCAGAACGGTTAAAGCCCCACTGTGTGATGTTTCAAGTTGTCTATTAACAGTTTTAGTTTTTATCATTTAGAAGTATTACCCCATTCATAATTACCTCCACAAAAAAACTGCAGTGTTCTGACAGTCTTTATATTTGCCATTAATAAATACATTGCGTTGCCGTAGCCAATGCAGGTCGCCATGTTGCATTGCCATCTTGAAACTACAGGCCCTGGGAGGGGACAACCAGGTAAAAACAGCTCCGCCTTTTCCCTTTTTTACCTTTTACCTGAGAGTGTGACTTAGTGACGGACTAAAATGCTAGATTACAGTAATAACAATTTAAACAACACTGACCTCATCATCTGAGAGAATGCTGGTACAAGTTGTATTTGCGGATGCCATCTTGATGACATCTCACCATGTCGCGAATGTTCGCCCTCTGCAACCATCGAAGGAAATGAGCGCTGAGAGAAGCTAAAGAAAAATATTCATTGTGTGCAGTACACCACCTCACCGCTAGATGGGAGTAATTCCTACACAGAGGGGTTTTACGTTTGGAATTATAAAGAGTTATTTTATTTTTCCATCAGTAAAATTCTGCTCATCAAGATCAAATCCATTATTAAATCTCCAGAGTTACAGCAGCAAAGTGGATATGACCTGTAAAAAAATCACATCAAATCAAAGCAAATCCAAAGCCTCAACATCTACGGCAAACACATCCTCTTCTTACCTTTCACAATCAAAGCCCTAGACAGTCATTCAGAACAATTCAGTTGTTGAAATATCCTCCAGTGGTTCAGATTGTCCAACACTTTAACTCAGACTCCACTTCGGTCTGGTTCTCTAGTCCTGCTGGATGTTTTTTGTCCATCCTGATCTTTCTCCATGTACGCTCTAGAGGAACAGATAATAGCAATATTCAAATTATGTTTCTGTTTAACATTACTGGTGCAAATTAATTGGGGATTTTTCCTGCAGATACGCAGCATGTTTCTCAAACTCTCACCGTCTTTTTCTTTTGCACATTGAGTCCCAGCTGATAGCTTTTCTCCTGTGTTTTGGTTGCTGTCACAGAGGACAAAAGCAGAAACAGTCCTCGAACAGGTCATTTAAATAAAAGACATTTCCTAGATTGTAATGGAAAGTTTTCAGCTGACAATTCAAATAAAATACAAAAGAATGTGTTGTGTGTCGACATGTAAACCTGAGAGTGTTAGCACATGCTAACAAGTCAATCAAGAGGCTTCATCTGCAGGTTTTCCAAGAGGAGGGAGTGTTCACTCTGAGGGGATGAAGATGTAGTCTGTCAAGGTTAGAAAATGCAGCAGCGCTGACATGAGACGACTTGCAGAAACATCCTGATCCATATTGAAGGATTAACCTGATTTATCTGAGTTTACCTGAGGACTAAGATCCCTGCTATTTCTCTGGCAGTTGATGTTAGGTGTTAATTTAACCTCACTGATCATGTCTCTTATTCCAGACTTCGGCTACAAGACGTGGATGTAGTCACCGTGACGACACCCGTTGGTTTGTGGATTGTCGTTTTGAGGCCTTGAGTTTATCATTTTGGCCATCGCCATCTTGGTTTCTGACCCTCACCAACTTGGTTTCTGGTTGATGTTGTCTTGGTTTTTAGTCAATGGTATCTTTGTTTTTTTGTCAACCAGAAGTGACATGAGCATGTGGAGAGTAGAACAACCGAACCCTAAATGAGACATTTGCCATGGTAACAACCTACCAATCAGCAGGTAGCTGTGTTTTAAAGCTGGAGTCCATGGTTGGAGAGAGCTAGCAAGGTTTGAATGTAGCACACTCTCCTCCCCCTCCCATCAGTGCTCCGTCCAAAGCAACACACCCTCAGCTTGAACATCTGACAGTAAGGAGAGGAGAGACGATATGCCAATACATCAACGTCATTTTGTCACCTTTATAATGCAGACACTGACGACTATAGCTGTGCAATATGGTCAAAATGTCATTCCCTATAACCTCTTCAAACAAGCGGCACTGACGACCAGTTTACAAGCACAGATAAGCTAGCATGAGCAAGTTAGCACTTAGCTAAAGGCCCAAACATACTCGGCGGAACGGACACAGAGTGCGCAAAGCTCAAATTTTGCGACGGTCACGGTGTCTGCTTCATACTGTTGTCTCACAAAACACTGCTCGGCATCTATTTTTCACATCGACCCACTTTAAATGTGACTGAGTCACAGAAATTTCACAGGAAACGGCTAGCGGCAGAGCGCTCCACTATGGGAGCTTTGAGCTGAACGGACATCCAGATTCTGCTCCATTCACAATCTGCTGGAGTCTGTGAGCACCTTTCTAATGCAGACACTGGAGACTATGACTGTGCAATATGGTCAAAATGTCATATCCAATAACCTCTTCAATACAAGCCGCACCTACGACCAGCTTACACCAACAGAGAAACTAACGTTAGCATTGGGCTAATACATGCTACAACAGTAGATAAGTTAACAAACATTACATCCATCATCCATCCATTTTCTACCACTTATCCTCATAGGGTCGCGGGGGGGCTGGAGCCTATCCCAGCTGTCTTAGGGCTGAAGGCAGGGTACACCCTGGACAAGTCACCACCTCATCACAGGGCACATAGAGACAGACAACCACTCACACTCACACCTACGGTCAATTTAAATTAGCCAATTAACCTAATCCCCATGCATGTTTTTGGAAGGTGGGATTCGAACCCGGTACCTTCTTGCTGTGAGGCGACAGTGCTAACCACCACACCACCGTGCCGCCCACCAAACATTACATATTTCATGAAAATAATAACTCCTCCTGAAGCTAAACAAACAATTACCTGTCCAACAGAATGAAAGCAGAAACTTCTGCATCACTTTTCAGTCCCTTCAGATGTCTCAGTGTCTCCACTGATGTTCACTCTGGTTTGTCCTCTTAGCTTTATCCAGAATTTTGTCTTTCAGTCTTTTCTGCCTCCCTCTTTCTTCTCTTTGACTGTTTAGCAGGGTGAGCCGTCAGAAGTAACGCTGGAGGCTGTGTTTTTGGCTGCATTTTCTCGGCCTTTGTTCCCTACAGAAGGAATTTTCCTGCTTTGTCTGTATTTCTGCAGAAAAGGGTGTTGGATATTTCTCAGGGTGGAAGGACCATTTCACCCAGTATAACAAAAAGTGTTTCTGAAAAGAATCAAGGATTCCAGCTTTAAAGCATCCTCTCCTTTATGATCTGTTTGACTCTAAATGAACATGAAAGAATAAAGCGCTTTTATTCTCAGATAATCTACTGGTCTGATCCTGCAGGAGTCTTTCTTATCCTGCCTCACCTTTACAGACTTTATGTTGCAGCTGGTCAGTTTGATTTGATAAATGCACACTTGACAAAGTGCTGCAGAGCTTCTCTGGCCACACTCAACACAAACTGTAAATTCCTACCAGGGCGAGGCGGAGTGATTGGCATTTCATTAGATGCTGGCCGCCGGTGGTGGAGTGAATCGGCTGCGTCTCCACCGACTCACTTGAGCGATCGTGTTTTTGCTCGAGCTGACGTTGAGTTAGTGATTTAATTTGTGCTGCAGACGAATGAGATGAGTGGAAGATAGCGACACGGAGGAAAGACGATCTGAGCCATTTTGAGATCAAACTAGATGGAAGATCAAAGGGTTGAACCTGATTGAGAAGATAGTTTTAATTATGATAAAGTCCCACTACTGTCCTATATTTACCTAATGAAGTGAGATAAAGACAAGTTCATTATACATGTCTAACCGAATTACAGTTGTACCAAGGTTTATGTATGAACTGCTGTGTTTTTTTATTATTATTTCATCACATATATGTACATTTCTTTTATTTTTTTGGAGGATGCTATGTTGTAAAAATGTATTAAAGAAACAACACTCTGGTTTTGTCTAAAATGCAAAATCTTTCTGTCATAAATGAACAAAAACATCTCCTGCAAATACATTTTTTGAGTTCAAACATGTTTCATGAGAACTTTATTTATACAAAAACAAAAAGGTTGATGTCCAGTGCTGCTGGTACAGTTCAGGCCAAAACACAATGTGCTGCGTTTTACTGTAAAGCATTAAAATTTCAAACAAAACACATAATAAAAGAGAAAAATATGCAAGAGATGAAACCTTAATCCAAACTATCAATCTACTGCATTAATAATATATTAGATAATTCACCATCAACACAGCAGGGACATAAATACAGCAGGCTATTGAAACAGACGGTTAAAGCTATACAGGAATAAGACATAATGACAGCCTTATACAAATAATACTTATTTATTTATGAATGACCAGAACAGAAAATATGGAGATAATCCTGAAACCATCTTGATGAAAACTGTGACTTTACTGATCAGTGAACTTCAAAAGAAATTATATATATCAAGCAGCAAAACTGGACAAAAATCTACTGAAACATTCATAGAAAAAGCTTTGAAGCCGCCTTAAATCCACTGCATTCACTTTCAGACCGCCTTAAATCTACTACGTTCACTTCTAAAATACTCACTAGTTATGAAGCCTGTTGCTATGAAGTTCATGCTCATGTTTTATTATTTTCATCACCTACTGAAGCTGGACAAAGATTTACTTTATTCACAAAACTTTATCAAAATTGTTCATCGTGATGATTATTATGATCACACTCATGAGTGAAAAGCGTTAAAATAGATTATTGGAAACTTCTTTGTTGATTAAATTCTGATAACATTTAAGTCACATGACTGCTTGTCAGCTGTATTCTCTGTTATATTGTTAAATTGTCTGAAACTTGATCAAAACGGTGATGGATCTTTCCAGTGGAGTAATAAATCAAACATTTCTTCAGTGTCAAAGTGGTGAAAAGTAGGAAATACAAAAACCTTCCTAACCAGACACCAACGTACATGAAAACAATTTATTTAAACTGATTATCAGCCTTTCATGAAGGTAACGAGGTTGTAATTTCAAGTTAATATGGGAACTGAATCATATTTTGCTGAGCACCCCACCGCTGATCAAATCTAACTTCACCTCCTTCACACAGAAACCAGTCTGCCTTGTTTCCTCAGAAGCCAGCTGAGGTCAGATTTCACCTCCCCTGGTTTTGCAGTATGCTCAGCATCTTATGTACATCCAGATAAAAGATCAGCACATCAACATTCACCAGCCGTTTCTTTTCTTTCCTGACCTGCACTAAACCCTGCTTACTGGATGTTTTAAACATAAATTATTCCTCTTTGAAATAAAGATTTGCACGTTTGTGTCGAGTCGTTTAAATTAGATGTATTTGTTGAAAACCATCGTCAGATCCGACATAGCGACTCAACTTTAATCAACACCCTGGAACAGATTTAATGAATAACCAATAGTTTGTATCCGGATGAGTCTTTGGTTCCCATCTCTTCCATTCTAGCAAATAAAAATGTCCGTCATCAATGTCGACCAATCACAGAGCTTCTCTCTGAGCTTCCTCTTCCTGTTTGATCTACTTTCTGTAATCCTAGTCTCCTTTCCGGGTGGTGCCAGCCTCCTCCACAGGCCCTTCCCTCTTGGTTTCCATGGCGACTTCAGTGTAGGCGACAGGCTTCTCCTCTCCCGACACCTGGAGCTCGCTGCCGGTCTCGGCCTCAGCGCCCTCCTGGCCCTCGGCGACAGCTCTCTCCTTCTTCAGCTTGATGCGGAAGGTCTCTTTGTTTGGAGCTTTCTTGGCGATGTTCTCCTTCAGACGCTCGCCGGACTGCTTCAGCCGCTCGCTGGCCTGGTGCATTTTGTCCCGCCGCTCCGGCGGCATGACCTTCTCGCCCAGGTTGTGGAACTTGGTGCCCAGGTTGTCTTTGGTCTTAGCCATGTTCTCCTTGGAGAAAGTGGCCTTCAGGGTCTCTGTGCCCTTCACCATTGACTTCTTGAGGCGAGCAGCTCGCGAAGGGTCGGCCTCCTCCACGCTTAGGTACTCCTCATCGGAGGAGAGGTCAGCAGGGATGTCGTAGGAGTCCGGCTCGATCTCAAGCCCATCCAGACCAGATCCTTTGGGGGACTTGGTGACAGCGACTGACGGGACCTCAGTATCCCCCTACAGAGAGGAACACAATGTATAGGACAGTTTTAATGTATATGCAACCATGAGTGCAACTTTGCTTGTTATATATATATATATATATATATATATATATATATATATATATATATATATATATATATATATGAAAACCAATTAATCCTGATTAAACAGCCAGTCAGGACAGGTGTTAATAATAACAGTTTATTTTTTTTCAGATTACTCTTTAAAATGACCCTGAACTCACCAGTAGAGGTTTTCCTGTTAACACTGAGAACTGCAGGGATGTTTCATTGAACCAGCAGACATTTATCTTTTTCTCATTAACGCAGAGGTCTTCATTTTTCAGCCGCCAGCGTCTTTAACAAACCGTCTGTTGCTTCCTGTAGCTCTATATTAGGAGATGAAGGGCGGCCTCAGAATAACTGAATGCATCAGTCATGAGGACTGACAAGACTGAGCTAAACCTGGACCAGACTACAGAAATACTGAGGAACTAGCTGCTGGAGACCAGACTGGACCTGACCTGATGGACCGGACCGGACCAGAACAGACCAGACCAGACTGGACCGGACCATACTGGACCAGACCAGACTAGACTCTGTGGACCACCAATTCCTGATGTGAGGAATGCTTAAGCTAGCATGCGTGAAAGCCACAACTAGCCTTAGCTAGCATGAAGCTAAAGCTAAACTTTTGTTTTTCATAGCTGTTATCTCACATTACCATGATAACCATGTGCAAACCTTCAACATCAAGCTACTACACACAGCTTTTTGAGATTGTGCATTAATGTAACTTTAATATTCCTTTACATTTTGATTATATCACATAATTGATATATATATATACTGATATACTGAGCTGTGTGATGAGCTTCCATGTCAGACCCTGGTCCTGGACACGCAGCAGTTTATGGCCTGATCCCAGAATAGGACTCCCTGTCACGGATCCTCAGCAGCTGTTAGCAGCACATAGCGACCCGGTTATTATTCTGAAGTCTGGGTGTTACCGAGGACGACGGCCTCTAATGGATTATCAGCTCTGTTTGAGCAAAAAGTTCTTCAACTGAACCAAATAGCAGGAAAACCATCCCATAATTCATGAGGCGCATCACTGTACACTTGTTGTGAAAACTCTGGTGCTGGTAGATTTTAGCCCTCAAAATCCTTTTAGTATGAATAAGTCATTAAAATACTCCTGTGAGTAACACCACCCTAAACCCATCTTAACCCCACCCTAACATCATCTTACCACATCCTAACACCATCTTAACCCCACCCTAACACCATCTTAATCCCACCCAACCTAACTGCCTCTATTACAGTCAGACCCAATACGTTTCCATCCAAATCAATATGTCAATTTCCACTGGACGCTGAATGCGGCTGATGTGCCGTATTGACGGACAACGGACTTCGACGGACGTTGGCGTTATTCCGCATCCAGTGGAAATTAGGGGTCAGTGTTCTCACTCTCTTCACACTAAACAGTTTGCATGAGTTCATGTAAAGATTGACATTATTTTGTCTATACATTATACTGTTTAGGAAAAATGGGAAAATTTCCGCTGATTCACAATAAAAATAAACAATATAATCCAAATATTAGCTGCTATCTTTGCAAACTTTGGAATCAGAATATTATTTTTTATCTCTCCTGTTTCTCTTGTTTTTCGTTGTGTACTGACGAAACCCAAATATTTTTATCTACCTTACGTTTAAGAATTTCATTTCTTTTCCTGAACCTATGTAGACTACTACAGAGGTTTTGTTACGTGACCCTAAAGCAACGCCAAGGTCAACTATGACAGTTTTGTTGCAGAAACGTGTCAAGGCATGTCGGTGCAGCTTCATAGGGTGAGCAGGATCTACCTGATAGATGACAACTCGGAATTTGTTGCGGGTGAGCAGCTCGTCCTGCGTGGTTTCCACCTTCTTGACCCGAACGTTTTGCTTCTCAACACGAGCCCTGACCTCCTTGACGTTGGCGCTGACCTTGCGGGTCTTTTGCAGCAGCTTCTCCACCGTGCCGCTGGTGTCGCTGTGGTCCTTGGCCAGCTTCAGGACGTCTCCCTGGACGGTCTTGATGTTGTTCTCCAGGTCCAGCTGGCGCTCCTCCATTCGCTGCTGGCAGGACTGGACATTGTCGATGATGCCGGCCACGCGCTCCAGCAGCGAAAGGATGGTCAGGGCGCTGATGGGGTTCCCGGCCTCGTCCTCCACCCCGATGATCTCCAGCTTCTCCTGGACGCCCGCAGAACGATACTTGTGCTGATCCATTGCAGATGTCTCACTTTGAATCTCTTTGCTTGGTTTAGTTTGAGAATCAGAATCAGAACCAGAAACAGTTACCGGCAGGGAGACCAGAGAGTGGCAACTGTTGTGACCCAAGCTCAGGTCTGGGGACGGGGGAGAAGGGAAACTCCACCTACCGCTTTAAAAAAAGGTTTCAGGATCCAAAGGGAACCTGCATTCAGCCCTCGTCTGGACCTGGGCCAGGCACCAAACTCAAGACGGGAGCAGCGATGCTCACACAAGCTAAAAATAAAAACTCTTTGTAAGGCGACACTCAGACATTTTGGCAAAGCAGAGGATGTCCTCACTGATCCTCAGCGTTTCATTATTTTATCTTCATGCTAGCAGCTGTGATGCACGTTCATCAGCAGCAGCTTACAGGAGGCATCCTGCAGCTCTGCAGCCACAGTTGTCTGGTTTGATTACACGGTGCTGGAATGTATTTTTGGGGGATTAAACATGGCAGCAGCTGCCCTTTTTACTTTCCCCCTGGGCAGCACAGTCCAAACATTGACTGGGACTGAGATCTGAAGCTCTTTATAGACACAACTGACAAGTCATGAGTGTGAGGAGTGTCAAAGTGACACAGTTTTAACACCAAACAGGACTTATCTGAGCATTATGTGCTAACTATGCGGGGTGCCTTAATACGCAGTCAGTAGTGAAATTATTTGACGTCTTTAGCTCACGGTTTGACAAATTCATGAACTTGATTTGTCGTCTTTTATTGACTGAAAATATTTCCCATAAATACACACATGAATGTGTTAAAAATAACACGGCTGACACTTGAAGCCACTCCCTAAATTCTGCAAGGATTAACTTTTTTGACTTCCTCCCGAACAGTAATGAGTCAGTCCAGCCCGCTCTCATTCGCCGGGCGTCAAATACAGACATTTTGACACCGTATGACAGTGACGCCAGGCGTCTGTATGAGACGCACACCTAACAACGTAAAGACGGTGTTTCGCATCGAGTGTTAATAAAGCAACGCCTGACAAATCAGCATGATCAGTTGGGATGAGAACACACATATTTTGTATGAAACCAAAACTGTGATGATTTTTATAACCAGAGCTGAGTGGTTGTGTTGTTAACCAAATCAAGGGCAAACTAACGTATTTATGTTTACATCACAAAACCACTTGGGTTTAGGAAAACTGCTAGGCTTAAAATACAATGTAACATCAGTACACAAAACACATCACAAACATCACAAAGCACCTAACACCTTGGTCTTGCAGTTGTTTTCTGAATTTCTCTCCGAATTCTGCATCACAAGGTGCTCAAACCATCCTGATCTGTCCTCCCATAACCAAGAGAGGCTTCAGGATCAGGGACTCACTAACAGTGTTGGGGGTAAATATTACAGGCTAGTAATCAGATTTCATTGGTGTGTAATGCAGTAATGTAATGCCTTCCTGTAGGTAATCACATTACAGTTACTTATCAATAAATCATGTTAACTTACTTCATAAAAGGAGGACAGAAAAACAAATCAAACATCTCTTTTTCCTGTTTGATCAACATTCATCATGACTGTGTTTTGAGTTGGAGCTCATGGACGAGGAGATGGAACAAAGATGGAGGAGCCGTTAAAACTTTTCTTTAGAGTGTGGAAACATGAACATACTGAGAATTTGATGCTCTAAAGGAACCAGAATGAGACGGTGAAGAATGCAGAAAAGAGAGATCTGATGTCTGTCTTCCTTTTATTACAATAAGGAGCTTTACTTTGAAATTATCTGGTGTATGTCCTCCTTTTATTGCAATATGGAGCTTTACTTTGAAATTATCTGGTGTCTGTCCTCCTTTTATTACAATATGGAGCTTTACTTTGAAATTATCTGGTGTCTGTCCTCCTTTTATTACAATAAGGAGCTTTACTTTGAAATTATCTGGTGTATGTCCTTCTTTTATTACAATAAGGAGCTTTACTTTGAAATTATCTGGTGTCTGTTCTTCTTTTATTACAGTAAGGAGCTTTACTTTGAAATTATCTGGTGTATGTCCTTCTTTTATTACAATAAGGAGCTTTACTTTGAAATTATCTGCTCTCTGTTCTCTTTTTATCACAATAAGGACCTTTATTTGGAAATTTTCTGGCATCTCAGGTGATGTTACAGAGTAATCCTTAAGTAATGTAACTGGCTACTTTCAGTAGTGAGTCTTTTAGTAAAGTAATGGATTACTTTTTATAAAATGTACCTCCACTGCTCGCTAGTGATCATGATGTTTTGTACAGTGTGGAGGTTCAGAGACGACTGAAGCCAGCAGCTGCTCCCCCCCAGCTCTATATTTACCTGGGCAGTGAGCCGAGTCCCAGCCTCTTGTAGCAATGTCCATTGGTTTTATTTTCATGTGGAGAGGCACTGACCTCTGCTCTGCTTCTGCAAACCAGCACATTTTAATCAGATCAATAATATAATATATATAACAAAACCAACAGCTCCTATAAGCACAAAAAGATATGAGTGAAAACACTCTGCTGTAAATAAACTAAAGATAAAAACAGGTCAAAATCAAAACCTAAAGATATTCAGAGAACCAGCAAATCGTCACATCTGAGAAGACTGAAATGAAGAATTGCCAGTTTTTACTTGATAAAGACGATTCCAGTGGAATGAACAGCGGTAGTACTCAGATATTTTACCACCATGGTGTAAACATACTCATGTAAAACCCTGTATTTGGTGTTCTAGAGAGTAAAAGTACCAGTAAGTATTACCAGTAAAATACTTTTACAAGTAAAAATTGCTTGTTTAAAGATATTCAGTTATTGACCTTTGGAATCCCAAAGTATCTCATGGATGCAAGATGTGATATAAATATAAACACTACTCATACAAATACCTTACTGACTTGTTTTTAGTAACATTTTCCAGACTTATGTTACATTTATGTACATATTTTTTTACTATTTAAGTCCTTATTTTGCACCTGACCATGATGAGTTTCCTCAACCTAAGTGTTTTTTTTGCCTATACATAACTACATTATGTTGCCTCACATTTAAATAACAACAAAGCCACAATCATCACAGCTTTAAATAACTACGCTTGTTACGTAGAGAAAGATTTAATGTTGAGTTGTTTGGAAATGAAAACTTCTATTTTATCCAAAAATAATCTGTTTCTTTTAGCAACCACCATTAGAGACCATCATCTGGCTGGTCCCCTATTTTTGATAGATGACTTATTAAAATTTTTAATGTAAAAATACCCTGATACTGTTTTTTAAACATATAATTATTCTGACATCTAATGCTGGATGCAGGAATAAAACTGGGAAGATGTTTTTCTTTGTTTCATGAGGACTTTAGTGAATTGGCACTGTAAAAAGGTCGGTGACATAACAAACAACATTTCACTCAAATGACACGTCAGTGTTCGTTAAAAAAACATTTCCTGTTTTATTTTGGCAGAGACCAAAAGTGGCCTCTCACAGTCTACATGCAGAATATTAACATGTCAAACACAGTCTAGTCACATTTAGAGAAGTCACGGCTGCGATGGTCGACGACACGTACAGACACGGGGGGGTCGCTGACCTACGACGCTACAGAAAAACAGGAAATCAAACAGATTAATACACAGAGCTGACAGGTTGGACCCATGGTGAACCAAAATGGCCTCTACTGGTGATTCAGTTTTTACTCATGGATTCAACATCAAGTCACTGGGACTTGATGTTGGCCTGCTCTCTGCAGGCCAACGTTTATTTCAACAAATACTTCCTGTCGTCACCTACATTCTGTAGTGTCTTCCTGTCGTCCTCTACTTCCTGTCTTCCTGTAGTTTTCTACTTCCTGTCTTCCTGAAGTCTTCTACTTCCTGTAGTTTTCTACTTCCTGTCTTCCTGTAGTCCTCTACTTGCAGTCAACTACTTGATGTTGTCGTCAGTTCATACCTGACCTGTTTATAGACATAAACTGTAAAGTGACTCTAAAGTTTTTAAGTTTAAGTTAAACATCTGATTAACCATGCGATAGTCCAGTTTGGTCCGGACCGATCCACTGCTTTGGTCTGGTTTCACTCATGGAATTTTTGTTCTGATCAAACAGCAAAGTCTGAGAGTTCGGACCAAACAAGGTGAAAGGTGAGAGGACCCTCAGTTTTAGTATTTATTCTAAAGCTTTAAGTTGATGGAATAAACAGCAGTAGAGTCGATGCATAGTTAACTTCCTTATGTCACACCAGGAAACATTCAGGGATTTTCAAAGTAAAAGAGCAGTAAACAAGAGAGAACTAGAGGGTCATTGTCAACACTTCCTGATGAGGCTTCAGAACATCCAGTTTGCTGGAAAACTTTACAGCATCAGTTTAAAAGGTTTCATGTTTGGGAGCCAAGGTGGGTCAAGAAAAAGCTTCTGACGATCTGCAAAGAAATTATGGGATGTTGATATACACTGCACACAAAGGCAGAACTGGACAGATAGGTAGTGTTACAGCAACACAGGAAAGGCATCGTGAAGCTGATGGCTTCCTATGAGCCACATTCATAATAACAGGTAACTTTCAGTGATTTCTGTACTGGAGGATTATTAGAAGGTGTTTTTCTGGAAGGAATCCTCTGTGCTTGGAATGTAAACAAAAAAAAAATAAAACAAATAAAAGAAGAAAAAGACATAATTATTCTCTCACATTCACAGAGAAGCAGCCGGGACCAGTCACATAGAAAATATCATTCAGGATCGACCTCCGTTAGCAGCCGAAACGCCTCCTTTACAATCCTCTGAATTCAGGTTTTTCAGGCGAAGACGTTTCAGATGAAGACATTCCTCTGAGCGGCGAAAAGCAACATGAATCTGTTTCAGAAGAACCAACTCCCACCAGGAAAAAAACGATTCTTGTTATTTTCTGGTAAAGATGGCCGACTGTTAAGGGCGTCAGCGTCAGTCCCACGAGGCTTATCTTTTAAAAAGTTAAAACTACACCACAGTACACAGTTTTCACAAGTCATGCGAATATACAGGAACTAGGACTGCAAACAAAAGTTAACATAAACACTAATTCAAAAGAAAATAAGAATAAATTATTAACTTGTTTGAACACAGTGAAGTCTTTAAGAATCGGTGTAAACGCCTCCGAACTGAACTGAACTAAGTAAAACAGAGGAAATAAAGTCTTTCAATAAATAACACATTCTGTATTAATAAAGCATTGAACAAACACTGCGATGAAGCAGTTTGGAGAATTTAAGATGGTGGGCAACGGGTTCAGAACTTCAAAGAAGGAAATAAATCATTTCCATCAAAAAAAGAAAACAGGAGGGAAAATAAGGCCCCTGAAATAAATATTCCCACTCTTCTTTTTCCCCACAGGTGTGCCGTTTAAAAATCCCACCACGCCGTAAGAAAAAACATTATCAAAAAGACGCTATACCATCCTGGAGTTAGTGTCCGAGGAAAAATGTCCCAGGTTCTGTTTCTGCCGGCGACCACGGTTGTTCTTCGGACATTTCCTGAAGAGACAAAGAGACGTTAAATGAGACGTTTTGACATTTAAATGTTTTTTATTTCTGTCCATCAAAATGTAAAGAGTCTTTTTGTAGAATTTCATCCTGGTTGAATGGAAATAATGGAGTTTTCTTGTTGCCATGCATCTCAAGTAAATCAGTTGAGTGATTACTGATCACTTCCCATCAGTTCTTCAGATCATCTTATCAGTGATCGTTTAATCAATGATGTCAGTTGACAACAAGCCAACCAGAGTTGGTCTCTTAGATAGACAGAAGATAGTAAAACACATTTATTCCAATGAAAATCTTTCACTTAAAACATTATAATCTTAATAGGGCCTTTGGTGCTGAATTACAACAACAAAGAATTTTACAGGTATTTACAGATTATCAATCTTAAAAAAAAAACAGATATAAAAAAGAATTAATGGTATTTAAATTTACATTTTTAAATAAGGTGTTCATTAAAAAGAAAGTGCCTTAAAATCTACTTTATTTGTTCATTCGAAATAAAGGGCTTGTTTCATTTTTGTTCTACGCCACCTCACCTTGTGATGCACATCACCACGGCGACGATGATGGCGATCTGCACAGCGCCGATGATGGCAGCGATGAGGACGTAGTGCAGCTTCTGTCCGCTGGGGACGACGTACAGGATGTTGAAGTCCTGAGGCTCGTCACACTGAGCACCTTTGTAGCCGGCGTCACACCTGGGAGATAAAATACCTTAAGTGTTACAGTACAAAAGGAAAAGTACTCACCTGACTGACAGTACTAATAACACCTGTAGACCAGCACTCACCTGCAGGTCGCCACGCTGTACTTGAGCTCACATTTCCCATGAACACAGAAGCCAGCGTAGCTGCTGGAGCAGGGGATCAAAAAACCATCACTGTGATCCAGATCAGTGGTCTCTGGAATACAAGAAGATTGATGAGTGATGGACAGGTGAAAGACGGACAGGTGAGTGAGGGTTGGAAAGAGGTGACAGCTAGCCTGGCTCTGACTAAACAGCTGACTGAGTATATTTTGAAAAGACTGAGCAGAAATTGACGCGTGTTCCTGGACATTTGAAGAAACTTACTGTAACTATGAGTAGTATGAAAATGGAATGTACTAAATGTTTCCTCACCCAAGTCTTTGACTTTGAACGGACTGCTGTCGTCCTTCTTCCCCAGTTTGTCTTTATCAGCTGTGAAAGGACAAGAAGGACAAGACAGTTAGATAGAGACAATTAAAGACATTAAAGACAGTCAGACAGAGAGTATTCTTGGTATTTGGATGTCGCCATCTTGTTTTTTTTTTTGCAACCAGATGCATCACTGGAGCTCAGTGCAACTGAACAAGACTTATTCAGGCAACCAAAATGTTTTTCATCATTGTGATCTTGGTTCCTACTGTCTGTTTATTTAATCTATCTTGATCCAGTTGACAGTAAACGGCTCATTTTCCAGCACTCATCCAGGTCATCGTCATCATATGACATCATCACAGCGTAGCGAGTCTTACCGGGACACCTGCCCAGGTGTTTGACATCGATCTGCTCCTGCTTCATGCACGACGCCTCTCGGACCAGACAAGGATTGTTATAGGAGTTACTGTCAGTGGCGCAGACTGGGTTCTCGTTGTGTCCACTGCAGTCTATGTTACAGATGCACCTGAGGAGGAAAGCAGCGTATCATCAGAAATAAATCCTGAAGCAGAGCCTCTAAATGAGGATGGAGTCATTAATTCAGCACAGAGCAGCTGCCTGCAGAGAGTCCATCACTCTTCAGGAAGTCAAGTGGTTTTATCAGGGTCTGCCTGAACTCCTTCATGACACAATTAAAACCACTTTGTTAAATATTACACACACATTTATCCTGAGAAATCAACTGATTCTGATTGAGACATTGGAAACTCAAAACATGTCAAACATTGATGCTAAATTGGTGTTACATGGACAACATTTCTCTGATGCTATTTTGACACTATGACACTAAAGAGTCAACTGGACTTGCTTGAGGTTTGTTGAAGAAGTTTATCCTTTCATCATTAAGTTTCAGTTCTAAATGTCTGGTCCAGATAACCTGAGCTGCACTCAGGTGTGATAGGATACTACAGTTTCAATACTGAGTTGTACGTGGCTGATAGATGGTGTCGTAGCCCTCCTCCTCTGTTCACAGATAGTTTCTCCAGTTTGACAAAACTCCTCTCTCAAACCATCTGTCTTCCCTGGCTAAAACCTGGACGTTACTGTCCTCAAAGGAGTCACCTATGTTTTTCAGGTCCAGGTGAACTGCTGAGTCTTGTCCTGAGGAGTTGACTTTCCTGTATTGAGCCATACACTTGTGGTGATCTTTTTGGGTCTCCCCAATGTACAAGTCACTGCATTCTTCACTGCACTGGACAGCACACACTACATTACTGTGTTTGTGTCATTTATTTTGTCCTTTGTTGGACCAACTTCTGTCTCAGTGTGTTACCAGGTTTAAAGTGCATGGGAATTTTGTGTTTATTCAGATACTCCAGCAATGTAGGGTTTCTGTTTGTCTTCCCTCTCCTGTTCATTGTTGTTTCTGTTTTTGGTTTTGTTGGTGTTGACAAGGGCCCAGTTTGGACAGCCACGTCTTAAGAGCATTCTGGAAGTGTTTCTGCTCCTTAACCTTTACCTCTGTCCTGACGGGGATGTTTTGGGCCTGGTGGTTCAGGGTCCTGATGACCCCTAATTTGTGCTGCAGAGGGTGGTGAGAACCAAAAAGGAGATACTGGTCCGTGTGGGTGGGTTTTCTGTCCACCTCGATGTTGAGACTCCTGTCCATTTCAAGGTGTACTGCACAGTCCAAGAAGGCCAGGACGTTGTCCTTAACGTCTTCACAGGTGAACTTGATGTTGCGGTCCACTGTGTTGATGTGGTCTGTGAAAGGCTCCACTTCTTTGGTCCTGATTTTTACCCAGGTGTCATCCACACACCTGAACCAGTGGCTGGTGCTGACCCTGTGAAGGATGTCAGAGCCTTGCTTTCCACCTCTTCCATTTACAAATTAGCTACTATAGGAGATACAGGTGAACCCATGGCACAACTGTTTCTGTCTGTAGTCGTTTTCTCTGTACTGGAAGTAGGTGGTGGTCAGGCAGAGGTCCAGCAGAGTGCAGATGTGGTCTGGGGTGAAATATGTTCTGTCTGTTAGTGTTTGGTCTTGTAGCAGTTTTCTTCTTATTGCTTCCTTGGAAGCAGTCAGGATAGTAAAGGAAAGGTTAAGGAGCAGAAACACATCTGGAATGCTCTTAAGACATGTGACTATCCAAACTGGGGGGTTTGTCAAGACCAACAAAACCAACAACAATGAACAGGAGAGGGAAGACAAGTGGAAACCTGTTGTCATCACCTACATTGCTGGAGTATCAGAAAAATTCAAGAGAATTTTCAGAAAACACAAAATTCTCATGCACTTCAAACCAGGTAACACACTGAAGCTGGTGTATGCTGTCCAGTGCAGTGAAGAATGCAGTGACTTGTACATTTGGGAGACCAAACGAGCTCCACAAGCGTCCTACCACAGTGACTCCTAACGAGATCTGTTGTTTTGGTGGTTTTGGTTGTTTGTTTTCTATTCCAACAGGAGTATAAGTATCTGAACTCTCTTCCAGTCAGAACTGAAGAAGCCTCTTAGATGAGAGGTGAAATGTCTTCAACAAACTTCAAGTAAGTCCAGTAAGTCTTTTTTGCTCTTTTTTTTTTTTTACCTCATTTTGATTTTCCTCAACCTGGATGACTGAAAACCTACACAGACCGTCCGTTTTTAATATTTTTTTCGGGGATCTAATGTTTTCCCTCCAGACTCACCAGACATCCTCGGAGTCTTCATCGCACTCGGCTCCATATTTACATGTGCTGCACTTTGTGAACTTCTTCCCTCCGTCTGAACCTGAACCCTCATCGTCTGCAACAGATCAGCAGAAACAGAAAGTCTTGTCTGAAACCACAGAACATGAATCAGTCCTCAGCTGAGCCAAGACTGGAGATCCATCAAACCTAAAAACCTGATCCAGATCTGGAAACCATATCCTGTGATCTTTTGATCTGTGATACAAAGAATTCCTTTCCCCCTGAAACACACAAATACACCTCCTGGTGGTGAACAGTGTTACTGTTTGTAGCTGTGGCATTCTTCAGAGGAGATCTTTGATAACAGAGAGTGAAACCAGACTGTGATACAGCATGGACATGTTTGCTTTCCTTGCTTTCAACAAATATTTAATATGGACATTTTCTACATTACTCTTTGGAGGATTTATTATGCTAAACAGTGTGGACGCTACATGAATGCTACATGGATGCTATGGATGCTACATGGAAGCTACATGGAAGCTACATGGATGTTACCTGAATGCTAAATTGATGCTACATAGAAGCTATATGGATATTATATGGAAGCTACAAGGATGATACATGGAAGCTACATGGATGCTAAATGGATATACGGAAGCTAGATGGATGCTAAATGAATGCTACATGAATGCTCCATGGATATACGGAAGCTAGATGGATGCTAAATGAATGCTACATGAATGCTCCATGGATGCTACATTGAAGCTACATGGATGCTACATGAAAGCTACATGGATACTACATGGAAGCTACATGGATGCTATATGGAAGCTACACGGATACGACATGGAAGCTACATTGATGCCACATGGAAGCTACATGGATGCTACATGGTAGCTACATGGATACTACATGAAAGCTACATGATAGCTACATGAAAGCTACATGGTAGCTACATGGATGCTATATAGAAGCAACATGGATACTACATGGAAGCTACATTGATGCCACATGGAAGCTACATGGATGCTACATGGTAGCTACATGGATACTACATGAAAGCTACATGATAGCTACATGAAAGCTTCATGGTAGCTACATGGATGCTACATGGAAGCTACATGGATACTACATGGAAGCTACATGGACACTACATGGATGCTATATAGAAGCTACATGGATGCTACATGAAAGATACTTTAATGCTACATGGAAACTACATGGATGCTACATCAAATCTACATGGAAGGTGCATGGATGCTACATCGAATCTACATGGAAGCTCCATGGATGCTACATTGATGCTTGGAAGTTCAGGATTGGATATGTGATGGAGGTGTTTAACTACTTAATTGCAAGGAAAAACAGTAGTATAAAAAGATACAAAAAAAAAGTATATACTGAGACATTTACAATTTTTTACAGCACAGCTATTGCACAGGAAAATTATTCCAGTTATTTAAGTTTAGTTGAGTTAAATATTATTGCACATATGCGGTTATTGTACGTGTTAGTTACACATATTTTTGCCCATGATCCCTGAGTGTGCTGTTGTGTGTACAGAGCACTGATGCCTCTGCCTCTTTGTTATTATTGTTATTATTTGGTTAGTGCTGATGCCATCACTTCCATTATCATCTTATGATGTTATTATAATTATTATCATTACAGGGGATGTTTAACACTCATTCCCAGCAGAATGTGAAGCATCAAAGAGCTGTGGGGATTATTCATGGCTGCCTTTCATCACAGCTGCATTTCCTGATTCATCAGGTGATGTTTTGTAAAGTCATGAAATTAATCCACAGCTAATGACAGGAAGTGAAACGAACAACCTGCGAGTTGCAAAGACTGAAGTCATTAAATCCTGCGTTCAGACAGAAAGTCTGAGTAAAATGTTCATGTTTCCACTGCAATCTAATAATGATAATCATCATTTATTTTCAAAAGGGAAATAAAATAACAGCAAAATACTGCAAACAACCAACCTGCAACAGTGTTGCTGACCAAAATATTTTTAATGTTTCTGTAATTGTTAATCCACCGGCACTTCAATCAAAATTATATCTTTAATTTTAAAATATAATTATTGTGACAAAAAAGCAGAAACGACATCAAAGCAGATTATTATTATTGACTGAGATGTTGACTTAATGGTGACGTGTAGGGAAGAAAGAAAGAGAAAGAAAGAAAACTTTTATTAAGCTCTGTATTTTTATGAATAACATCTGTAACAGGCGTTCTTGTTATTGTGTCCATCTTTAAACACACAGAGCTGCATTAGCTGTAAACAGAGAGGTCTCACTCTGGTGCAGATTTCCTCTCACTTACTTGGAAGAAAAATGTGATTTCAAGGGCGGCAGCTTGATTAAAATGAGTGGGGCGGGTGGAGGCTGTCTGCTATTGTGTGTGTGGCAGAAGGCCTGCCGGCTGACAGATCGGCCTGCTGTGTTTGGACGTATTGAACATGGAGAGCTCAGCCGGGGCTCAGAGGCCAACCGATCGATCAACCAGGATCTGCAGCAGAGCGTCTCTTTGTTTCTGCGTTAACCCCGTAAACAACATGGACGCCGCTGGGTCTGAGGTGGGGAGAGGAAAATGACTCGACCACGACCGAATGAAACGTTTCAGGTCGTCGAACAGAAATTCTGACTCTAAATCTGCTTCACGTTCATCTTCTGATTTCTAACCACCACGTGAATATTCTTCGTGCTGATCATGTTTTACCAATTTGGAAACACAATTTATGCTCAAGTTTTAAGAAAAAACTAAATTGTGATAAACGTAAGTGAAACAGAATTAATTATTTTAACATCATGTCAGCTGTTTCTGCAAACCACAGATATTCTGTTGTTTCATTAATCACTTTCATACCAGTTTGAGTTCGCTCATAAGTGTTTTATGGTAGTAGAACTAGAAATAAAAGTGACTTTTACTATTTGTATGGCTCTTAATCGACCCTGTTAACAAGCTTCCTTCCTCTCAGATGATCACAAGTGGATCGGGTGACAAGTGTACTCATGTTTGAGTGGCAGAGACAGGTTGAATAACTATATTAAACTATATTAAACTACAAACACTGCTGCTGGCGCTCACAAATGGTCACAAAATGTCTGTTGTCAGTTTGGCAGTGAAGAAGCTTTTCAGCTGGACTCCCACAAGACAAAGAAAATATAAATCTGCTCTTCCAAGACGAAAAACCCTCCACGCAATTTTTATTCTAGGAGTTAATATTCAACAAAAAGACGCAGAGAAACCATCAAACGGTGCGTTCAGGATCCATTCAGACCTCAGCAGCCATTTGGTGAGCTCAAAAGGAGCAGAAAAAGACTCCTAATTGATTTGTGTTTGGCTTTCACTGTGAAGCAGGACATGAAATCTTTAAATAGCCCAAAGAAATGGAAGAAGAAAAAAAATAAAAACTCACCGTCTGAGTCTCCAGAACCAGAACCAGGATCTGGAAAGACACAAGGGATAATATTTAGCATATAGAAATACCACAGCTGTAATATATGATATGTGTCAATTCATAAAATAATCAACTAAACAGAGAAGTCAGGGGTTAGCTTAGCTTAACTTAGCTTAGCATAAAGACAGGGAGGAAGGAAGGAGTCCAGGAAGGAGAGAAAAAAGGAAGGAAAAAATGAAAGAAGGAAGTGGGTAGAAAGTTAGGAAAGAAGAAATAATAGTAGGTATGTATAGTAGGTAGTAGGTATGTTGGAGGGACAGTATATCTAGGAATGACGGAAGAAAACAAGGAAGAAAGGGTAGGAAAGAAAGTGGGGATTAAGGTAGGAAGGAAGGAAAAAGGGACGTAAGGAAAAGGTATGAAGAAAGCAAGAAGGGAGGTAGGACAGACATCAAGGAGAAAAGAAGCTTGGAAAGTGAACATCCAATAAGAAAAAGCAGGTCTCAATAAGGAAACTTCTGTAGCTCTACCAGGAAAATGACTCCTGGCACTGCCAGCCCCCATTAACAAAATGGATGCAGATTTTTGAGTTTTTGGCATTAAGAGATGGACTCGCCCCACTTGGTTCAATTAAATTTCACCTTTAGCTGCTGCTTCTTCCTCAGAGTCGTGATGAAACGTTTTTTCTTGGAATAGGAGGCAGAAATGAGGCGAGCGTGAGCGGAGGTGTTAACCAGTCTTTCAGGGAGATATCGACTAAACGCTAAGAACTTCAAACTCTGCTTTAACCTCTGAAAAAGAGGGTGAGGACGACGTTCATTAACTAATGAAGAGAGCCTTCAGGTTAATGTTGAGGTGATGATGTTCTGCATGGAGGTATTTACACCACTTTTCTTTATAAAGTGTTTACTGTCATGTGAACAGTGAAGAATTTGTTGAAATACTGATGTTAGCAATACTGAACAGGTTAAGAGGTTAACAGATTAATCAGGATTTATCAAATATAATAATGTGTGCATGTAATGCATGTGCAGGAAGGAAGGAAGCAAGAAGGAGGGAAGGAAAAGGGAGGATAGGAAATGTTTACTGTAGGTAGGTCAAGAAAAAGAAAGAAGGTAAGATAAAGGTAGGAGGGCAGGCTGGTCAGAATGAAGGAAGGAAGGAGGTAGAAACGAAGGACAGTGGATATAGAGAGGCAGCTTTGAAGGAAGGAAGGATGGGTGGAAGACAGAAGAAGCAGGAGTGTACAGTAAATGTTACAGTATAAGGAAGGAAAATGTATAGGTAAGAAGGAACAGAGAAGGGAGAGACATAGCTAGTAAGGAAGAAATTAAAGACTGTTATATGTAGGGAGGTAGGAAGGAAGGAAAAAGGAAGTGAGGAGGTGTAGAAAAAGAGGAAAGAGGAGGAAGGAGATAGGGATGAAAGAATGAAGGAGGGAAGGTGGTTAGGAAAGTGGAGGGGTAGGAAAGGACAGAAAGAAGTAAAGAAAGAAGGAAAGAAGGAAGGAAGGAAAGGAAAGGAAAGAATTGATCTGCAAAGATGCTGTGAATGAAATCAACATTGAGGGCTGATGGGACTGTCAAACATGTACAGTTTAAATAGATCGAGCAGCTTCAGGACGACACTGTGCAGCAGCACAGTCAATAAGAGCTGCAGAGGAAACAAGTTTAACGAAGCGTTTCCTGCTGCAGCAAACACTTGTAATGTCACAGCTTCTCTGCTGCTTCTGCTGAGAGACAAAACTACTTCCTGTTCGCTGAAACCTGACGGAGATCAGCAGAAGCAGACAAGTCAATTTAATCTATCACAAAATAATAGTACCTTAAAAAAAGAAAGTGGGATCCAAAGTAAAGGTCAGTTTTACATTCACAAAGAAAAATAGAAAAACATCAGTGAAAGGACACCATGAAAGCTAAACCTGCCCCAGTCGACCTGCAGCTGGATTATAGACTTCCTGTCTGACAGGAAGCAGCATGTGAAGCTGTGGAAACACGTCTCTGACTCCAGAACCATCAGCACTGGTTCCCCTTAAGGCTGCACTCTTTCCTCTTCTCTTCTCCCTTTACACCAACAGGTGCACCTCCAGTCAGCAGATCATCGAGCAAGTTTGCAGATGACACCACCCTCATAGAGCTCATCTCTGGCCAACAGGATGGAGACTTACCATCTGGTGACCTGGTGCGCTGAGAACAACTTGGAGCTCAACACTCTCAAGACAGTGGAGATGATGGTGGACTACAGGAAGTACAAACCTCCACCTGCCTCCATCACTCTGTGCGGCTCTCCAGTCAACTCGGTGGAGTCTTTCTGCTTCCTGGGCTCCATCATCACCCAGGGACATCAGCTCCCTCACCAAAAAAAGCACAGTAGAGGATGTACTTCCTGTGGCAGCTGAAGAAATTCAACCTGCCAAAGACAATGATGGTGCACTTCTACACTGCCATCATTGAATCTATCCTCACCTCCTCCATCACCATCTGGTATGCTGCTGCCACTGTTAAGGACAAAGCCAGCAACCACTAAAATACATTTTCCTGTTCAGGAATGACAGGAAATAACTGGAATTTAACATCTCAGTCAAAAAATAAGAATAATGAACTTTGATATTTTTTCTGCTTTTTTAAAACTGTAACTTGTAAAATTCCTGGAAATTCATAATATATATTCAACAGGCCAGTAAAGTCCAGAAGCTGTCAACAGCAGAGTTTTAAAGAGTAATAACATCGGCCTCAGGCTGGTGAGGACCCCAGGAGGTCTCGGCCTTCCTGCTCTGGGAAATGTTTGTTTCGTCACTGAATGCTCCGTTTACAGGAAGCATACATCTCTGGGAAAGGAAATTGCAGGAGGACGGTGGTGTAACAGGTAATAAGAGCAGAATGCCTCCTGGGAAATCAGACCGCTGGTGCTGCAGATGGAGTCCACCACCACCAGGGTGTCACTGCAAGTCTCAAGACATTTGAGACGAGAGCATAAACCCTGACCGAAGCCAGAGAGTCCTGCTACATGACCAAAAGTCTGTGGACACCTCTGTCTATCGTAACTTCATATGTTACATCATGGAGTATTTACATGATCCATCCATTTTCTACCGCTTATCCTCACATAGGGTTGTGGGGGGTGGAGTCTATCACTGCTGTCTTAGGGTGGACAAATTGCCAGTTCATCACAGGGCACATAGAGACAGACAACCACTCACACTCACAAATACAAGCACTTTAAATTTGCCAATTAACCTAATCCCCATGCATGTTTTTGGACGGTGGGAGGAAGCCAGATTACCCGGAGAGAACCCACACAGACACGGGGAGAACATGCAAACTCCACACAGAAAGGCCCCGGCCCGGAAATAGAGCCCGGTACCTTCTTGTTGTGAGGCGACAGTGCTAACCACTACACCACCGTGCCGTGTTTACATGATTCACCTTAATATTAAGTAATTTCTTATATGTTAAGGCTAAAAACATATATAGATTTATTATAATTGTAGCATAGGGGAAATACAATTTATTGTGTATGCAAAGTTCACAATGAAGCTGTATGTGGCTGTAGTCAGCCACGCTGTAGACAGACAGTTTGACTTCATAAAGACGCTTCCCAGGCCATTTTTAGAAAGTACTCATCGTACTCTGCAGAGTCAGCAAAGATCTCGAAAATGAACCTGAGGGCTCTGACTTCCTGTTGATGAACAGACTAATCCTCTGAAGGACCCTGGAGGGTCCCTGGACTCCAGTTTGGGAACCAGTCAGACTTTAACGGCTCTCATCCACAGCTGCTAATTAAAATTGATCGCTCACTGACTGATTACGTTCAGAGGAAAAATCGAGGATGAGTGTTCAGCATTTGAAGTTCAATTAAAAAGTATACAGACGGAGAACCACAATGACTCTGAGAGCACAGTTACAAGTGATTAGTGAGGCATTTACAGTCATGTTTTTTACAAATGTTTTGCATGAGTTTCATCTCTATTGTGTTTGGGTGGAAGCAGAAGTTTGACTTCTCATCATAGTCGTGTACTTTTCTTCTTGTTTACAGAGACACTTTGACTTGTTGACAACTGACTGTACATTACATTATTTTTATCTTTGTTCAGCTAGTTCTAACTGTTTTGCTGAGCTGCTCCTCTGACCGTGATCAGAAGTGAAGTGTTATCTCAACAGTTTCACCTCATAATTAGATAAAGCAACCTGCCATGACAGCTCGGCCCAAATGGAGACGAGTCGGTCTGTTTTTACGGAGCGGCGGGTGAATTATTTCCTTAGATGACACTTTGAGAGCATTTTAAATGACTGAAACCTTTGCGGACACTGACTGATGACCTCACATTCTCCTCCAATAGTCCATATCAATAAATGAAGAGCTGTAATTCTCTTTTTGGTGAACTCCTCTGCCCTCGATCAATCAGGTTTCCAGTGTTTGCTGGCAGACTCACCGGCTGAGCAGGGCCCGTCTGACACTCTGGAGATGAGTCTCTGCTGCTTGCAGGACGCCTGTCGCCTATAGCATTCGTTCTGGTAGGTGTCGCCGTTGGAGCCACACACTGGGATGTAGTTTTTGTGACACTGGAAATCAAACACAATCAAATGTTAATTAATTCTCAATGTGACCGCTGGACACAGAATGTTGGAGACAAAACACCAGACTAGAAATACTGGACTAGAGAGTCTGGACTAGAGACACTGGACTAGAAACACTGGACTAAAGACATTGGACTAGAGGCACTGGACAGGAAACACTGGACTAAAGACACTGGACTAGAGGCACTGGACAGGAAACACTGGACTAGAGACACTGGACAGGAAACACTGGACTAAAGACACTGGACTAAAGACACTGGACTAGAGACACTGGACAGTAAACACTGGACTAAAGACACTGGACTAGAGACACTGGACAGTAAACACTGGACTAAAGACACTGGACTAGAGGCACTGGACAGGAAACACTGGACTAAAGACACTGGACTAGAGGCACTGGACAGGAAACACTGGACTAAAGACACTGGACTAGAGGCACTGGACAGGAAACACTGGACTAAAGACACTGGACTAGGGACACTGGACAGGAAACACTGGACTAAAGACACTGGACTAGAGGCACTGGACAGGAAACACTGGACTAGAGACACTGGACAGGAAACACTGGACTAGAGACACTGGACTAGGGACACTGGACTAAAGACATTGGACTAGAGGCACTGGACTAGAGACAGTGGACTGGAATCACTGGATTAGAAATACTGGACTAGAGACACTGGTCTAGGAACACTGGACTGGAGACACTGGACTAGAAACATTGGACTAGAAACACTGGACTAGAGACACTGGACAGAAAACACAGGATTAGAAACACTGGACTAGAAACACTGGACTAAAGATGTTGGACAGGAAATACTGGACTAGAGACAGTGGACTGGAAACACTGGACTAGAGACAGTGGACTGGAAACACTGGACTAGAGACAGTGGACTGGAAATACTGGACTAGAAAAACTGGACTCTAAACACTAGACTAGAGACTGTTGAAAATAGATCCACAGTCACAGTTTCCTCCAGTTTTCTCAAGCTAAAACCACAGATAGCAGCTGTAGATTAAACTGGGCATTAAACTATGTCCTAAATATTAACAGAATCAATGAGACACAGGAACAGAATGGCAGCAGATGCCATGTTGTCATACCTGGAACTGACAGACACATTTGAGCTGAGCGCCGTCGTCTCTGCAGACACCTCCGAACCGACAGGTGGAGTCATCGCAGACCCTCAGGTCGCTCTTCTTCTCAGACAGATCTGCAGCACAAACAAACAAACAAAGGGTTAAACAAACAAAAATATCTGATCTCCTAGGGTAGTAAATCCTGACATATGACCACACTTTCAGAATAAAAGACAGACAGTTTCTGAACAATAAAACCTGCAGGGAGAATGTTTATGAGACAGACGAGGCTTCCCTGTACCAACAGTTCAGATCAGAGCAAACCTATATCTACAGATTGATATATGCATATAGGAGGAACAGCTGTGTTAACGTTCTTGTATAAATATTTGATCTCCACATTTTAGTCTCTGAGGGTGAAAACTGTGGAGTCAAATTGGTGAAAATTTCTGAGGACCAACAGTTACAAATAAATCCCATCCTGGAAGAAGTGAATTACCGCTCAGACACCAAATGAGGAGAGTTCTACTTCCTGTCTGCAGGATTTTTGTTTCTGTGTGTTTGTCGTTGGCCATGTTGTGTTCAGGTTCCTCACCCCTCATGCATTTTACAACAGAGACAGGGATTTCAGATGCAAATAATTCCCTCCTCTGGATCAGAGCAGAACTAAAGAAGCTGATGGAGCGTAGACCCCCCCCCCCGCCAAGCCTGACTCAATCGCCATGGCCACAGACCCAACCCCCCAGGAGAGATAAACGCCAATACCTCATCTTATTCCTACCTCTGAGCACTCCATCATTTAACCCTTTCACTGCTGCATTCGCCGAGCTTTTGTTAATCTGCACTCAATTAATGATCTACATTAGTGTGAAAGCTACGTTCCACAGCATCACAGAAGCAAAAGCAACAACAACAACTGTGGAACAAAGCCAATATAAAAGAAAACAAAAATAATATATAAATATAAATGAAATATATATTAAAATATATACAATATATTAAGTATATATGCAACACAAAACATACATTAATAAAAATAAGCCAATATAAAATAAAACAAAAAAATAAGCCAATATGAAATATTTCTTTTTAAAGGGGAAGTGGAAGTGGAATTTGGATCTTATTTCTGGGATAAAATACTGCCATTTACTCACCCTTTTCACTATTGGATTTGATGATATCTATTTAACAGGAGCGAGGTGAGCACTGAAATGCAGCCAGTAAATGACACAAACTTGACCATTTCTCAGACGACAGACGTTTAATAAGATCTAGTCCGGAGTACTACAGATATTGGGATTAGGGATATTCATGACTGTATCAATAACTGTTTCTTGAATAGCAAATACTAATATTGCATGTGATTCTATATAAGCTGACCTGAAGAGTTATAGGCGACACTACTGCTTAGGTTCAACCATCTGGCAGCTTTTAGTTGAGTTTCCTGAGGAAGTAGAGCTGTTGTTGTTGGACTGAGATCAGCTGTCCTTAGAGAGTTCTTATTATGTGTCTTGTCTTCAGGTGTTTTTTTTATATCTCTTTATATTATTCTGTCACTTTACCTTTACTGCTGTGACACTGTGAGATTAATGAAGTTGACATCATCTGAAGTCCACCTTCTTGTTGTAAAGAATGAGACAGTTGGCAGAGCCTGAGGCCCGATTGTGAGATTCCAGATGTTCACATCAGTTCTGGAGGGTTTGGCAGTTTTATTTTATTTTGGAAAGTAGAACACCCTCCCTGAGCATTTTAGCGTCCTGTCTAGGAAGTGTACGACATTGTGGGTCGGCCATTTTGAAGTTGCGGCGAGCCTGAAATCGAGCTTTGAGATGGTTTGTGGAAGCCATTTCAGGCGCAGGGAGGTGGAGCTGATGTCTCCTTAGGGAGGTTTTGATTTCATAGGGAGGTGAAACCTTCTCCTGGACCTCCGTGGCCGATCGATCAGTTCCTCTAAAAACAGAGAATCCATTCCTCTGCAGAGACGTGAAACCAGAGAGGGAGGCGGCCTGACATCCATTCATGTAAAATACTGCCTCAGTGATGCACGATGGGACTTCAAACTCCCCTCCAGTATCTTGTCCTTCCTGCTACGAGGGACATTTTCCATGTTGGACGGTGTCTTTAAAAGCAGGTTCTGAGGGGAAGCAGGAGCTCAGCTGCTCTTAAAGCTTCAATGAGAGCGTTTTCATTTTGTCTTAATGTTTCCTGCTGTGCTGCCTAATTACTCCACCTGCCAGCACTGCATCGTTCACACCTGCTAACTACAGGCAAGCAAATGAAACACACCCCAACACAAACAGGAGCATCCATTGTTTTGAACAAACGGCTGCAGCATCAGGATCAGATAGATGATCAATAAAAGAAATCCCGCTGGTTGAGAGATACAGTGCATGGAGGAATCAACACAGGTGACACTTTGAGGTGAATACATAATGGATAAAAGCAAATGCTGTAAAACACAACCTAGAATTGAATGAAGTGTAGCTCATTATGCTACGACACCAGCTCTGAGTACAACATGTTATGCTATGTCACTAGCTGTACATCACAAACTCAGAGCATGGCTTGTTATGGTATGTCACTAGCTCTGAACATAGCTCTTTACGGGAGCGTGTCTATGTTCTCCGGGTCCTATGTTCCCCTCTTTGTATGAGACTGGGGAACATAGGACCCTTCCTACTCAACGGCTATCCCCCACCCGGTTTTCTTACCCTAACCCTAACCTTCCTTTACATGCTTTTTTACATCCCCCACCCTGTTCTCTCACCCTAAACCTTTTTTCTAAAAACGGGTCCTATGTTCGACGAGTGGGGAACATTGGACCCGGGAAACAATGGGATGAGCCCCTCTTTACGCTAAGTCACTAGCTCTGAGTATAACATGTTAAGCTACGTAACTAGCTCTACATCACTAGCCTGGAGCATAGCTTGTTATGCTACGTCACTAGCTCTGAGCATAGATTGTTATGCTACCTCACTAACTCAGAGCAGCATGTTACGCTGTCATTAACTCAGAGCAGCATGTTATGCTATGTCACTGACTCAGAGCGTAGCTTGTTATGCTGTGTCACTGACTCAGAGTGTAGATTATGCTGTGTCACTGACTCAGAGCATAGCTTGTTATTCTTCGTCATTAACTCTGAGCATAGCTTATTATGCTATGTAACTAAATCAGAGTGTAGCTTGTTATGCTACATCACTAGTTCTGAGTGTAGCTTGTTATGCTACACCTCTAGCTCTGAGCGCAGCTTATTATGCTGTGTTGCTAGGTCTGAATGTCGTTTGTTATGCTACGTCAGTAATTTAGAGTGTAGCTTGTTATGCTATGTCACTACCGCTGAACATAGCTCGTTATGCTACATCAGTAACTCAGAGAGTAGCTTGTTATGCTACATCGTTAGTGCTGAGCGCAGCTTGTTATGCTACGTCACTAACTCAGAGCGTAGCTTGCTCATTATCCTGTCATTCAAACCATCTCTGTTTGTCTCGCCACTGTTTCCACAAACTCTGGTTCAGACTAATAAAGACTGAACGCTGTCTGTCTGTTCTGGATCTATTTTAAACCAGCTGTACGACTTCCAGTATGAAAAGCTTTTCTCTGTTCTCTGCTGTTTGAAGAAAACATGAATCCCTGACCGACTCCTCCTCATTGCTAATGGCAACGCAGGTGACGCTGTTGTCCTTTTGTGCAAGTATTTAGCATTTCAGGTTTTTCATTAATCAGATCTGGTTTTACTGGAGAGGAAACTTGTTGAGATGAATCTTCAGGGAAATACTGAAAACTCTGCTTCAGACTGAAATATCTCAACAACTTTTGGATGATTTGTCATAAAATTCATGGTTTGATGATGATTTTGAATATTAATCAAAGAAACATGACAAATCTCTGCAAACCTGAGTGTGCCGCAGGAAAGTTGGTGATCATTATTACAGTATCTATATATTTAGAATATTTATTAACTGCCTACCTTATAGGATCCTAATGAAATAAAGTCAACATCACTCAGCCTCTTTAAACTGAAATGAATGCTTCTCTTGTTAAAGAATCATTTGATGAAAACAGTTCAACAGTCTAATCACCACCTGCCTCCTCTAACTCGCACAATGTTTTTTTTTTGGATGTACATTCTTTTTTGTATATGTTTTGTTTATTAGTTTGTGTACATTTTTTGTGTATATTTTTTTTAGTATATTTCCTGGGTGCTGCTTGGCTCATGTGGCTTCATCAGCTGCTGCTGCAGGACTGATGTTCACCTGGGAAGCACCTGATGTTTTATTCATGAGCAGATCAGAGCGACAGGAAGACTTCATCAGAGCAGGAAGTAATGGACCTCCAGGGAAGTCTCTCTGCAATGAGTCGGGTCACTCGGAGCCACCGGCGTTTTGCTTTATTACTAACAAGACAATAAAGCTTCAGATCTGCAGTTCCCACTTCCTGAAAAACCTGGACATCCTAAAAATGCGGTGGAGCGCTGCTGTCATGCTTCATCCTGTATAAATATTGAATTATTGAAATTTAGTCGGTTATTCTCACACATGAACTAAAAAAGCACTTAGAGAGTGCAGACCTCTTCTGCGGCAGCGGCAACTTTTTTATTTAAAGTTGCCAAGGAGGTTATGTTTTCACCGGGGCTTGTTTATTTGTTTGTGTTGGTTTGTCGCTTTGCAAAGTAACTCAAAAAGATATGGACAGTTTTTGATGAAATTTTCAGGATTGGCCGGAGGTGGCCTAACTTAAAACAATTAATTTTTGGTGGTGCCGTCAAATTGGATCCAATCACCACCAAAAATTAATCAATTTTAATTTAGGCCACTTCGGACCAACCCTGAAAATTTCGTCAAAATCTGTCCACAACTTTTTGAGTTATTTTGCAAACCAACAAACCAATATACAAATAAACAAACCCGGGTGAAAACATAACCTCCTTGGCAAAGGTAATTAACACCTGGATATTCTTGTTCTGTGATGTCACTAGCTCTGAGTGTGACATAACTTAGGAAGCTAAAATCCTAACTAGAGACCTTGCATAGCAAACTACACAGAGCTCGTGACGTAGCATAACAAGCTACAATCAAAACTAGTGACATAGCATAGTCAGCTACAATCAGAGCTAGTGACGTAGCATAGCAAGCTAAAGTCAGCTCTCGTGACATAGCATACAGTAACAAGCTACAATCAGAGCTAAAATCGATTCAATCGATCTCCATTTAAATGGTTGATAATTGATTCATAAAATCCAAAGATCGATCTTTTAACTTTGGTATTTTTTTCTTCATTGGACGTGCGGAGAAGCAGTCTGAAGTATAAACCCGCCTGCCAGACTAGACGTATGTATGATGATGCCAGTCTCGCTTGATTGATGACCTCATGCGAGACTGGCATCATCATACATACGTGAAACCAAAGAAGAAGAAGAAGTCTTGCATGATCAGCGTTTATTGCTGCTTTCCAAGGAACAAGATCTTGTGAGATGTTATTGCCAGCAGTCAAACAAACATGGTGGAAGTGAGTCCACCTCTCCAGGCACCTCTGACGAGTTTAAAAGCCGATGTCTGGATGCATTTCACTTTTAAGAAGTTAGAAGAAAATGACGAGTTGGACAAAAAACAAGTAGTATGCAAAATATGCAAAGGGAAGATAAAATACAGCTGCAATACGACGAATCTTCGCCACCATTTGACGAGGCATCACCCGGAAACACAGTCGGCAGACTCGGCACGGGCAGAAAATAATGGCGCATTTATTTTAACTGAAATATCCCTGACTGAATTGATATTGAATCAAATCGGATCGGATCGAATCATGAATCGAATCTGGACCTTGAAATATTGAAACAAATTGATCTGGAAAATCTTAGCTTAACTAAGACTTAATTAAGCTGTAGCTTAACATGCTACAAAAAGCTTCCTGTCATTTCCACCTGATGACGCTTCAGTTGTATTTCCTTCTTTGTCACTGACTCTGATTAATTCATGAAATTAATGACTGTATCATCACACCTATTAAGAGAGAAAGAGAGAGACATTTAACAGCATATCCTTTATCACAGAAATGAAAATATGGCTGCTGGTCCAGGGGATCTGGGGTGAATGTTTCAGGAGATATTTCATTTTTCAAACAGCCAGGGCACAGGGAGGATTAATCAAACACCTCTTCTATTCACTCCAGTTTTATCTACAACATTTTCCAAAAAGCCATTTAATGCTTTCACATATTTATTTCAAAATGGTGCACTTATAAAAAAGAGCAGGGAAATAAAGAGAGATGTCCTTACAGCAACAAACTGCTGCAGATGTTCTTCACTTATTTACTGCTCTCTATTTTATCTCTCTCGTTATGTGACTGCTGTTAATGGAAAAGCTACAGGGGTTGGACAATGAAACTGAAACACTGGCCAATTTAGTGTTGGAAGTTTCATGGCTAAATTTGACCAGCCTGGTGGGCAAACTTCATTGATTGCACATTGCACCAGTAAGAGCACAGTGTGAAGGTTCAATTAGCAAAGTAATAGCACAGTTTTGCTTAAAATATTGCAATGCACACAAAATTATGGGTAACATATCAGGGTTCAAAAGAGGACAAATTGTTGGTGCACGTCTTGCTGGCGCATCTGTGACCAAGACAGATAGTCTTCGTGATGTATCAAAAGCCACGGTGTCCACGGTGATGTCAGCATACCACCAAGAAGGACAAACTACGTCCAACAGGAGTAACTGTGGACGCAAGAGGAAGCTGTCTGAAAGGGATGTCCGGGTACTAACCCAGATTGTATCCAAAAACATAAAACCACAGCTGCCCAACTCACTGCAGAATTAAATGAGCACCTCAACTCTCCTGTTTCCACCAAAACTGTCCGTCAGGAGCTCCACAGGGTCAATATCCATGGCCGGGCTGCTATAGCCAAACCTTTTGTCACTCGTGTCAATGCCAAACGTCAGTTTCAATGGTGCCAGCAGCGAAAATCTTCGGCTATGGACAATGTGAAACATGTATTGTTCTCTGATGAGTCCACCTTTACTGTCTTTCCCACATCCGGGAGAGTTATGGTGTGGAGAAGCCCCAAAGAAGCATACCACCCAGACTGTTGCATGCCTAGAGTGAAGCATGGGGGTGGATCGGTGATGGTTTGGGCTGCAATATCATGGCATTCCTTAGGCCCAATACTTGTGCTCAATGGGCACGTCACTGCCAAGGACTACCAAACCATTCTGGAGGACCATGTGCACCCAGTGGTTCAAACATTGTATCCTGAAAGCAGTGCCGTGTATCAAGAGGATAATGCACCAATACACCCAGCAAGACTGGTGACAGAGTGGTTTGTTGAACATGACAGTGAAGTTGAACATCTCCCATGGCCTGCACAGCCACCAGATCTAAATATTATTGAGCCACTATGGGAGGGTTTTGGAGGAGCGAGTCAGGAAATGTTTTCCTCCACCAGCATCATATAGTGACCTGGCCACTATTCTGCAAGAAGAATTACTCAAAATCCCTCTGGCCACTGTGCAGGACTTGTATCTGTCATTCCCAAGACGAAGTGATGCTGTATTGGCCACAAAAGGAGGCCCTACACCATACTAATGAATTATTGTGGTCTAAAACCAGGTGTTTCAGTTTCATTCCCCAACCCCTGTATTTCAAGCCCCTCACACCATCAGTCTCAGGGCCAGCTTAGAAACCAGGACCTTTCCTGGAGTTGCAAGAACTCTGTGAGGACATCAAGTGTTCAAGATAACGACCGTCACTTTGAACATGTCAACAACAGGAGGTAGGAGGCGGAGACAAGACGTAGAAGACAATGAAAGGAGGTAAGAGACAATGAAAGGAGGTAGGAGACAAGGAAAGGAGGTAGGAGACGTGAAAGGAGGTAGGAGACAAGGAAAGAAGAAGACCAGCAGACCTGTAAATCATCAGACCACCAAACCAGTAGATCGTAAACCAGCAGACCAGTAATCACGTAGATCATAAACCAGCAGACCAGTAATCCAGTGGACCAGTAAACCAACAGACCAGTAGACCAGTAAACCATCAGACCACCAATCAAGTAGATCATAAACCAGCAGACCAGTAATCCAGTAGACCATAAACCAGCAGACCAGTAATCCAGTGGACCAGTAAACCAACAGACCAGCAAACCATCAGACCACCAAACAAGTAGATCATAAACCAGTAGACCAGTAATCCAGTAGATCATAAACCAGCAGACCAGTAATCCAGTGGACCAGTAAACCAACAGACCAGTAGACCTGTAAACCATCAGACCACCAAACAAGTAGACCATAAACCAGTAGACCAGTAAACCAGTAGACCAGTAAACCAGTAGACCAGTAAACCAGCAGTTTGGTAGAAAAGTAGTAGACCAAGTTCAAGTGTTTTTTTTGATAGATTGATTTAAAGATGTATTATAATACAGAAAAATGTATTTGTTAAATAGTTTTTAAGGGATTAAAACTAAAGTCAATAAGGCCTTTTTAATGAAAAAATAATTTTCAATAAGGATCAGAAGTCTACTAGCAGGGAAAACAATCAAATAAATCAATGATTTACAAAATATTAAAGACATTTTAATTGGTTTCCTTCAAAGTTTAAGGAAACTAGCAAAAAAGTCAATAAAGCTCTTTCAAGGTACAAAGGTTTATTCATGGGTTTCTAAGAGGAAAACAAATTAGTTCAATTAATGAATTATTATATATTATAACGTTAAACTACAACCTTAAATGCACTGAACCTTAATTAAACAGTGAGAGGTCTAGAGGGTTTTACTGGGAGATGGATTAATGGATTAATTCATGGACTTTAATATAATAAGGGATTTTACTTGGCTTTCCAAGTGGTTGAGGAGGTTTTTATGAAGAGAATCTGGTGAAAAATGACCAGTGAACAAGAACACCAAAGTTGGGTTTGAATCTTAATTTAATGTTCTTTGAAGGTGTAACTGCTTTCTCCTGGCATGTTAAAGAAAAAAAATGTTGACATTTTAAGGGTTTTTAATGAATTTATTTTCAACGAAGAAAATAACAGTGAGCAAAAAGCCACACAATCCCTTTAAAATAAACACTTTCTCCCATAAAATGCATCAAAAATTACCCCATAATAATAATATTGAACAACAATAATAAAGGCAGCTTCTCTCTTTGAGCAATAACTGCCTTTTCATTTTGTGTTATCAGTTGTTTGTTGAGATGAAATCCTCATTTTTCTGTCTAAAGAGTTGCTACACAAAGCCAGATGCACTTAAGCATCTGTCCTGAATCATATGTTCTGTTACTTAACAGGCTTCAGATCAAACCTCGTCTACATATTTGGCTCCTGCTTAAAATGAATTCCTGCAGAGGACTTTGATTTAAACTGGCTTCCTGTGTGCCGACAAGACGGATGGCTGCTACCGTCACTCCAGACACAAAGACCCACTTTGCTGTTCAGTCACAGCGATGCTGAATCACCAGCCTGGTATTTAGCATTTTGATGAGCTCTATTTCTTTAGCCCAGGCTGAGACACAGAGCAGCAGCAGCTCTAAACGTGAAAAACGACGCCTCTTTCATAAACCTGTTATTCACGACTAATCTGCAGCACCCTCGACTCGTAGCTGACAGCACATTAAACCACCATCACAGAAATGGTTTTCATTCCTCAGCGACGGGGTGGGTCTTAATTCTTCCTTTGGGTTGACGCCCCAAAAGTCCAGGAAGATTAAGACCTGAAACAGGACTGATGCCGACGTGGACGTCACGTCTGTTTGTGCCTTACTGTTAGCCTGACTCAGTTAGCCTGACAGCTAGCCTTACACAACTAGTGTGAGAGGTAGCGTGATTGCTAGCCTGAGGGCTATCCTGACTCTGACAGCTAGTCTGACACAGCTCGTCTGCCATCTATCCTGACTATCACACTGATAGCTAGCCTGACTGCTATCCTGACAGTTAGCCTGACTGCTAGCCTAACACAGTTAGCCTGACTGCTAGCCTAACACAGTTAGCCTGAGTGCAAGCCTGGCTGCTAGCCTGACACAGCTAGCCTGACAGCTAATGTGACTGCCAGCCTTGCTGCTAGCCTGCCAGAGTGCTAGACTGAAACAGCTAGCCTGACTGCTAGCGTGTCTGCCAACCTGGCTGATAGCCTGACGCAGCTAACGACAGCTGGCCTGATAGCTAGTCTGAGGGCTATCCTGACTCTGACAGCTAGTCTGACACAGCTAGTCTGCCACCTATCCTGACTATCACGCTGATAGCTATCCTGACTGCTATCCTGACAGTTAGCCTGACTGCTAGCCTAACACAGTTAGCCTGACTGCAAGCCTGGCTGCTAGCCTGACACAGCTAGCCTGACAGCTAATGTGACTGCCAGCCTCGCTGCTAGCCTGCCAGAGTGCTAGACTGAAACAGCTAGCCTGACTGCTAGCGTGTCTGCCAGCCTGGCTGATAGCCTGACGCAGCTAACGACAGCTGGCCTGATAGCTAGCTTGACTGCTAGCGTGGCTGCTAGCGTGGCTGCTAGCCTGGCTGCTAGCCTAAAGAACTACATTTGAGCTAAAGAACTGATCATCACAGTCAGAGTAGAACAGTAGAAATTTCACATGATGGTATTCTTTTCGATTCTGAGCTTTGACCCCTGAAATCACAATGGAGCAGGTGGCAGTGGAGAGGAAACAGGAAGTGAGGTATTACTATACTGCAGTGTTTTTATTTTACACAACTGCTCAATGATCTTAGAAACCTCCTGTCTGCAGCCAGCAGCATCTTCCCATTAAGACTAAATACAGTAACAACAGAGTATATCTCAATGTCTGGGGATCAATACTCAGTTTATTCATCTGTAAACTCGTTTAAATCTCAGACGACAAAACATCCAGTAAAATTCACTGCTCACGTCTTATTGCGGAGTAAATCTCCTCTTCATTCGCATGGAAACGTTGATTAAATGTGAAGTTTTAATAGCTGTTCTGTCTCAGGAATAAGAACAACACATAAATTATATTCCACACAACCGCATGCTGTTATAGAAATATAATAAATCACGTTCTGTGCAATAATTGATTATTTATTGTGTGAAACGTTTACATTCCTATTAAGCAGGATAACTATTGAGACTGAAACTAAAAAAGGGAATAAAATGTGATTTAATTTGTATGTTTGCCTGAATTCACACCTGAACAGAGGCCTCACCTCAACTTGCCACCATGTTTTACCCTCCAGGCTTAATTAAACTCAAGAGAACCAGCGCAGATTTAGAAAGTCCATAACCAACCTAGCTTTTTACAACCTCTGAAAAACAATTAAAAGCTCCTGCTGCCCTGCGGCGCTGCAGAAAACTGATCACTGCCTTGTCCTTTTTTAAAATGTATTTATAAAATCTCCAACAACTGAGGGAGCTTTTCTAAAAGTGATGAGGAAACAAGGATGCTGACCTTCATTCTGACTTTCCTACCTTCAGTTAACACTGAAGGAATTAATTAATTTCCTCTTACTGTGAAAAAAAGACATAAGTTGCACTGAGTACACAACATCCAGCTGTGTGTTTATGACACAAATTGCTATATGAAAACCTCTTTACTAGTTTTTCTGAGACAAAACAGAAATATTAAGATAATTTCATTTATTTAACACTTTATCTTCACTAAGATTATTATCATATGTTTCAAACAATTATTGATCACTTGACAGCAGTTTTTCTCTGAAAAATTAGGCTATCAAAATTCAAATTACTTCCCAATGTTAGTCAGCAGGAAAACATTGCAGTGGTCTCTATGGTGACATACAGGGAAGATGTAATTAAACATTTTTGCGACCAAATTAGCTTCAGTGCTCTTTCTTGAGGCTACAGCAAGCTAAACGTTGCGTTAGCTACCATGCTAACATTACATAAAGTGACAGCAGAAGATAAAATTGGGCCAACGTGACAAATTGAAATTAGGGATGGCTAATATTGACATAAAACAATAATATTGGGAAATATCAGTATCAGGTTTTATAACTTATGTTCAACTGCTGTATGTTTCAGCATTTCCGAGCAGCATGCAGCATGCAAGGCGGCCTGATGAAGTATTACAAGAAGAAGAAGAACAACAACAAGTGGATCGCTAGCTGTGGCTAACAAGCTAGCTCATCCGGTGCCTGACTAACATTACGTCTCTGGTTTGGAATTTAGCATGTGTCCTACACATGGTTAATTTGCCATCACACATGACTACATGAGGAAAAAGAAAGACGTTAGTAATGCTGTATTTAACAGCACAGGAATAACGGCAGTGAATAACTGTGCGCTATAAAAGCATTTTTTTCCTGTCAGACCCTGAACACAACAAGCCATTTCTTTCTTCTGCTTTCTGAGCAACAACAGATCTGAGAGCAGTCAATCAAACAATGCAGAGACCAAAATTCATTATTAAAACATGATTGACGGCTAACACTCATTTACATGACTGCTCCTTTTTTGCCTTTTAAATATTTGATAAAAGCAAACGAGGGAGAACAGGAGAACACTGTCATGAATGTAGGAATAGCCTATTAATATATATGTTGTTCACTAGAATAAAGTGAAGGCTCACAGGTTAGTTAAAGTTTATAATTTAAATACTATTTTTTTCATTCATCATCCTTAAATTTAACTACTTTTAGTCCAAAAAAAAAAAAAACAACGAAAATGTTCCTGTTTGTGGAACTGATAAAAAAGTATCTTATGTTGTCCTGAACATGTTAGACTATGTTAGATAGAAACAGTAAATATAAACATGGACATGGGAAATATTACAAAATCATATCCATAGTCTAAATAATAACATGTTATTTGTCTAAATATTGTTTTCATTTAATTTGTCATTAAAAATCTATTTTTAATGCACATTTTCAATAGCCTACATATTCTATTATTTCATTATTGTTGTTTTTTTTTCCTTGCCATACCTTGTTGATGCTGCTGTGAAGAGAATTTCTCATTATGTGCATACTACATGCAACATAATAACTAGCTTACCAGTTATTCACCTGCAATTATTACAACAAACGTAAATAGTACTCGCCTTTTCTGTCTTTCGTATTTTGTTTTATTTATTTTTTTTTATTTCTCCTTCTATTCTATTTAATGTGAGTACCGTCAGCTTTAAGTCAAACTCCTTGGAAATAAAAGCTCTTGATGGTGCTTGGTGTCCACAGACAGAAGGTGGCTGCGACAGAAATAAAAGTGATCATTGAACTCATCTGTGTGAAGTACTGTGCGGTAAATACCGAGACACACTGAGCAGCAGAGGCGGTAGCAGCGGAACAGACACTACAGCATCTTCACACATCTACTAATATTGATTCTTTTCCTGTTGATACCAGTGATGGAGGACAGAGAGGACACTAAAGCCGCTGTAACGACGAGCAGACTAAACTATGAGAGGTTCGGAGACCCTGCAGGAGCCCCCCCACCCCTGTTCGCCAGCATCATGGGCTGCATGCTGATGGAAAGCGTTAAATAAAGCCTCACCTGTGCACTCCCTCCCTTTGCCTTTGCACTCTCCGCTCTGCGGGTAGTAAGACGCTCGAGCCTCCGGCAGGTAGAGCAGCACGCGCAGCAGACAAGCAGACACCAGGTACCGGACCAGATACCGGAACAGCCCGCAGCCGGCACGCCTCCCAGGGCCCATGGCGACTCTGATGGCGGTGCGACCTGCAGACACCCCGGAGGGACGGTTCAAGATTCAGGGGCGATGAATATTAATTCCTGGTGAGGCGGAGGAAGAGGAGAGGGGTGGAAACACCCCGGCCGCCTCGCGCTGCGTCCCGGTGGAAGCTGAGCACCGACAGGCGTGGAGAGAGCGAGAGTCTGCGGGGAAAGATTGAAGGATGCTCGGAGAGCCTCGTTCAAGAAGCCTCGTGAAACATCCCTGCCATCCGCCCTTCCTCCGCTCTGTTTCTAACGCTAACCGGGCCGGTCCAGTCCTCCTCAGGTCGGTGCGGACAGAGAGCAGAAAACACAACAAAGAGACCAACAGGACAGACGGGCTGGTCACGTGAGAGGATGCAACACCCCCCCACCTTACGCCCCTGTCACGCACGCGCCCGCGCACCTTAAACAGGAACGAATGCAGTTAAGGAGCACGAGACAGGAAGTCAATCAGGTTCTCTGAAACCTGATCCCCTTTTAATTGATGAGTAATTAGCAGAGTATCCGAGTATTTCCACAGTGTGGTACAAATACTTTTACGATACCAGTGTATTTTCAGTGTGGTACTAATACTTCTACTGTATCCGAGTATTTTCACAGTGTGGTACTAGTAGCCTACTTTTACGATGTCAGTGTATTTTCACAGTGTGGCACTAGTACTTTTACTGTATCAGAGTATTTTCAGTGTGGTACTAGTACTTTTACTGTATCAGATTATTTTCAGTGTGGTACTATTACTTTTACTGTATCAGAGTATTTTCACAGTGTGGTACTATTACTTTTACTGTATCAGAGTATTTTCAGTGTGGTACTAGTACTTTTACTGTATCAGATTATTTTCACAGTGTGGTACTATTACTTTTACTGTATCAGAGTATTTTCACAGTGTGGTACTATTACTTTTACTGTATCAGAGTATTTTCACAGTGTGGTACTATTACTTTTACTGTATCAGAGTATTTTCACAGTGTGGTACTAGTGCTTTTACTGTATCAGAGTATTTTCACAGTGTGGTACTAGTACTTTTACTGTATCAGAGTATTTTCAGTGTGGTACTATTACTTTTACTGTATCAGATTATTTTCACAGTGTGGTACTATTACTTTTACTGTATCAGATTATTTTCACAGTGTGGTACTAGTACTTTTACTGTATCAGAGTATTTTCACAGTGTGGTACTAGTGCTTTTACTGTATCAGAGTATTTTCACAGTGTGGCACTAGTACTTTTACTGTATCAGATTATTTTCACAGTGTGGTACTTGTACTTTTACTGTACTCTCAATGAGCAGTGACTCAATAAAGCCTCCATGTTAACTGCACACTGACGGTGGTTCTCCTCCAGGACAGACGGACCAGTGGACTAACCAGTGGACGGACCAGTGGACTAACCAATGGACTGACCAGTGGACTAACCAGTGGACTAACCTGGGGGAAGACCAGTGGATGGATCACTGGACCAGTGCTCATCATCCAGTTGCTGCAGCTGCTGCTGGTCTGTCTTCTCTCCATCATGGTGGCAGCAGGAAGTGAGGCCTCAGCGGTGCTGTTGGACACGGTTGGTTCCACGCCGGCAGCTCTAACAGTTCTCTCCGGTGCTATCAGCCGCTGCCAGACTGTGACTTGCTCTAAATCACTCGCAACGCTGCTGATCAGCTTCCTGGATGAGGTTAAAAAGCTTCCAGAAGGTATGGAAGCAGAAATAAAAAAATCAGCCTGATTTATTTTTAACTCTTTAAAGTGACTGGATAACAGCAGAGAACACAACACACACAGGAGTATAGTTCTTTCCTGTTCCTGCTGCTTTCCTGAACCTTCAACCTGAAACCACTTATTCTTTTTGTCTTTGAACACAACATGAACAAATCAGAGAACAGAGTACCTGAGCAGGCAGTAACAGAATACCTGAGCAGGTAGAGAACAGAGTACCTGAGCAGGCAGTAACAGAATACCTGAGCAGGTAGAGAGCAGAGTACCTGAGCAGGTAGAGAGCAGAGTACCTGAGCAGGTAGAGAACAGAGTACCTGAGCAGGTAGAGAACAGAGTACCTGAGCAGGTAGAGAGCAGAGTACCTGAGCAGGTAGAGAACAGAGTACCTGAGCAGGTAGAGAGCAGAGTACCTGAGCAGGTAGAGAGCAGAGTACCTGAGCAGGTAGAGAGCAGAGTATCTGAGCAGGTAGAGAACAGAGTACCTGAGCAGGTAGAGAGCAGAGTACCTGAGCAGGTAGAGAGCAGAGTATCTGAGCAGGTAGAGAACAGAGTACCTGAGCAGGTAGAGAGCAGAGTACCTGAGCAGGTAGAGAACAGAGTACCTGAGCAGGTAGAGAACAGAGTACCTGAGCAGGTAGAGAACAGAGTGCCTGAGCAGGTAGAGAACAGAATACCTGAGCAGGTAGAGAACAGAGTACCTGAGCAGGAGGTAACAGAATACCTGAGCAGGTGAAGAACAGAGTACCTGAGCAGGTAGAGAACAGAATACCTGAGCAGGTGAAGAACAGAGTACCTGAGCAGCTGAAAAACAGACATGAGACTTCAGCCTCTGTTATAAAACATATAAACTGAGTGACTCAGTCACTTATGATGTTATGAGCTCCATAAAAGTCTAAATGAAATGTAAACCCCTTTCTTCCTTTCATTGTTTTTATTTTTGTCTCCTCTTACCTTCAGACCTTCAGCTGCTAACAGAAAACCATTAAAACCAGTAAAGCCTGATGCTGGAGAGGTTTTGTCTTAATTTCTCACTAATCCTGTTCTGGGTTTAACAGTCAGATTATTCCACCATATGTCTGAAGGAGAGAATTACAGATTAGTGACCAGTGTTGTCAGTTATTCCTCTTATTAATGCTTTATTCTACAAGCTTCCGTGATTTAAGAACGTTCCTCAAAAACGTTTACATGACTGAACATCTAAGAGAAGAAACGATAATGAGAAGATCAACATGTGTCTGAGCCGATTATTTAACATAAAATTTAACATAAAAAGATTTTCCACTTCTACTACTTTACTGCTACTACTACTATTACTCTTAATACTGCTACTGTTACTATTATTGCTACTACTGCTACTGTTACTGCTAATGCTACTACTACCACTGCTACTACTACTACTACTACTACTACTTTACTGCTACTACTGCTACTGTTACTATTACTGCTAATGCTACTACTACCACTGCTACTACTACTATTACTGCTACTACTGCTACTGTTACTATTACTGCTAATGCTACTACTACCACTGCTACTACTGCTGGCAGCTTGCTGGTTGCTGATTTAGTGCACTGATTACTGCTGCCTGTTACTGCTATGTTATGTTGATTCTTAATACTGCTGCTGTTGCTGTTGTTGCTGCTAACGCTGCCAGCTGTTTGCTTAGTGCTGCTTAACCGCCTCAGCTCACGGCTGCTGCTGCTGTTAGTAGCTGCTGCTGCTGTTTAGCAGCTGCAACAGCGGCATGTGCTGTTGCTGTTGCTGCTGGTCTTAGCATAACGCTGCTGCTGCTGCTAGCTGGTTAGCTGCTGCAACAGCTAACAGCTTAGCAGCGGCAACAGCTGAGTTGCTGGTTGCTGTTGCCCTGGTGACCTGCAGCTGCTCAACGAGTGCAACAGCAACCTGCTGAGCGAGCAGCGGCAACAGCGGCAGCGGCTGTTGCTGTTGTTGCTGGCAACTAACGGCAGCAACGAGCAGCAACAATTTGCTGCTGTAACTGCTGTGCAGCGGCAACTGCTGCTGGGTGCTGATTCAGTAGCCTTGGCAGCCAGCGGCAACGGTGATTGGCTGGTTAGCAACAACTCCAGCTTAGCTGCAGCAGCGGCAACGCTGGTGTTTAACGCAACTAACGCTGTTGCTGCTGCAAGCGTAACAAGCGAGCAGCGGCACTACTGCTACTGTTGGTACTGCTACTACTACCGACTGCTACTATATGGTGCTACTACTACTACTAGGCAGCGGCTAGACACTGCTCAGCTGTTGCTACTGCTACCAGCGTTATACGAGCTACTACTGCTGTTAACTACTTAACAACTGACGGCACGGTTACTTGTTCCATAACAGGCTTAAGCAATAACTAACAGCACTGCTACTAGCTAATAACCCGGCTTGCAGCATGCAACAACTGCTACTACAATTAAACTGCTGCTGGCAACGCTGCTGGTTAGCTGGTATGGGCTTAGTGTTGACGTTTTAGTTGAACCACACTCCCGTTTGTAATTACATTTTATCTGGAATAGTTTTTCATTTTGGATGTCTGAAATGAAAATTATGACTAGTAAGAATTCAATAGCAGGATATCCAGAATGTAATTGTGGATATCTGAAATTGAAAGCCCAATACACATGAATGGCAAAAATGACGTTATTTGTCCTAGGAAGAATGTCATTGTGGATATCTGAAATGTTCTTTTTGACTCAGAAGAATTGAAAGACAGATATCTGTAATACATATCCAGTCTAGGGCGGCATGGTGGTGTGGTGGTTAGCACTGTCACCTCACAGCAAGAAGGTACCGGTTTCGAATCCCGGGCCCAGGGCCTTTCTGTGTGGAGTTTGCATGTTCTCCCCGTGTCTGCGTGGGTTCTCTCTGGGTACTCTGGCTTCCTCCCACTATCCAAAAACATGCATGGGGATTAGGTTAATTGGCTAATTTAAATTGACCGTAGGTGTGAATTTGAGTGTGAGTGGTTGTCTGCCCTGCGATGAGGTGACGACTTGTCCAGGGTGTACCCTACCTTCCGCCCTAAGACAGCTGGGATAGGCTCCAGCCCCCCCACGACCCTATGAGGATAAGCGGTAGATGATGGATGGATGAATGGAAGGATAATCAGTCTAGCTATTAAATGTTGAAACGACGCGTCATAAGTACTGCTATTACTAACACTACTGCTGCTACTGCTCAGCAACTAACTGCAAGCTGCTGAGCTACAACTACTACTGCTGGAACCTGGCTACTGCACCGCGTACTGCTGCTGCTGAACAGCAACCTGCTGACTGCTGCTGCCTGCTGCCGCTGGGTGCGACTGCAGCTGGAACAACCAGCTGGCTGCTGCCTGCTGTTTAACAACGCATGCTGCTGCTGCTGAGCTTGCTGCTAGGGTTGCTGGCACGCAACAGCACAGCTGCTTGCTTGACCGAACAGCAAGCAGCTGCTAAGCAGCAGCAACCTGCAGCAGCAGCAACATGTGGACGAGCAGCTGCAAAGCAAACAGCAGCTGCGGGGCGAGCTGCTGCTGTGCTGCTGCTGCTAGCTGGCCACTACGCTGCTGCTGCTGACTGCTGACAGCTGCTGCCAACTGGGTTTGCGGCACTGCTGACTGCTCTTGACAACCTGCACTGAGCTGTGCTGCTGCTGTGACAGCAGCAGCGGCAGCAGCAGCTGCTGCGGCGAGCAACAGCTGGCAGCCCGACAGGACAGCAAGGCAGCAACGGCAGCGCTGCTGCTGAACAACTGCAGCAGCAGCGGCGAGCAGCTGGGTTTATAACTGCTGCTGGCTGCTTTCCAGCTGGCCATAACTGCTGCAACGCTGAGTGCGCTGCGTTGGCCTGCTCTTTCTGGAACATGGTGCGCAACAACTGCAACGTTTCAGCAGGCAGCAGCTGGGGTTGGCGGCAGGACAACAGCAACAACGTTTGGCTGCAGCAACGGTAACAACTTGCTGACAACAACCTGCAGCGTTGGCTGACAACCAGCTGCGCAACGCTGCTGCTTGGCTGTGGCAACAGCGAGCGACAACTGGCTGCAAGCAACAACAGCAACCAGCAGCAACAGCAACCAGCAGAAACAACCAGCAGCAGCAGCAACAACGGCAGGCAGCATTTATGCTGACAGCAACACCAGCAGCAGCAAGCAACTGACAGGCGGACGTATGCAACAACAGCAACTGAGCACTGACAACAGCGCCGCGAGCTGAACAGGGGCGCCTTGGCGAGCGGCGGCAACTGACAGCGACAGCTGTGACAGCAACCAGCTGGCCGGCCAGTAACCAGCAGCTAACGAGCTGCGGCCGGCGGCGGCGCAGCAAGCAAGCTGACAGCCAGCGCGAGCTCAGCTGACGCTGCTGGGCGCAGCAGCGAGCTGACAACGCGCAACCAGCAGCCGCGACAGCAAACTGGCAGCAACAGCATTTATACTGCAACCAGCAACAGCAGCCTGCTGAACGGCAAGCAGCAGCCACTGACAGCCTGACCAACTAACAACAGCCCGGCGATGACAGCAAGCTGGGTTGACGGCAGCAACAGCGAGCGTAAACAGCAAGCGACCAGCTGAGCATAGCAGCAACTGTAACCAGCTTGGCGATGCTGGGTTCGGCGGCTTAACAGCGCGCTGGGTTGGCGAGTAACTGCTGCCAACAACCAGCAGCTGCCAGCAGAAGCTGGTTGGCGACTAACAACAGCAGCCAGCTGGGTTAGCGAGCAGCCAGCGCGCTGAAACTGACAGTTTGCTCAACAGCTGACCAGCCGACAAACAGCAAGCAACGCTGCTGCTTAACTTAAAACTGAGGGTTGCAGCTGCTGGAACAACGAGCAGCTGAGTTTTATTTCTAACAGCTCAGCAACAGCCCAGCAACAACAACAGCGGCATGCAACTGGGCCAGCAGCGGCAACAACAGCGGCAAACAGACCAACGGCAGCTGGCTGGCAACAACAGCGGCAACAGCTGTGACGAACAGCTGCTCAGCGGCAACAGCAGTGAGCAAGACAACGCAGCTGACAGCGAACAGCAGCAACAGCAGGCAGCAACGAGCAACGGCAGCAGCAGCTGGGTTCGGCGAGCTGGAACAGCAGCGACGCAACCGGTTGGCGGTGCAACAACAGCAACCCGAGCAGCTGTTAGCAACAGCAACAACTAACTGTAAAGCCTGGGTTGGCGGCAGCAACGCAAGCAACAGCTGACGAGCAACAGCAACGCTTTCAGCAACAACAGCGGAACAGCATAGCGGCAACAACTGGCCGGCAGCAACGGCGACAGCAACAATAGCACGCTGACAGCGGCAGCTTAGCTGACGGCAGACAACAGCTGAACTAACAACAACCTGTGGCTGTGGTTGTGACAGCGCAACGGCGGCAGGCAACAACAGCAGCAACGGGTTTGGCGGAACCAACAGCAGCAACTTTGGCAACAACGGCAACTGAGCTGCAACAGCTGGGTTGGCGGCAGAACATCAGCGAGCAACAACCAGCTTAACTAGCTGCCAGCAGCAGCGTGCTGAGGGTTGGCGGCAAGACAACGTAGCTCAGCTGCTTGACTGTGACAACAGACAACGGACTGCTGGCAGCTGGCAGCAGCAGCAACAACCCGAGCAACAGCGGCTTAACAACCAGCAACAGCAGCGACAATAACAACAGCGACCGTAGCAACAAACGGCGGCTGCAGCAGCGGCGAGCAGGCGACAGCGGGCAGCAACAAGCAACAGTATGCTACAGCAGCTGAGCAGCAACTGCGCAACAGCGCTGGTAACGGCAGGACGGCTTAGCTGCTCAACGTGGCGCGGCGGGCGGGTTCTGTGCTGGCGAGCAACGGCGGCTCAGCAACAGCGAGCACGGCTGCTGCTGAAACAACAGCGGCACAACTGCGACGGCGGTAACCAGCAACCAACAGCGGCCAGCTCAGGTTAACGACAGCAACAGCTGACGGCGGCAGCTCAGCAACAGCAGCAACAGCTGACAGCGAGCAACAGTAGCTGACAGGTTAACGGCAAACCAGCTGACGCTGGGTTAGCAAACAGCGTTTTAAACAAACCCAGCCAACAGCGAGCCAGCGAGCAACTTAGCTGGGTTGCGCTGTAACAACTGCTGGGTTGGCGAGCAAGCTGCTGTAAAACAACCCAAGCGCATGGGTTTGCAACCGGCATGCAAACAACTAACAATGACAGCCCAACTAGCTGCAGCAACAACATGCTCTTAAGCTGGGTTGGCAGCACACACACCAGCCACTACTACTGCTACTGCTACTACTACTACTGCTACTGCTACTACCACTAAGTACTGCTACTACTACCACTACCACTGCTACTACTACTACTGCTACTGCTACTACCACTAAGTACTGCTACTACTACCACTAAGTACTGCTACTACTACCACTACTACTGCTACTATTACCACTACTACTGCTACTGCTTCTTTATCAGCTCTGTCTTGGTGTCTTAAACAGCTTGGCTCTATGTTTACTTCCTGTCAGCCACTAACAGGAAATAAACTGGGGGCATTTAGAGTGTTAAAAACTGGACTAAAATTGTAGATTACACAGAATAATTTTAGCTGCTTTCACAGTATTTATACACTGAAACCTGATTAATGATACAGTTTAATGCTTTCACAGTATTTATACACTGAAACCTGATTAATGATACATTTTAGATACTTTCACAGTATTTATACACTGAAACCTGATTAATGATACAGTTTAGATGCTTTCACAGTATTTATACACTGAAACCTGATTAATGATACAGTTTAGATACTTTCACAGTATTTATACACTGAAACCTGATTAATGATACATTTTAGATACTTTCACAGTATTTATACACTGAAACCTGATTAATGATACAGTTTAGATGCTTTCACAGTATTTATACACTGAAACCTGATTAATGATACATTTTAGATACTTTCACAGTATTTATACACTGAAACCTGATTAATGATACAGTTTAGATGCTTTCACAGTATTTATACACTGAAACCTCGGTTTTATATAAATAAAATAAGGTCCAATGATGGCCCCTGATGGTGTCAGCAGGTTTTAGCTCTGATCCTGATCCTGATCAGACCATCTGCAGCAGAAGCTCCTGCTGCTGTTTAACTCCTCACTAATCACCATCACATCCCATAATGAGCCACTTAATCTGAGCGTCCCACTGAGGACACTGAGACCCTCTCCTCATGTCTCTGTTCGCGGTGTGATGTCACAGTGTGATGTTTGAATGAATGAATGAAGAACTTCAATCTCTATGTACGAGCACATACACAGAATTGTGTGTGTGTTCTGTATGACACTAAAAGCAATGTTTAATTTGTACGTGACATATTTTTACATTTTTCGTGTGTTGTTTAACGCCTCATTCTGAACTCAGCACATATAACAATAAATTATTTTATTATTGTTCTATTATAGATATTTTATTATTTTTTTTATTATTATTGGCTTTGCTCTACTGTTGCTGCTCTTCAGTTTGTTTTTTTTTATATCTCTTTATATTGTTCCGTCACTTTATCTTTGCTTCTGTGGGATTAATAAAGTTTATCTGACCTTATCCTTCTTATTTCATTCTCCAGACTGTAATAAAATAAAATCATAAACCTGTGTAATTTAGGATCTATGAGCATTTAATGGCTTCACTCATGTGTTTTCCGGCGACGATTCAATCAGATGGTTGCTTTTTATTAATAGCATAGCCCAAATATGATGCTCAAACTGTTATGTGCACTTTGAATAATGTAAAATATGACACAGTTATGGTTTATGAGGAAACATAACATGGTCAGAGTTGAGAGAACACGTCTGTCTGTCCTCAGATAATTAATGACGCCATAACATTTCCATAAATGACCTCCTCCTCTATATAAAGACCATAAACTGGGAAAATGAAGCACAAGTTCAGCAAATTTGTCAGTGATTAAAATGCATAAATGACACATTATTAATCAGTTTTATGGAGTGGATGAAAGCATCGGTTTTGGATTAAAAAAAGGAAATGAGTCCTGAGGCTTCTGGAAACAGATGAACCAGGTTCTAGTTGTTTAACTGAGCTTTCGTCTCTGCTCCAGTTTATAAATTCAGATTCGTTATTACAGAATTAAACTGTCATGTTCAGTCTTCTTCAGGGGATCAGAGCAGCCTGTCTTCCGATTTCATCATCACATTAATGATGATAATTTAACTCCTCACTGCAATGATCCAGATTACTGATTAAAAATTAGATTTAGAAGAAATGTTCTTGCAGTTTTCAGTGATGAAGAACTGCACTTTAGATTTGGGTTTAATCTTGAACTGAGTATAAGATAAAAATAAACATTTCTTAATCCCACAGCGTCACAGCAGAAAACATGAAGTGACAGAACAATAGAGATATAGAATAAAAATAAGGAAGAAAAAGAAAAAAAATATTACAATTAAATAACTAAATAAAAAATATAATGAAATACAATAAAAAATAAAATAAAATGTAGATAAGACAAAATAAAATAAAATAGAAATAAGAAAAAAATAAAATAAAAGGCAAAATAAATCATAAAATAAAATACAAAAAAAAAACAGGTAAAATAAAATAACAATTTCATTTGTAAACTAATCAATTAAGTTTTACCTCCAGAACCCAGAGAGCTGTTTGTTTATTGCTTGTTAGTTGTTTGTTTATGTTTGATGTTGACAGATGATTTTTTTTTTCTGTCCTGTGTCCCATCATGCCTTGCTCAGCTTTTAATTAAGTGGAATGATTGGAAGATTGAATCCTTCATGACAGAAACTTATTGATCAGCCTTGATGTATTGATCAAACCCCCCGAATATGCTCTCAGGTCCCTTCAGTGTCGACCTTCAACAAACTGTGTAGTCCACATAGTAATCCTACATGAATAAACAGATACTCAGGGAAGGATAATGATTAAACAAATCATAATTATTTATCATAATCACTACTTTAAATTAATTAATTATAATTATAATAACATAATTGTTCATACAGTCAGTGTTATTATGATCTAAAATAACTGCTGGTAAATGATAAATAATACGATTTTAAGCATACAATAAAGAATGTGATTAATCATGAAGAAAATGTATTATTTGACAGTCTTTCTAAATGTGAAGAAGAATATTAAGCTTGTATGTATGTGTGTAGTAACCCTCTTTCTTTTCTATCATCATAACTTACAGCTTCATCCAGTCTCTTCACAGTAAAGGTGTTTGACACCATTAGTTGTTTTGCAATGTCTCTTTCAGTTCTTGATGTACAAACCTGTACTTGTTTCTTTGCTCAGTTGCTTCTTTCTCGCCATTTCTGCGGTAGTTTGTGAGAGACCTGAACGCAGTTGAAATTTATTGGCCACAGTGATTTTTTTTTTTTTTTACTTTTGCACTTAAGTTACGACTCTTGCAAATCTTCTCAACCCTAAAACAAAGCCCTTCTTTTCTTTAGTTGACATTTATTCAGCAATGGTCTGGTAACATCAATGCATACCTGAAGGTTAATTGAGGAAAATGGTAAATACGTGCCAAAATACATAACTCATGCTGTTTTTTTAAGAAAGGCATTGTAAACAGAAACTTGAAGTTGCTTCCAAATGTTTTGCCTGTATTGGCCTTCCAAACTTTTGGCTTGTAGTGTATGTATACTGTATTTAGATTGTACTTTTATATAAGTTTGATCTTATTTTCAAAATTTTGGGGTTTGGGGCAGATATACTGTATGTACCTGTATATGTATTCTTCTTGATAGTAGCTGTTCAGTCTGCATTTATTGTACCTCACCTCATAAAATCACTGTGTTTATATTAAAACTGTGCAATAACGGGCAACACCAACAACTCATAAATTAATAAATGTGCAATAATTGTGTAGCAGTACATGTGGAAATAAAACTCTAATACTATATATATTTGATCTGTATTTTTTTAATCATACTTTATGAGTGTTTTTTTTTATTCTTAGCTGTTTTTACATTTGTATCAAGCACTATGTGCAGCAGTGTATGCACTGTCATACAATAAAGGCTTTTGATTTGATTTGATGATTTGTTATTAAGAGTGTGTTTTCTGAGCTTTTGAATAAAATAAATATAAAAATCAGTAAATAAATAAATAATAAAATAAAAAAAATAAATAAAATAAAACAAATGTTCATTAAAAGAAATATTTATTTTAATCAAAAACTGACCAGTCAATAATGATGTCACAGATTTCTTAGGGCTTCTTGGTGGATACTAAAAGTATTGTTGTAAATAGGATGGGTAAAACATTTCAGGTTTCAATATATTCAGGTTATATGATAGTGCTGATCGGCTGTGTTTAATGGATGACTCTATTCGTAGAAATGTGGTACAAAACCTTAATTTCAAACCACCGGTAAATCCAGAATGAGATTATCAGGCTGAATAACAGAAGGTGGGTTTCTTCTCAGCCTACTTAGTAAAATCTCCGCTGTATAAGCTTTTTATTTTCACTGTACTGTCTCCAGGAGCTCTGATAAATAAAATCAGGGCCCAGGTCATTCCCTCAGAGAGACTTTGAATACAACACGAATAATAAACATTGTTAATGTTTCATTTTAATGTGCTCAGGAGTCATGTGCGCGTATAAAATATGATATCTTTATTGTCACTGTACAAGTACAATGAAATACTGTTGGAGCAAACCTGGAGATGCCTGACATAAAATAAATAACATGACTATACAAATATACAGAGACAATGTACTAAACAAACTTTACAAATAAGAATATGGATACACAGTGCAATATAAACTATAACATATATATTGAAATTACCATAAATTGAAAGTGACGCGTGCTGAATAAATTGTATTGCGCTTAATCGAGAGGTGTGTACAAATAAGAATATGGATATCGATAAATAACAAATGAGTAAACAGTTTTATTTCATTAATGAATTGTTTTTTAAAACAGTTATCTACCAAGTTCACGAGCCTGCTAATAAACTGCAATAAATCAAATGTTGATAAAATAATGATTAATATATCATTCTTTTATGATTACAGAGCTGTCCATCCATTTTCTGCCACTTAACCTCACATAGGGTCACGAGGGGCTGGAGCCTATCCCAGCTGTCTTAGGGTGAAAGGCAGTTACAAGTCTCCAGTTCATCACAGGACACATAGAGACAGACAACCACTCACACTCACATTCACACCTACGGTCAATTTAAATTAGCCAATTAACCTAATCCCCATGCATGTTTTTGGATGGTGGGAGGAAGTTTGAGAGAACCCGCGCAGATAACCAGCTGACAGAGCTGTCCTTTTACCTGAAAAATATGAAACTAGTTCAACTGCAACTGCACACACAAATACAGTGAAGTATGAAAAAAACAAGGACTATACAAGTACCACAAACTGTACTTTGTTTGCTGTTTAGTGTTGCCTCCTTGTGGAGACCTAAAGTAATACTCAGTTAATAGAACACTGTAGAAACCCTAACCTTGTACTGACTGAAGCCAACAACCTTTCTTATGGAAAATGTATTGAATATTTGCTAATGGATTTTTAAACATCTCATATCTATCATATTTATTTGGTTTACTATTATTATTTATTGTGTTACCTATATTTGGATTACTATTATTAGTTACTCTTGTCATTATGGTGTCATGATGTCATCGGAAAGGGATTGGACAGACGAAGAGGAATGGTGAGGAAGGACAGCTCTGTCCTGGGATGTCCTCTGAACCCTGTTGAGGTGGTCTCTGATGGACATCATGTTCTCTCTGATGGACAATATGTCCCTGCAGGAGACCTGTTCAGAGACAGGCTGGTTTCACAGAGAGACATCACAGGTCTCGTCTTCCTGCAGTGGACACTTCTCTTATTTCTAGCCCACTAGTTTGTCCATTTTGTATATTTACGTTGTTTAATTGTTTATGTTTTTATTGCTTGTTTACCTTGTTCAACTTATTCTGACACATTTATCTTTTTACCTTTTCTACCTGTTTACAATGTAAAATGTTGGTGGGAAGAATTAAGGATAATCTTATCTTACCTTATCTTATCTTAAGTGGGGTCTGTTGTTTAACTGGTCTAATAATAATAATAATGACCATACTGCCAAACTGTGTCCAGGTCCCTAAAAGGTTTTGAGACACTGTCCAAACCGTTGTCTTGAGGCCAGAACCAATATTGTCCTTGAGGTGGGTGGGAGGCTTTGACCTGATCCAGGAGCAGCCTCGGCAGTTTTAACTCAGAACAGACTTCAGTCTTCAGGCAACAAAACCTTCTCAGGGTCTGGAAATGTTAAGTTACACTATACGGGAAGTGGCATAAAATAGTTAAATCAACATTGCCCTGCTTGTTTTGGTGGGTTTGTTGAGGGATTATTTGGGCGTCAGCTGGGATCTAGGCGTGCTCAGGCTTCAGGTCTCAGCTGGCTCTGGGGTGGGGACCAGCTGATAATACAGTAGCTCCAGTACATTTCCTTTTATCTCAGGGCAGGACAAAACAAACAGAGAAGTTCTCTCAGCACAGTAAAAGAGGTTTAAAGTAAACTTTCTATAGTCGTATTACTGATGTTATATAGTCTAATTACTGATGTTATATAGTCTTAATACTGATGTTATATAGTGTAATTACTGATGTTATATAGTCTAATTACTGATGTTATATAGTCTTATTACTGATGTTACATAAAGTCTTATTACAAATGTTATATAGTCTAATTACTGATGTTATATAGTCTAATTACTGATGTTATATAGTCTTAATACTGATGTTATATAGTGTAATTACTGATGTTATATAGTCTTATTACTGATGTTAAATAAAGTCTTATTACCAATGTTACAGAAAGTCTTCTTACTGATGTTATATAGTGTTATTACTGATGTTATAAAGTCTTATTACTGATGTTAAATAAAGTCTTATTACCGATGTTACATAAAGTCTTCTTACTGATGTTATATAATGTTATTACTGATATTATATAGTCTTATTACTGATGTTTTATAGTCTTATTATTTATGTTATATAGTGTTATTGCTGACATTATATAGTCTCATTACTGATGTTATATAGTCTTATTACTGATGTTGTATAGTGTTATTGCTGATATTATATAGTCTTATCACTGATGTTTTATAGTCTTATTATTTATGTTATATAGTGTTATTGCTGACATTATATAGTCTCATTACTGATGTTATATAGTCTTATTACTGATGTTATATAATGTTATTACTGATATTATATAGTCTTATTACTGATGTTTTATAGTCTTATTATTTATGTTATATAGTGTTATTGCTGACATTATATAGTCTCATTACTGATGTTATATAGTCTTATTACTGATGTTGTATAGTGTTATTGCTGATATTATATAGTCTTATCACTGATGTTTTATAGTCTTATTATTTATGTTATATAGTGTTATTGCTGACATTATATAGTCTCATTACTGATGTTATATAGTCTTATTACTGATGTTGTATAGTGTTATTGCTGATATTATATAGTCTCATTACTGATGTTATATAGTCTATTATTGATGTTATGTAGTCTAATTGCAAATGATATATAGTCTTATTATTGAGGTTTTATAGTCTTATTATTTATGTTATATAGTGTTATTGCTGATATTATATAGTCTCATTACTGATGTTATATAGTCTATTATTGATGTTATGTAGTCTAATTGCAAATGATATATAGTCTTATTATTGAGGTTTTATAGTCTTATTATTTATGTTATATAGTGTTATTACTGATGTTATAGAGTTTCATTACTGATATAGTCTAATTATCGATGTTTTGTCGTCTTATTATTGATGTTATGTAGTCTAATTGCAAATGTTATATAGTCTTATTATAGTCTTTCTGTGTGGAGTTTGCATGTTCTCACCGTGTCTGCGTGGGTTCTCTCCGGGTATTCTGGCTTCCTCCCACCATCCAAAAACATAGGTGTGAATGTGAGTGTGAGTGATTGTCTGTCTCTATGTGCCCTGCGATGAGGTGGAGACTTGTCCAGGGTGTACCCTGCCTTCCGCCCTAAGACTGCTGGGATACCAACCTCCTCCATGGAGTCCAGAGAGCAGTCCAGGACAAAGCTGGCCCTCCTGACCAGCCTGTTCAGTCTCTTGCTGACTCTCTCCAGCAGACATAAAACACTGTTGCCATCATGGCTTTCGTGCAACCAGAAGCATCACCAGTGTGGAGCTCAACAGAAGAAAACTTTGAATGAGACAATTTCAGGTGAAGAAAGGGGTTCTAATTAACTTAATTAAAGTAAAAAATCACTGTGAATGTGTTAAAGTTCTTAGAGGAGCCATCAGATATGTGTAGAATTTTAAGTATAAAGCAGCAGGAAAAGAAGTAAAAACTAAACTACTGCTGGTATTTAATCCCCATGCCAACTTCTTTCTGTCACATGCTACCAAAGCCCAGTCACATGTGCTCCATGAACATCCTCCTTCACAGCATCTGCTGCAGGTTTTCCTCTGCTGCCTTCAAGTGTTCCTAGGAAAATCAGACCTCTGAATGTCTCTAGTTGTTTTAGCTTCCAGCCCAGTGGGAGTAAACAGATATGAGCGGTTCAAATATTGTTGGAGTATTACTACAACTGTTAATACTACTACTACTGTTATTACTGTTACCACTGTTAGTAGTGCTACTACTACTACTACTACTACTACTACCACTACTATTCTTACTACCTCTACTACTGCTAAACCATCGACAGGGGATATTTGCTACTACTACTACTACTACTACTACTACCACCACTGCTATTCTTACTACCTCTACTACTGCTACTACTACTGCTACTACCTCAGATATAATAGTAAACCACTGACAGGGGACATTTACCACTACTACTACTACTTCTGTTACTACTACTACTGCTACTACCACTAATGCTACGACTACTCTTATTACCTCTACTACTGCAACTACTGCTACTACTAGTACCAGTGCTACTGCTGCTGCTGCTACTACTGCTACAACTATACTTCAACTACAACTATCACTGCTCCTGCAACTACCAGTAGTGCTACTGCTGTTACTAGTAGCAATAATATAGTACTAGTACATACTACCAGTACTGCTAGTACTACTACAAGTGCATCGTATACGTTAGAAACACGCTGACAGGGAACATTTAATGACATATCGCTACTTTTAATGTTACATCATTTAACTATATTTGAATGACAGTAGTTGCAAGACTTGAAACAGCACTTTTAATTACAAAGCAGTATTCTCAGTGTAGTATTACGTAGTATTAGTGTTTATAGAGTGTAATATTATTACTTGTTCTAAATACTTCTGCCATCGCTATTAAACAGCTCTTTCGTGATGTGTACCTGATTTTCATTCATGCAGGTTGCGGCTCTGTGATTCCCCTCGTTCTCCACTCTCTGGGCGAAGCTCAAATTTCCGACAGCCCCTGAAGGAGGCGCACGCCACATCCATGAGCCTTCATTTACAGGACAGGAGAGCATCGAGCGGCACCGCGAAGAGCTCAACTCATCTACCGGAGGAGGACAGCAACCACAGCACTTAGATTCACCGTAAGTTATATTCGTACCGTTAGAGGCTTGTTCCGGGTTGAGTGGCCGGTGGAGCTGAAGCTCGTGCATCCCGCACGGCGGCGTCAACGGCTGGCTCTGTTTCCGGGTTTGCCGTCTTTGTGCACACGGCACCGGGCTGGTGCAGAGCGCAGAGACCCAACGTGTTACTGTTTACCTCCAGAGTGTGAGTGAATGTGTGTGAGATGGTGTTTGTGTGACCGACTGTGCCACAGATTGCTGTATATTTTATCTATTGATTTTATTTCTAACGGAAGCGGAGGCCCGGTCCGTCCGTCAGCATCCTGTCGAGAAATTTAGCCAAACAACCGCAGCTAGCAAGGAGGCGAACATAGCTAACACCCATCATTACCAGTAATACCAGATTACTAAACATTACACTTTACATTCATTCGCATGAACAGTGTTTTGTTAAACTCGCTAGCTGACGCTGTAAAGTGCCACCCGGAAGGCTTCTGATGTTGACGATTTGTAAACCAGACCCCATTCAGGAAAGATTTAAGTTTAATATATCTGCCATTTGAAAGGGCGAATAGCATCTAAACACGACTAACGTTTGAAGAAATTTATTAATTAGGAACTGCCCTTCAATTCGGCTTAACACCCAACAATCCAGGCCACTGTGTTTTTTTGGTTTTCCCCTCCATCAAACTGTCTTTGAACACCGCGGTGGGTTAGCTAGAAATTCGCTGGAGGCCCGTCAGGCACTATATTATTAATACACCTTTATAGTGCTGGAGTATTACTACTGCAGTCATTATTGTAGTCATCATTTTAAAATAATGGAGTGGCTAAGATGGAGCTAATTTTGCACAGTGCTGAGGTTTCATGTAGTCTATAACAATAAATCATATTTTCCTACACAATAACAACAAATTACAGCAGTCAAACTCAGTAAAAAGTGCAAATTCCATCATGTAGTAGTAGCAGTACCTTTTAAGTACACACTTCTACTTTAGTTACTTTAGTTACTTTGCAGATTCAAATTACAGATAGAATAAGAATCAGCGCATTAATTATGATTTACTATCATAGATCCAGTCCTTAATTCACATTATCCAGCAGTTTATGAATAAATTAACCATGAAGTGTATAATATTATGAAATTCAAAATCAAAAAATCAAAAGCCTTTATTGTCATCATATGACAGTACATACAACTAAATGAAGATTAAATTTGCCTAATGAGTACTTTTTTTCAATTGCCAGAAAAGTTATTTGCTAAAACAAACTGTAAAACTTAATGGATTTTAGAAAATACTTTATTATTATAATTACTCGTTAGCACATGTTTTGTTTTGTCGCTTGTTCATGGTTTTATTTCAAGCCAAAAACCAAACTTCATAGAGAAATATTTTAACATTAAGAGAAGTGTCTGTGTAATAAGCTTCACTTAACTTAGACTACAACATCATGACACCATAATCTCATCAGTTTGTTCATAATGCAGCTGTTTGCTGTAATAAAAAGCAAATATTCACATCAAAGAAGCTGTGGAACCAGTTAATGTTTTGGTACAGTAGCTTGGGATCATCAATTAAATCGATCAAAAATCTTAATTGATTATATGACAGTACATACAATAAAATTAGGAGCACTAGTAGTCAAGATTAAAAATAAAACAGAAAAAAACATAACAGGTTGTAAAAAAAAATAAAGATTTATAAATAAAAATTTATTGGACATTTGCAGGAATGACCTTATTACCCATTTACAGCATTTACTGCATTTGTTCATTGTACAGATAATATATATTTATATAATATAATATACACACAACTCAGTTAATGTAAATATTAGTCACAGCTCTTTCATAAATAGATTTATTTGTGGAAAAAGTCGAAGTCTAAATGTTTTAAACAAGTGTTTTTTTGCACAGATATTCTACCTCTCTTCCCTGACAGAGACCATGTTGCCGTTGATCCTGCTCCTCGCCACGGGCTTGTCCGGTGCTGTCGGGTCGGCCGGTCTTGACTGCAGCCCGACGGTGCGTTTACTGTCGGCTGTGGTCGACCCGCAGAGAGCCAAGTGGAGCCAGAGGCAGCACCTGGAGGCTCTGTTCAACAGGTGAGCTGCTGCCCAAAAAAACACAGTGTTTAGCAAAGTGCAGTACACTGAAACAGATGATCCATATTTTGAGTTAAGATTAATATTAAGATATTTTTTTATTTACCTTTGACATTTTCCAACAAAATAGTTTTTATTCAGAAACTGTTTGTTCTAAATGCTTAAATTCGGTGTACAAATTAAAAGTTAATTTCAATTCCTTAATTTATTGATTACAGCTAATAAAGTTGTCAGAAGAACCACAATAAATACCAAGCAGTCATTTAAAAAAAAAAACATGATTATTTAAGACTGCACAATAGGAACAACTGCTGTTTACGAGTATTATAATTTGGAGCAATTTCTTTTTATTTATAGTATTTATTTGTTTAATTTTCTAATTATTTATCAATTTTTACCGTTCTTTTTCTTACTTAATTGACAATTTTGACTTTTAAAACAAGGCAATATCTACAAAAAAAAAAATAAATATCAGTGTGTCATTTTTTTCCTTTGACATTACCCATATCTCTGTTGTAAATTGTCACAAAAATAATGAAATACTAAAGAAAAAATACATAGTCATTTAAAAAACAACAATGAAGATTGTATCTCCTCTCTAAAAAATTATAAATATACATTTCTTTGAAATTGTGTTTTATACCGATCATAACATCATGACCACTGTCAGGTGAAGTGAATAACACAGGATTTGCTGTGTTTGGGCTGTTTACCATCACAATATTAGAAGGATGTGATGATGATTGGTGGATAAACGTAGTAAGTTTTAGTTTTGACAGCTGATGTAACAAGTTTTTTATGATGTCAGAAATCGGGATCACACAGAATTCAACATGTTATTTGTTTTATCCAGTAAAAATGATTAGAACATCAGTACCATTGATTATTCTTTGGTCATTATTGATTTGAATTGAATTGTGATGCATTATTAAACCCAACAGGTACGGGGAGAACGGCAGCATCTCATTGGCAGGTTTAAAGCGCCTCCTTCAGAATGTGGGTCTGGATCAGATCCGGACCGTTACGGTACAACATCACGAGAAGCCAGGCCATCATCATGACCATCATCATCAACCCCACCACCACCACCATCACAATTCCTTGAAACATCAGAAACACGCTGAACCTTCACAGCCCAGAATGTTTCCGAAGACCTCTGAGGTCTCCAAAGACCAGAACCTGCATGACCAGAACCTGCATGACCAGAACCTGCATGACCGGAAGACTGCGGTGGCTCAGGACGACAGTCTGGACCGACCCAGTAATGCAAGGGAGGAAACCACAAGGGCGTCCACTGGACTGGTCACTGAAAACCAAATGCAGGCAGCTGCAATCAGCCAGGACCAGGACCAGGACCAGGACCACATAAACCAGGCTCTTCCCCACAACCAAAGCACAGATAATTTAGAGGTACAGTTGATGAATTGAAATGAAGAACTTTGCAACAAGTAAAATAATAAAATACAATCTTGTTATGTAATTGAAGTAGTTTGAATAATTCACTTTAATATCCTATAAAACAGAGAAAAGCAGGAAATTCAGAACACACAGTGGTGTCGTAAACTAGTCTAAATAAATAAATACTGTAAAAATAAATAGCCTAAAATGAATGATACAAAAATGAAATAATAATAAAACAAAAATAAATGAACTTAATAAATAAATAAAACAAAATAAAATATTAAATAACTAATAAAGTAATAAATAAAGCAAAAAATAAATAAAAAAAAATAATGAAATAGTCTAAGTAAGTAAAAATAAAATATAAACAAAATAGTCTTATTAAATGAATAATGTAGAAATAAGTGTAAATAAATCTCATTTCATGTATGTGTTTTACCTCCAGTGTCTGAACGCCTCCAGCGTCCTCACAACTCATGGGATGTCTCAGGAAGTGGCCGTGACCCTCGCTGACTTCAGCTTCCTCTGCCCCGCCCTCCTCAACCAGATTGACGGCAGTGCTTGCATCCTGCATGGCGACAGAGGTCAGACATCTCTGCTTGTCTCTATAGCAACACATTTAATGTTCAGAAACACAGCAGGAGCATGTGGATGCCTCAGTGCTCAGACTGGACTTCCTGCTTCTCCTTTTTTTTCTTGTTTCTGAGGATGATTGTTGGCTCTCGCTCAGAAATGGACTGAGGACATTTTAATTCTTGTCTCCTGATCCAGATGGAGTTTAGTCATTTCCAATGACAACAAAACCAAATAAAAATGGAATTATATATATATATATATATATATATATATATATATAATTATTAAAAAAGATGTCTGTGAACACTAATGGATTTTTAGGTCCACATTCATCAGTATCAACAGGAAGTGCAAATAGGAAGTGCTGTTGAGCATTAAGAGGGGTGTGACTGATGCTTCTGTTTGTTCGTAAGAGGTTTGTAGTTTGATGTGATGAAACAGACTTGATTTCTCTCTTTTTTTCCATTTTCAGAACATAAACATGGTCACGGTCACCATGGTGACCACAACAGCTCTGACCACGGCCACAGGGAGCGCACTGGTGGCGAAAGTGGCAAAAACATCACGATAGGTGGGACCAAATCCAACTGATGGGTGTGAAAATGTACCGCAGCATCTACATCTGTTTTATGTTTTGTGTGTCGCAGCGTGGGTTGGAGGGTTCGTCTCCATCACCGTCATCAGCATGCTGTCGCTGCTTGGCGTCGTCCTCATCCCGCTCATGAACAGAGTCTTCTTCAAGTTCCTGCTCAGCTTCCTGGTGGCGCTGGCTGTCGGCACACTGAGCGGCGACGCCTTCCTTCACCTCATCCCCCACGTGAGTCGCCTCCGTCCAGCTGTGCTCCTCAGCACGTTGCGATGCGTTCTGGGTCCCCTCCTCATGCGTCTCTTTCTATCTGTTGCTTCAGTCTCAGGGAGGCCACCATCACCACCACCAGGAGGATTCTGGGATGCACGGCGAGCCGGAGGAGGACCTGGACGCTGTCTGGAAGGGTCTGACGGCTCTGAGTGGCGTCTACATCATGTTTCTCATCGAACACTTCCTGACACTGGGAAAAATGTACAAAGACAAGAAACAAAAGGTTGTTTGATCACTTCCTGTCTGTCCAGACGCATTGATTGATGCACAGCAGAAGATACAAAAGCCAAAAGAAACAACACACTAGAAACTAGCTGAAAGTCACATGTTGATACCATACTTAATGCGACCAAAGACACCAGAGCACATTTATTCAATGCTGTGGAGAACTTAAATAAATAAAATTCAGTGATTAAAGACAAATGAAAGTGAACTATTCCAGTTAAAATACAGAAAACAAACATTTAATTTTTATTTAATTTATTTTGAATATTTTATATTACTTTATTTATTTAGACTATTCGGCACTTTAAAACTACTCTGCAGATCGGCAGATAATTCTATTTTATGTTGGATAATGAAAATAATAAGTTACACTAAATAGTTGCAGCCCTATATACTGTATATCTGCATTTATAAGTACACTCCACTCACTGCAAATGACATTTATTAGAAAGCGAGCATTTTGATAAAAGTGACAGCGCCTCAATACGCCTCGGTTTAAAGTCATGACTCTGAATTTAAAAATGTGTAGAAAAATGTAGTCATCAGGTAGTTTGATGATCAATTAATTGTTCATATCCAAAATACTGGGACAGACATTGATATTTTTTGACTAAACTGATCAATGAATTTCAAAAATTATACACAGATTAATTGCAGAGGTCTAAACTTCAATAATCGATGTGGAAATAAAAATGAAGTGTTTCTGCTATCCAAACAGATCCAGAAGAAGTGGGATCAGAAGGATAAAGCTGACCCGGAGAAGCAGCTGGCTTTGGAGGAAAACGACCAGAAGCCAGCCGAAGGTGAGCAGCTGAAACACCTGCAGCTCTTTCCCTGACTACAGGTGCGATGGTATGGCGGTTACAACAACGTGCCCTCAACAGCTGGTGATTTCCGTGTTGCTGTCTTCCTGCAGAAGTGGAGACGAATGGCGCCGGTATGTTTGGCGACCACTCCAGCAGCCTGCACGGCGACAGCGTGGCGGAGGAGGAGCAGGTGATGCTGGCGCCGCAGGTGTCCATCATCTCGCCGCCGGCCGCCGCCTACACCGCTGAGGACTGCGAGAACAAATGCCACTCCCACTTCCACGACACAGTGGGCCAGGCTGACAGCATGCACCACCACCATCACGACTACCACCACATCTTGCACCACCACCACTCCCAGAACCACCACCCCCACAGCCACTCCCACTCCTACTCAGAGGAGCACTTCCAGCAGGCTGGTGTGGCCACACTCGCCTGGATGGTCATCATGGGAGACGGGCTACACAACTTCAGCGACGGCCTGGCTATCGGTGAGTTATTGCCAAGGCCAGAGGTCCAGCTCTGAAGTCTGATATTTAGTCGACGGGTACAACCAGACAGGTGATGAGAATTTGGCAGTGTGGTTAAGACCCCCTCAAAAAGTCTTAACCCCCCAAGCAAAAATAAAAATACTGTAAGCAGCAACCATAATCAACTGCTGCGTTGCTATGCCGTTGCTGGGAGAGCTATCAAAGCTGTAATATCAAACCAATCAAATCACGCATTACGAAAAAAATTCTTATGAAGCGATCTGAACTGATTTGATTGGCTGGTTGACCTGACCTGTCTGCAACAGCTGGAAGCGAACAGACCAGCTAGTACTTAGGGTGGATTAAGCTGTTAATTGAACTGAAAAAAGGTAAAATGGACAGTTTTACGTTTGTAACTGGGATGAAAAGAGGGAGAGAAGATGACAGTGGCGATTGCCCACTAAGCATTACCTATAAGTTACAAGAGGACTATGCCTGCAGTGAACCACATGAACAGGCGTATCAGTCTGCACTGACATGGTGAGTAGGCTATGAGCTTTTATTGACATGAGATGTAGACATACTGTTGGCGATGTGACTGAAATGTTTATCTGGCGATCCTACCGACAACATTTAGCCTGTGTGTGAATGTGGGAGAGAGCTCAGTATTTTGCAAATAGGTGGATAGATTCTATTAGACTATATTTTACGACTGTGGTAGGCCTGTTCTTCGGCGAGTGAACGTTGTTCATGTTGCAGTGTGCGAGCAATTGTCCTGTGTTGAACTGCGGTTCATTTACTCTGATCTCTGATTTACTCTGGATCTTCTGCGTGCATAATCCCACTGCAATATGTTTTTATAAAGTAGAATAATACAGCAGCAGGGCCACAGTAGAGATGATGGTTCCTCTGGTCCAGTCTGAGGGACACAGTAGAGATGATGGTTCCTCTGGTCCAGTCTGAGGGACACAGTAGAGGTGATGGTTCCTCTGGTCCAGTCTGAGGGACACAGTAGAGGTGATGGTTCCTCTGGTCCAGTCTGAGGGACACAGTAGAGGTGATGGTTCCTCTGGTCCAGTCTGAGGGACACAGTAGAGGTGATGGTTCCTCTGGTCCAGTCTGAGGGACACAGTAGAGATGATGGTTCCTCTGGTCCAGTCTGAGGGACACAGTAGAGGTGATGGTTCCTCTGGTCCAGTCTGAGGGACACAGTAGAGATGATGGTTCCTCTGGTCCAGTCTGAGGGACACAGTAGAGGTGATGGTTCCTCTGGTCCAGTCTGAGGGACACAGTAGAGGTGATGGTTCCTCTGGTCCAGTCTGAGGGACACAGTAGAGATGATGGTTCCTCTGGTCCAGTCTGAGGGACACAGTAGAGGTGATGGTTCCTCTGGTCCAGTCTGAGGGACACAGTAGAGGTGACGGTTCCTCTGGTCCAGTCTGAGGGACACAGTAGAGATGATGGTTCCTCTGGTCCAGTCTGAGGGACACAGTAGAGATGATGGTTCCTCTGGTCCAGTCTGAGGGACACAGTAGAGATGATGGTTCCTCTGGTCCAGTCTGAGGGACACAGTAGAGGTGATGGTTCCTCTGGTCCAGTCTGAGGGACACAGTAGAGGTGATGGTTCCTCTGGTCCAGTCTGAGGGACACAGTAGAGGTGATGGTTCCTCTGGTCCAGTCTGAGGGACACAGTAGAGGTGATGGTTCCTCTGGTCCAGTCTGAGGGACACAGTAGAGGTGATGGTTCCTCTGGTCCAGTCTGAGGGACACAGTAGTGGTGATGGTTCCTCTGGTCCAGTCTGAGGGACACAGTAGTGGTGATGGTTCCTCTGGTCCAGTCTGAGGGACACAGTAGAGGTGATGGTTCCTCTGGTCCAGTCTGAGGGACACAGTAGAGGTGATGGTTCCTCTGGTCCAGTCTGAGGGACACAGTAGAGGTGATGGTTCCTCTGGTCCAGTCTGAGGGACACAGTAGAGGTGATGGTTCCTCTGGTCCAGTCTGAGGGACACAGTAGAGGTGATGGTTCCTCTGGTCCAGTCTGAGGGACACAGTAGAGATGATGGTTCCTCTGGTCCAGTCTGAGGGACACAGTAGAGATGATGGTTCCTCTGGTCCAGTCTGAGGGACACAGTAGAGATGATGGTTCCTCTGGTCCAGTCTGAGGGACACAGTAGAGGTGATGGTTCCTCTGGTCCAGTCTGAGGGACACAGTAGAGGTGATGGTTCCTCTGGTCCAGTCTGAGGGACACAGTAGTGGTGATGGTTCCTCTGGTCCAGTCTGAGGGACACAGTAGTGGTGATGGTTCCTCTGGTCCAGTCTGAGGGACACAGTAGAGATGATGGTTCCTCTGGTCCAGTCTGAGGGACACAGTAGAGATGATGGTTCCTCTGGTCCAGTCTGAGGGACACAGTAGAGGTGATGGTTCCTCTGGTCCAGTCTGAGGGACACAGTAGAGGTGATGGTTCCTCTGGTCCAGTCTGAGGGACACAGTAGAGGTGATGGTTCCTCTGGTCCAGTCTGAGGGACACAGTAGAGATGATGGTTCCTCTGGTCCAGTCTGAGGGACACAGTAGTGGTGATGGTTCCTCTGGTCCAGTCTGAGGGACACAGTAGTGGTGATGGTTCCTCTGGTCCAGTCTGAGGGACACAGTAGAGGTGATGGTTCCTCTGGTCCAGTCTGAGGGACACAGTAGAGGTGATGGTTCCTCTGGTCCAGTCTGAGGGACACAGTAGAGATGATGGTTCCTCTGGTCCAGTCTGAGGGACACAGTAGTGGTGATGGTTCCTCTGGTCCAGTCTGAGGGACACAGTAGAGGTGATGGTTCCTCTGGTCCAGTCTGAGGGACACAGTAGAGATGATGGTTCCTCTGGTCCAGTCTGAGGGACACAGTAGAGATGATGGTTCCTCTGGTCCAGTCTGAGGGACACAGTAGAGATGATGGTTCCTCTGGTCCAGTCTGAGGGACACAGTAGAGATGATGGTTCCTCTGGTCCAGTCTGAGGGACACAGTAGTGGTGATGGTTCCTCTGGTCCAGTCTGAGGGACACAGTAGAGGTGATGGTTCCTCTGGTCCAGTCTGAGGGACACAGTAGAGGTGATGGTTCCTCTGGTCCAGTCTGAGGGACACAGTAGTGGTGATGGTTCCTCTGGTCCAGTCTGAGGGACACAGTAGTGATGATGGTTCCTCTGGTCCAGTCTGAGGGACACAGTAGTGGTGATGGTTCCTCTGGTCCAGTCTGAGGGACACAGTAGTGGTGATGGTTCCTCTGGTCCAGTCTGAGGGACACAGTAGAGGTGATGGTTCCTCTGGTCCAGTCCGAGGGCCACAGTGGATATGATGGTTGGTTTGGTTTCTCTGCAGGCGCTGCCTTCTCTGAGGGTCTGTCCAGCGGTCTCAGCACATCTGTGGCTGTTTTCTGTCACGAGCTGCCTCATGAGTTGGGTAAGATCTTCATTTAAACATTAAAATCCTTTGTTATCACAGCATCTTCATGTTCAAAAATGTATTCACCATCGACTCTGTTTCCCAGGGGACTTTGCAGTGCTCCTGAAGGCTGGTATGACAGTGCGTCAGGCCATCCTCTACAATGTGCTGTCAGCCATGATGGCCTACCTGGGCGTGGTGATTGGTATATTGATCGGACACTACGCCGAGAACATCTCCATGTGGATCTTTGCTCTCACCGCCGGACTCTTCATGTATGTGGCCCTGGTGGACATGGTGAGTCACTGCAGCCGCAACACAGAAAATGAATAAGCCAACAACAACAACAAACACTGGAGGGACTGGACCTCACCTTGCTGCTTCAGTTGGTTTAGGAGTTTCAGAACAAGACAATGTTGATATTAACGTTTGGCAATAAAACAATGTGCAGGAGCTAAACCAGCATATTTATCCATTGTATTATATGGCTTTTAGTGACTGGTGGAGCCTTGGATATCATGGTTGAAGGATGTGCCTCTTATGCACGGCATAAGAGGCACTTTGCAAACCAACGAACCAACAAACAAACAAACAAACAAATAAGCCCTGGTGAAAACATAACCTCCTTGGCGGCGGGGGGTAACTTTAAATAAATAGTCGCCGCCTTGGCGGAGGTCTGCGCTCTCTGAGTGCTTTTCTAGTTTGTAGTTTAATTGTACAGATTATAAGAATATGTTACAGCTTTTCTTAGGTTAAGTGCTACCTCTTTGCTAAAAAATAATGTTTAGACCTTTAGCAATAATTTATTCTTTAATTTAGTCAACCCCCCCTCCAAAAACAGTTTTTGTGATGTAATTCAAACAAATGGTGTCCAGTGATTGATTGCAGTGTTTCTACACTGTAAAGAAGATCTGTTTAAGCAGGCTGACTGGAAAAATAAGTTCAATATTTGGAAATCAGTGATTATTGAAAGGGCTCAGCCGTCAGCAGCACCTGCGAGGTGGACTCTGGTCTGGACTGGATGTGGGACTCTCAGCCTTCAGGACCAGATGGCCTCGTCACACACTCCGTGTCACATGACCGGTTTAGAAACGCAAAAATCAGGAGAGTTGAGCTGTCATGTTGCCTTCTGGGAAAATCAGTGTGCCCTCTGGTGGCCGCCACCCTGCACTGCAGCACCACCAGACGTCACTTTCAGTCCTGAGTGGACGCTGGTGTCTCCTGCACTGGAGCTTAAGTCTCTTTTGTTCCTCCTCCTTACAGATTAGAAACAGGAAGTGCATCACTGGTTAAGGACAACTCAGAAATGATGTTTGCTTGTGTTAATGTTGTTTTTGCCACCCTGTTTTAATTTTAGTCTCGTCTTTGTGTCGTTTTAGTTTTTACTAGTTTTAGTCACATTCATGCTTTTGTGGAGTCAAGTTTCAGTCGACTAAAAGTCGGAGCATTTTAGTCTTATTTAGTCAAAATAATCTGTCACTATTTTTGTAAAGTTTTAGTTGACGAAAACTGATATTTTAGTCTAGTTTTAGTCAATGAAAATTGTATTTTAATCTTGTTTTAGTAATGTAACGTAGCTGCATCTAAATAAAGCCGAGTGGGGATTTAGGAAGTGAGACACCTGCATCTGCGCAGTGCGACACAGCCCAGGAAACAGAAATACTGCAAAATAATAACGTGATTAAACATTTTATCGTTATTTCGTCTCGTCTCATTTTGGTCAATTTAAGCGAAGAGGCATTTTATCAGAGTTTTTATTTTGTAAACTACATTAAGTCTTGTTTTCATTCATCAACATTATTGCATTATATATTTAATCATAGTTATTGTCACACAACCACCATTTACGTTGCGTCTTGTCATGTTTTGTCACGCGATAAAGGTTCGTTGGCGACATTTCGTCATAATTTTCGTTGACAAAAGCAGCACTAGTTTGTATGGCTGCAGAGCCCTCTGATCACAGATTTTTTTTTTTTTTGGTCTGCAGGTGCCTGAGATGCTGCATAACGACGCCGGCGACCATGGCTTCAGCCACTGCGGCTTCTTCCTGCTCCAGAACGCCGGCATCCTGCTGGGCTTCTGCATCATGCTGCTGATTGCCATTTTTGAGCACAAAATCCAGCTGGACCTGGGATACTGAAGCAGAGGCTCCATGTGCCTTTCAGCGTCTCCAAGGATTTTTTTTTAATTGTTATTTTTTGTTCTAGATGAGCCAGTCGACTCAACTTAGTTTGTAAGTTTACATGACGTAGGAGGAAGCATAACTTTAGTTATAGGAAGTTTTATTTAATTAGGAAGCTGCCGTGTTGACTCAGCTTAGGAAGTAAAACAATCCCCCGTCCACATTGCCCTCGGGCATTTATTTTCACTTCTTGGCATTTTGTATCAACGATAAATGCGATGACACATGAAAGCAGGACGAAACAACTGAGCTGTTATTCATTCCCTTCGACTTCTTTCCATCGTATCACGTCTGTAGTCGACACATAAAGTGCCATCACACCGATCGTCCTGGCAACAAGTTCCATTTGAAAACTCTGCCAAATTTCATGTCAGCATGTAATATTATGATGATAGATTTTTCTACAAATGATTGTTTCACATTATTGATTAATCCATTTATTGTTTAGTGTGTAAGATGAAGGGAAATGGTCGACCGGGCCTCATTTTCACAAATAAAAGCATGTAGTGTTTACATTTTAGAAGCTGGAACCTACACACAGTCTAGTACAGTTTAGGTGGGTGGATTAATGGTTCCAGCTCTGATCATAATCAATTCAGACAATCCACTCAGTCTGTTGTATGGGGAGGAGAGCCCCTTCTGTTTGTTTAGACATATTGCAGCGATAAAACACTAAAAACATGCTTCAATAGTAGTTAGGCATAAAAAATAACACAAGTTAATGTACTTTAACGTCACTGCAAATGTTTCTAAGGGGGATTTAAAACGTGTTACTGCTGTTGAATTAAGCATGAAAGCGACGTGTCGTGATCTGAAAGCCAACAGTGCGGAGCGTCAAAAAAAGCCAAATATCAGGACGTCCATCTGTTAAATGAACCGAGTTCAGCCCGATGAAGGAGAAGACAGAAACACACACTGTCTCCGTAATTAATTTTCCTGTTGTTTCTGCTGCTTATTATCAGCCAGTGGTTCTTTGAAGTGAAGACGAAATTCATCTTCAGCCTTAAATTTTCCTCCTTAAAGATGGCAACAAACAAACTCAGCAGGTCAACTGTTTTTATTATTTGTTTTTAACTTATCTTTTATTTTATTGTTACAGTTTATTGTGGCAGCTCAACACAGATCCTGATCACAGTTACTAATACTCCTAGAGTTTAATACTAGTAGTAATATTGTAACAGATATACTCAGTTACGGTATATTTCTAAAACTCTGTGACTACACTGCTACTAGTATTGAAGTCCAGGAGTAATATTGTAATAGATACGAATGCTCTAATACTCTGTTATAATAAAAAGTTCAGGAGTAATCGTTTAACTGATACTTTTAATGGTCTGTTACAATAATACTCTAGTACTCTGTTACAGTGTTACTACTGGTACTTACATCTGTGAATAATATTGTAGCAGAGTATTAGTATGTGTTACAAACGTCCAGGAGTAATATTGTAACACATACTATTACTCTAATACTCCCTTATAATAATACTCCTGGACAAATGTTGAACTGCAAATTATTATGACCATTTTTTTTGTTATTTCATTTGAGTCTGAGGAAAAGGTAATAAAAAGGAGGACATTTTTTTTTTGTCAAAAAGTTTGAAATTAATCTGTTGATGGAGGGAACGATAGCAGGGAGGATAAAAATCACAAAAACAGGACAGTGTAGCAGTGCAATCATCCACTCTGCAGTAAAATACCACGGTCATGTTTGAGGTTAAAAACGAACTAAAATCCTGTCAGATGTGTCATCAACTCAAACTGATAATAAGAAAAATAAATAAATTGGGAAGTGTTGGCTGAGTTTCAGAAAATCAAGTTAAAAATTAAATGTGTCAAATTTTTCTGCCATCTAGCAACAACTAGGGTGTTTTATGACATTTTTTTTCTTAATAGCTCTACTTGACAGGTGAACAACATTAAGGAAAAAAAAAGCTAAAATTAGACGAGTTGAGTCACACCTGCACTCAAATAATGAAGGTTTGCGTAAATGCTTGTTTCACCAGATGTTTTCTGCTTTAATGCTCCTTTTCACCATCAGACTAAACAACTACATTTATTCATTTTCTGACCCTGCTCGTTTGTTCCCAAATATGTTGAAATGCGGGAAAAAAATAACTGTGTTCAAAAAGTGAATAAAGTGACATCTCCTGAGTATTGAACATGTTTTGTATTTGTTTTGAAAATACGACCACAGTTTAATTTCATTTTGTTCAAGTTATTCAGGCACATTTATTATATGTCATATTTCTGTAGATGCGAAATGTGTATACAAAAAAAAAAAAAAATTACACGACAAGATGACAAGATTCTGCTGTATCTTCACCAGGGCTGTTACTGTTGACACATTAATGTAATTAAATTCAGTGAAGTTATTTTCCCATGCTTTCATTTTGTCCCCACCCTTCCCATAAACTGTATTCCTAACAGCTTCCTGCTTCCTGATGCAGAAGAACAGTAGCAATCCACTTCTTAGTGGTTGGTTTTATTTTGAAAAAAATCCCATACAGCTCAGTAATACACACTTTGTATAAAAACTGAAACAAAAATATCAGGGAAATACTTCCTGTTTGAGCAAGCAGCTACAAGCTAAGCTAATGCTAGTGCTGCTAATCAGATCTTCTCAGATCGTACAATTACTCGCATATTGTAGTTAAAGTATGAGTGGTACAATTATTCAAATATCTGCAGTACAAGTGTTGTATTCTCAGCGTTATGCAGTAAAAGTAAACAATATGTGATTCTGTGATAGTTACTAGTGGAGCATCACTGTTTGAGCAGCATGTTCCTGCTGGAGCCGCTCCGGGTGGAGCTACTATTACTTTACTACGACATACTACTCTGATATACTACTACTTTATATACAGGTGGTTTAGTCAAAACGAGGGGTCAAAAGTCAAAACTGTTGACAATCTCATCCTAATATTTAACAAATTCTTAAGTTTATCATGTGTTTTTATCAGAAGTAACCACTTCATGCCATAGAAGCACAAAGAAGTATAAAATGGAGTTGAAGTATTTCCATCGTGTACTTGTGAATTTACAGTACTTCCACTGCTGCTCTCCTCAGATGAAATATTGTTGTATTTAGTATTTAACAACACATATGGTAGGTGGGTAAGCATCAGAAAGAAACCTATATAAATATAAAGCAAAATTTCCAAGATTTCTAACAAAATCTATTTATTCATTTATCTCAATCACAAAATGTTGGGTCCAGTGAAACTACACATCTGGCACTGACATTTTATTCGTCACTTTGCAACCAGTTGAGAATTATGTACCATGCATTATGTCTCTACGAATATTTCAGGTACAAATGGACAACAACAAGCTAGAAAACTATACCCCAAATTCATCATGAGTTACAATATATGCGACACAGAACCTGCTACAGATACACCAAACTTAAATTTAAATGTATTTCCTTCTTTGCTACAGGCGTCTTCTCAGGTACAGAAACAAGTTACAGTAACTGTCAAACTCTATGTCTCTTCATCTTTTCAGTGATTCTAAACAGTAAAAGTATATTTTACACACTAAAGAGATCCTTAATAGAAATTTCAGAACAAACATGTTATGTGTCAGATAAGAGACATTTAAAACAAAAGTCATTTAGAGCATTTAATGATTTTTTTTCATCCCAAAAAAAGAAATCAACAAAGACAAGACGTGCTAACTTTAGCATGATGCTGCCAAACATCATATATTGCAACGTAGTCTCATGAAATATTTGTATGATATCATATGAAAAGTAAGGCACAAATTTCGTGCATATCTTACAAATGACCGGCAACATGACCAATCAGTGCGAGCTCCAAAGAGAACCTGGAAGCAACACCCTTAAAAATAATGGACATTCCTTTCACTGTCAGCTGGAACCATAACATTACAATACGCATTGAAATAAGCCCGACAACACTTCCAGTGATGGTTAGGTTTAGGGATAGGATTACAGGGTTAGACTTATGGAAATAAAATGCATATTTCCCACTAGAAATGTGATCAAAACGCACCCCAAATCATAAACTACTCCACTGAAAACGTAATGAATGTCTGCTGAGAATGTAAGGAATGTCCAATATGTTTTCACAGACGGAACAGTCTGCATCGAACGTCACATGGTGTCTGAATTACGTGGGTTATGTATGAATTTTAGTGCAATATTTTTCGTACTGAATTTTACGAATATTTCATGAGACCAGGTTGTATATTAATACAAACTGTACACATTAGTCAAATTCGTTTTAACCTTCTAATGGACCGTTGGTACTTTTTGGTCTGGTTTATACGGCAATAATAACCTACAGACCATGCCATATTTTTTCCTAATATCCAAAGAAATTTGTAATTTTCTTCATCCAACCTTTCTTTTCTTGTCTCACCTGTTTTTCTTCAGATAATTCCTGCTCTGATTTTGTGAGTTTATCTCGTTTGGCTACCTTGGAAATGATTTTTGCTTTATCCTTCATTGCCTCCAAAGACTGGATTCGAGCCTGAAAACCGGGTTTGGCCTCTGACTCTTCCCCTTGGATCAGCATGTCGATGTACTCTGGGGTGGTCAGGGGGTTAGGCCTCAAGGCGATCTCTTGCAGACGAGTTATAGACTGAGCTGACTGATCCATGAGCGACACTATCATGTCCTGAAGGTGACCAATCTCCTCCTCTTGCCTCTCAATTAATTCCTGGACAGTCATCTTTTCCTGTGTTGCTTTTTTGTACTTTTCTTTTATCTCTTCCAGTGTCTGTTTCTCTTTCACTTGAACATACTCCCAACTGTACGTTTGGTTGAAATGCAAACTCCAAATGCATTTTCCAGGGCAGACGGTGCACAGCCCCGCCCTATCCATCGCTGCACAGCCATGCTTTTCATTATCATCTGCTATCGCACATGGGTAGTGGCATGTTACTGAACATCTCTGGCAGTTGGTGATGTACTCTCCTTTCTTTGTGAGCTCTTTTTTGACTGGCTTAGTGATATCCACCTCGATCTCAAAGTTTTCATTTGAAATCATGACTGTTTCATGCTCTTTAATCTTTTCTTTGGTTGTCTTTATTTCTTCAAGTTTTGCCAAACCAGCTTTAACTTGCGGTTGCAAACCTTCGACGGCTGTTTCGAGATGCTTTCGTTCTTTCAGAACCTCTTGGGTCATGAGCAAGCTTTTGGTTGGCATTTTATCCAAAGCAGTAAAGAACCTCTCCAAACTTTTGGCGCCCATGCTCCAAAACATTTTGTCAAACTGGTCGTCGTCCTCCTCAGAGTCGTCATCACAGGCTTTGTCACTGCTGCTCCTGTTGTCTGCAAACAATGCAGAGTTGTTGAACTTGAAATGAACTGGAAACCCAAGGTCATTTTTGGGACATGGTACCCCGGAGACATTTATTGCCTCCAGAACCGGTGGCTGCTTGCCATCTGCAAAAGTCACCAGCATCTCAATGTTGTCTGCCACATCTTTGCCAAAAATGGAGAGCACTGAGTCAAAGACATATTTTTGTGTTGGAGTTAGTCGTGCAAGAGAGGCCTGAGTGACAAAACACACTGCATCGATCTCACTGACTCCAATATCAGAGGTGAAAAGCCTCCGGATCTGCTCTGTGATCTCCCTGTCTCTTCTGATTCCTCTTGTGTCCCCAAACCCTGGAGTGTCCACAATGGTCAGAGAGAAGGGGATTTTAAACCCCTCTTGATAATTGATTTTATACACGGTGACTTCAGAGGTCTGGCTTTCAGCTTGTGATTTAAACTGATCCTCATGGACAACTTTTAATCTGAAAGGGTCCGTCCACTCCACACCAACAATGTAGTTGATCATTCCATTGATCAGAGTGGACTTTCCTGATCCGGTTGCTCCAAGAAGCATTATTGTACGATTTTGCCTCAAGCTTTCTTTGCCCAAGTTGTACCTCTGACATCCATCAATGTCCATATCTTCTTCTGTCAGAGGCAGTTTGTAAATTGGAGGAGAGTCAGAATTTATTCTCTTGCTAATATGTTTGAGAAATTCCGCAAGACGTGCAAATTCACGTTTTGTTGTGCAGACTTTGACCGTTACCGTTTCTTTGCTTCTGCCGGCTCCACCACAATCACATCTGACCCTGACGACATATTCTGTCTCTGGCTGAAGTCCTGAAATTATCGCCTTTTCAGCTCTTGACATCATTTGTCTCCACTGGAGATCTTCCTCTTTCCGCCCGCTGTCTGTTGAGGTGTACTCCACCATGTAGCTCAAGATGTGGACATCTTGTCCAAGCTCAGCAGGCTTCTCCCAGCTAACGGATATCTCACTTGAGTTTGGTTCAACTTGAGGTTTTCCAGGAGGGCTGCAAGGTAACGTTTTAACAAAGCCGCTGACTTCACTGGCTGGTCCAACACCTGCTGAGGTCACTGCTCTGGATCTGAACATATACTCTGTGTTAGGACTCAGGTCACTCACTGACACTTCTTCAGCTTTTGATGCTGTCTTCTGTTTCCATCCATCCTCTCCACTGACACAGTACTCAACAGAGTAGGAGGTGATGTTCTCAGCTCCAAATCTGGGTGGACAGATCTTCAGTGTCACACTGTTGTGGTTTAGATCAGTGACTGTTACTCTTTCAGGCTTTGAGGGCAGCTCAAAGCTCTCACTGACTGAGAAGCCGTCTTTATAAAGGTAGATACTTGAACCTTTCTGGGTCTCATTTGTTGAACCCACCGTCAAGAACTTTGTGTTCTTGTTCTCATTGTTGGCTTCTGCAAAATCATTGAAGAGTTTTGCATTATTCCTCAAACTGTCTGCTACTTTGTTTGAAAGGTACCATTGTTCCTTCTCTACATCTTGAGGGTCTTGAGGATCACCTGGTGTTTGTCTTAAGTAGTTTGATAAAGTTGAGAGGTACGGTTCAGCACTTCCCAGAGAGGTGAAAACAAAACATACCACATACTCTGCACTGAGGATTTCTTCATGAAGAGCATTCTGGGATGCAACGATCTTGGTGTTTTTCATCATGTTCGTGAAAGATTTTAAGATGCAGATTTCTCTCTCTTTGCAATCCATCCACTCGTTCAGGTTTTTGCTGTTGAAAGGAGAAGAGCAAATCTTCTTCAGGACTTCAGCGAGCACTGACTCCTCCTCTCCTCCTCCTCGGATTAATGGGAGTTTGTTTGCCAAGTTTCGTTGGAATTCCAGTCTGAACTCGGAGCCCATCTCTTTAAAATGTTTAATCTTTTTGCTGATCTGTGGGAACTGCTGTGCAGTGGTGGTTCTCAGTGCATCATTGCACCTCATTTCCAGCTCACTGAAGTCCTCCAGGACACTCTGGGATTCTTGAACTAACCTTAAACTTATCTGACGTACGAGTCTAGCAGCTGAAGAATCTAAACTTGTCAGCGGCAACAGCCAGACTTTTGTTGGTACAACGTTTTCTCCGTTGGCTCCCAGCAGTTTTGGCAGACTTTGGTAAACTTCGACTGCATCCTGAAAGGATGTTGGAGATTTCTGAAGGTTAAAGTCTCCAAAGAATCTGCAGGAGAATTTCTTAACATTTTCTCTGTCTTTGTCCTCCATTTTCAGTGAACCTTCACCCTCTATTGCAAAGCAAGGAATCTTCTTAATCATCACCTTCAGGTTACCCTGAATGTCTTGAAGATCTTCCGTTTCAGAAACCTCACGATCAAAGACAAAGAAGGCTTGAGCCCCATAAAGGATTGCTGTGACGACATGTGTTGCTAATCCTGTCTCAAAGACGTACGGATGTTTCACATTTCCTCTCCCAAGGTGATTCATCGACAGTTCCTGGAACTTTGTGGTAGCTTTATACTTCAGTGTCACTCTGGCCTGACTTTTGGATGACTTCTGATCGTTCAGGTATTTGGCCGATCCTTCAACCTCTACTAGCCCACCCAAGAAACTTGCCTTCAGAGAAGCTTCAACTTTAAGCGCTGAAGATTTATCTGCAATTGATTCAGATGCAACTATCTCAAAGTCACTACTAGGTTTTGGTCTTTCTCTTGTGTCTTTTTCCAGGTCGGCACAGTCCCACAGTGTAATACCTGCCAAGAAAAAAATATGACAGAGTTTAATTGTAAGAACTTTTAACATTTAATTAGTGGGGTTGATAAGTAGACATTTGT